>JAXFYN010000127.1:69753-197870 GCA_036172215.1 Camellia granthamiana
TGGTCCTCAGTGTGGTAAAGGCATAATGGGCAAGTAGCAATAGGGGAAATACCAAATAATTTTAGCCTATCACCCATATTTAATCTATTCTGGATGGCCAACCAAGTAATAAAGCTAGCCTTAGGAACAGTCACAGCACTCCAAACCATATTAGACCACTTAACTTCCTCAAAAGAGACTCTCCAAGCATTCCAAGCAGACTTGATAGAGAACAGTCCATTAGTAGACAGAGTCCACACGAGCTTATCTTCCTATTTATTGTCTTATAGGTGGAGGAACGAAAAAAGTCAAATGTGGTGATTATCTTGAATTTGAATTTGAAACCGAGTGCTGAAATTTCTTTAGTTAGAATAACTAATGATATGTTGATGAATTTCAACCATGTCTTTGTTGACTTACCATTTACCACAAGGGGTTATATTTCTATAAACTGCACTTATTTGATTCTCTTTATTAAATTATTTTCATCAAATTCAAATATGTTGGCTAGCCATATTTACTTCTCCTGAATTTTATCAAACCATGATGCTTGACTTTTGAATAACTTCCAAAGCTGACTTGAGTTATTAGTTATTTATGGGCATATCTGATGAAAAAGTATTTTTAAATATTATTGTTATTGATGTTGCAAAAAATTTAACTGATAATTCTGTCCTTGTACAGAAATACCACCCCTCAAGCGTCCTTACTCTTGTATATCAACCATTTTGCACTTGGGACACTTGCAATACTGACATACAGAGAGGCAAAAATCAATACCAGAAGAAGAAACCTATTTGGATATATCATTTTTTCCACAAGTGCTCTTGCTGTTCTTGTTGTAAGTACCATAATTATATGTATTACATCTTCAACTTACTCCATAACCATATGGTTTTGTAGTAACATGTTTTAGTAACTCAAATTCAAATTATAGCATACAAGTCCACTTTGATTCCATCTTTCATTGTATTGCCACAGCTGGATTTAGCTACATCTAGAAAAGGAAGAATTGGGACTTATATTGGAATATGTATCATTAGCGGTGCTTTTGGAGTTGCAGATGCTTATGTTCAGGGTGGAATGGTTGGAGATCTATCATTCATGCTACTCGAGTTCTTGCAAGTTATATTTGTGGTTAGCTTATTATTTGATCTAGTTTTGAAGTTTTGATATAAGCTTTCTTGTTTTTTATTCTTCATGTCTTTTCTTACTAGTTTGGTTGCATCGGGGGCTCTAACCTGTGGCTTGAAATTGATTACAAAAGTAGCATTTGAGAATTCCAAGGATGGCCTGCACAAGGGAGCTAGTACGTTCAAATCCTTTTAGCTATTTTTCATAAATTTTGTAGGAAATATGATTCAATAAGTATTGCTACGTATTGGGGTTACAATTTTCTAGTTACTGTTTTGTGAAAGAGAAACTCCTCAAACTTATGTCAACATTTAAGCCAATGACTCAAAGTATGAACGTAAAGGAGATTAAGTTTAGGTAGGTAGACAATGAACTTTTTTTCTCTCAAGCTATTTATTTATTTTTTATTTATGGTTATTGTTTTCCACATAAACTACAAATAATAGGCTATCATTGTCAATCTTTTTAGGTAGTTGATTCTGATGCATTTTGTACTCTATTTGACTTCTATTTCCAAACCAAGTATTTTGCTTGTGCCTTGTTTTGTTCAAATTAATGAAATGTTTGTCCCGGGTATTGGCAGCTAACATAATCCAATTGAATATCTGTAGTGAACTTCATAATGGAAAAACATAGATGTTAAGGTAAGATAATGATCAAACTAATTTGGATTGTAGAGCTACAAAATGAATTAAAATTTTTACTTCATGATAATAGAATCGATTTCTTTGATGGATATGCTTTCTTTAATTCCATACAACCCCAATATCTTTTCTTTAATTTCAATTGCACTCTGTTAAAGAATGCTGAGATAGAGTACTATGATAGCATGTAATACTAATTTACTAATTTTTATTACTTACGGTTCAACAAAACTGAACACATACGACTAACTAGGCACAAACGACTCGTAGAAAAAGACGGGACTCGAAATCGATTCCCGATTTTGAATCTGGAGCGTAATTTCTATTTGTGAAAACTTGTCATTTAGAAATTCTTTTTCGAAGAACAATTGGAGAAACTCTTGGAAGATATATTGTGTGGCGCTTGATTTATGTATTTGTTACAATCTTATTTATTTATTTATTTATTTTATGAAATAAATATCAAATGTTTTACATATTTTGTAAGCTTGAAATTAATTATATTATAAATAATTTTTTTTTTGGTTTCTTTTTGCAGATGCTACCCTTTTGAGTACGTGATGATATCTTCACATATCGATTTTGGAGCTTATTGTTGATACTAAAATAAGCTGTTAATATATATGTTTTTTTATTTGTAAATACTTTGGTTTTGTTTTAGATACAAATTTGAGTTTTTTAATTATCAAAAAATATTAGCATTGTTGGAGGATGTTTTATATATTTTTGTAAATAATGTTTGGTTGACACTGTATCGTTACAGGGTACATATATATATAATTATTTGTATATATGATTTTGTGAATGTGAATATGAATGTGAATGTGGATGTGTATTAATAATTTGCACAGGGAATGAATTAATAAAATATATATTTATTTTATGAAAAATAATTGCGACAGTAATAAACTGTCGCTAATGGAATCATCATTTCCTTGCATTTTATTAGCGACAGGTTAATCTGTCACATATGCATATTAGTGCCATCTTTAGCGATGGTTTAAACTGTCGCGAATATATTTTTGATTTAATTATATTTTTTTGCGACGTTTAAGACCGTCACTAATAATACTTTTTGCGATGTCAACTATCGTCTCTAAAAAAGTGAAAATCCTACGTGATTCGTGATTAGATCAAGATTAATTTATTCTAAATCCCAATAATTCAAAACACTCAACCTAAAATCATCAAGCACTTACGAGAGTGATTTTAGTTTGTTTGTTTTTAAGAATAAACAATAAATTGACACAAACGATTTTTTATGTGGAAAAAACCACAATTGAAGAACCTTCAATTGTAATAAAAAACCACGGGTGAACCGCCACTGATCAATTCACTACTGAAGAACTAAAAGATTACAAAGATAATACACAAATTACCCAACACAGTCAATTTGTCCTCGAATCTTCTGTAACTCTTTCTCCACGTCTTCGTCACGGAACTGATCAATCCTGAAGTTGATTCCACAACTTCACTCGTCGAATTAACGACTATGTAAAGTATCAAACACCTTTTGAAACTCTACGTGATAACCTTCGGATTCTACCGAAGAGAACTCTCTTGAATATGTAGTATCAAACTCTTTGATGTATGAATGTCAACTCATAAGTTTAGAACTCTCTTAAGAACATCAAAGAAAACTCACAAAACCTCAGAAGAAAACTTCAAACCAAAACCCTAGAAAACCCTAAACAAGATCTAGAAAAGTAAGTCTAGAAAAAGACCCAACCAGCGAATTTATAGAATCTGATCTCGCGTGGCCCCGCTCGAGCGTGGGTCTTCCTGCTCGAGCGGAGACTTCATAATTTGTGATTCATATAGCCTTCCCGCTCGAGCGTCCATTTCCTCGCTCGAGCGGGGAATCACACCATCCAGTACTTTGTTCATGCTGTGCAGAAATGCTGAGGACTAGCAATCCCCGCTCGAGCGTTACTTTCCCCGCTCGAGCGGAGAAGCCAAACTTGGAAAACCTGGAAAGCTTTATCAAATTACAACCTTGGTTTTGATTCACGGATTTTGACAACAAAGGGTCCTACCAATCTCCCCCTTTGTCAAATCCCGGACAAAACCATTCTAAGACAGTTTTCCTAAGCAAAATCACAAAAAAAAAAAAAACTAAAAACAGGATTCCAAACTAGTCTAAAAACAATTTGCCAATTCTGAACAAACTAATCTAAAATCAAGTGCCAACAAATCAAGTGCCAACTGATGAACCAATATGCAATATGCAACAATCCACAACCAAACATGCGCGAGTACACTGAGCCTGAAAAAAGAACAACCAAACACAAGCCAACCAAAAATCTGTGGAAAAGGATTAAATAGTAAAAGAAAACATCCATCATAATCAAAACAGAATCCATCCACAAACATATATCCAAAAATATAAAACGCCAACTGTACCAACCAACTGTACCAACCATCCAACTGTATATACATACCCAAAAAATAAAAAAAAAACCCTAAGAGAAGAAGGACAGACTAAAGGAAAAAACTAGCAAACAAAATAAACAAAGAAAAACTAAAACATGTGCATCACAAATGAAACCACTCAACGACTCAATGGAAAAATCAACACAAGCAAACCTAATCAAACCGACTCAAACACGAAATCAAAACGACTCAAGAACAGAGGAGAAGAATAGTGGAGATATACCTGAGGAGAAGAGAAGAGGAAACCAACCCAATGTGTAGGAGAGGCAATGAATCGCCGAAAAACCCTAGAAGAGAAGGAGTTGGAGGAGTTGAGAAGCAAAAATGAGACAAAGAGTCGAAGGGAGGGAATATATACAAAACCAGTCCGCTCGAGCGTAGGGTTTAACGCTCGAGCGGGAGACAAACCTCGCGACTGCGCGCTCGAGCGCGAAGAATGTAGATCGAGCAGAAAATCGCCCCTCCCAGAACTGCAAAAAGAACTACAAGCCTCAAAACCACGCTCGAGCGTGGAACTGTCCTCTCGAGCGGGGACAAAAAAATAATTTTTTTAAAAAAAAAACACCTAGGATGTCCTGTAACAAGCAAGATGAGCAGGTGTCAGACAATACCATATGGACATAAGAATCCATCAATCATGAGTCCTGAAAATTTGAGAAAAGAGTGAAACACCAAATCATGAATAAAACAGATAGTATTAAATCAAAGCCACAAGCATCATGAGAATGCAGAACTCAAAAACACACATGAGAGCTCACATAAATGATGTGTGTGTCTGCAATCCTTGAGAGTCACAAAGCTAGAGTTAATCCTAGTAGTGATCGGATGGCTGGACCTCCGACAAGAGTAACTGACTATCACAGAGAAAAGTCAAACCACTAGGAATCACGGGGTATTTGTTGAGTAAATGCGGAAGCTCCCCCTCAGACTATGATTTTTTTTATTTTTTTTAATTTTTTTATTTTTTTCTTGTGGGCACTCACTGGTGGCATACACGCTCAAGAGTATGGAGACCAAACCAGAGAAGAATGAAATCAAAATGATGGCCTGGTTGGTGCTCTAAGGTAGCCTTTTCCTAATGCCCGGAAATCATGTACTAAGGGAGAAACCATGAAAGTGAAATAAGATGGTAGATGGTTAAGAGACTTAACATCACCCATGATATACCAGTATAGGTCAATTCCTCTGAAAGAGTACAGGAAACACTGTCAGTAGTCCATAGAGAACTTTGATCACTTGTGCGGAAACCCCTGCAACAGTTTATCTCAAGGATGTGTACAAAATGAGATCATGAAGTAAATGAGTATGGGCATTCAGAATGAGCTATGAACAAAGATGAATAAGATCTTGTAAGCAACATGAGTAGTGTTCATAAAAAATTAGATGCAAAGATATTAGGACTCAATAACAATGAGATTACTTCATCCAAGAACAGTAAGCCAAACACTCACACTCACCTCATAAAAAATAGGAAACAACCTAGGTACTGAGCATTACACCCAAGGTCTTTATGAGAAACTCAAATCGAAGAAGATCAAGGGGTTTTGTAAAAATATCAGCTTTTTGATGCTCAGTAGGGACATGTTCCAAAACAACAAGGCCTTCATCCACTAACTCTCGAATAAAATGATGACGGATGTCAATATGTTTGGTGCGAGAGTGTTGGACAGGATTTTTTGAAATGTTTATGGCACTTGTGTTATCACAAAAAAGAGTGAGAGTGTTCTGTTCTATCCCATAGTCATGAAGCATTTGCTTCATCCACAACATTTGTGCACAACAACTTCCTGCAGCAATGTACTCAGCCTCAGCAGTGGAAAGAGATATGGCATTTTGCTTTTTACTATGCCAAGAAACCAGATTATTCCCAAGGTAAAAACACCCCCCGGATGTACTTTTCCTATCATCAGCACACCCTGCCCAGTCGGCATAAAAAAAACCAGTAATTTCGGCTGTAGTATCAGTGGAAAACCAAACCCCATACCGCAAGGTCCCATTTACATACTTGATGATGCGTTTTATCGCAAGAAGGTGAGACTCGTTAGGACTGGCTTGGTAACGAGCACAAACACCGACACTGAAGGAAATATCAGGACGACTGGCTGTGAGATACAAAAGACTCCCTATCATACTCCCATAAAGGGTAGGATCAACATCAATACCAGAGGAATCTTTGGAAAGGTGAAGACTGGTGCTCATGGGAGTGCGTGCATGCTTGGAAGACTCAAGACCAAACTTTGACACAAGATTTTTAGCATACTTAGACTGAGAAACAAATATGCCCAAAGGAGATTGTTTAATTTGGAGACCCAAAAAAATAAGACAACTCTCCCATCATGCTCATCTCAAACTCATGTGTCATGCAATCCTAAAAATATTTCACAAGATGATCAGCAGTGGAACCAAACACAATATCATCAACATATATCTGAGCAACAAGAATATGAGACTTAGTATGTTTCACAAATAAGGTCTTATCCACACTACCCCTTTGAAAATCATTATCAAGAAGAAAAGTAGTAAGCCTATCATACCAAGCCCGAGGAGCTTGTTTCAATCCATACAAAGCTTTGTCTAACTTGTAGACATGATTAGGACATTTAGGGTCCTCAAACCCTTTTGGTTGCTCAACATATGCCTCTTCTTTTAAGTACCCATTCAGGAAGGCACTTTTCACATCCATTTGAAACAATTTAAAGCCAAGAAAACATGCAACACAAGCAAAATGCGAATAGATTCGAGACGTGCAACTGGGGCAAACGTCTCATCATAGTCAATACCCTCTACTTGTGTGTAGCCTTGAGCAACCAACCTAGCTTTATTCCTTACAACAGCACCATTCTCATCAGATTTATTTTTAAAGATCCACTTGGTACCTATCACATTCATGTCTCTAGGTCTGGGAACAAGAGTCCAAACTTTGTTACGCTCAAATTGACCTAATTCTTCATGCATAGCATTGACCCAACTATCATCTAGCAAGGTCTCTTTAAAATTCTTAGGTTCAATTAAAGAAACATAACACATGTGTGATACCTCATCCCGAATCTGTCTTCGGGTTTTCATTCGATCCGAAACACTTCCAATCACATGTTGAGCTGGATGATTCAGTTTCACCCTTGCTAATGGTTTAAGTTCAGGACTTGCGGTGATAGAAGCAACAGGAGTGATGTCCCTTTGAGCACTCTTGGGACTTGAACTTACCTGTGAGGATGGTGCTGTAACATTTTCTTGTGATTGAACCTCAGCTTCTCCTTGATTTTGTGGTTCAGTATCCAAGATTGGGAACTCACTATTGTCATCCTCATTTGATGCCGGAGTAGGAGAACCTGTGTCATCTATAACCACATTGATAGATTCCATTAATGATGAAGTTCGCAGGTTATAGACTCAAAAAGCCCTACTGTTGGTTGAATACCCTAGGAAAATACCTTCATCACTTCGGGAGTCAAATTTGCCCAAGGGCTCTCTATCTTTAAAGATGTAACACTTACTCCCAAAAGTTTTGAAGTATTTTACATTAGGTTTCAAACCCTTCCACAATTCATAAGGAGTTTGTAAAGTGCCGGGCCTTAAATGCACACGATTTATGACATAAACAGCAGTATTTAGGGCTTCGGCCCAAAACTTTGGAGGAAGACTCTTACTAAGGAGCATGACCCTAGCCATTTCTTGAACAACTCTGTTCTTCCTCTCAACCACTCTATTTTATTGTGGAGTAATAGGTGCAGAAAACTCATGCTTAATTCCATGCATATCACAAAAATCCAAAAACGAACTATTTTCAAATTCACGACCATAATCAGTTCGGATTCTTATGATACGCCCAATGGAAACACCCTGTTCATTTTGGATTTTAAGGACTAAGGTCTGGAAAGCATTAAATGTATCATATTTTTCCCTTAAAAAATTTACCCATGAGAATCGAGTAAAATCATCAACAGTTAAAAAAATGTATCTTTTACTTCCAATGCTTTCAGTGCAAGTAGGACCCATTAAATCCATGTGAACCAATTCAAGAGGACGTTTGGTTGTAAAGCTGTTCACCTTTTTATGAGGGGCACGGGTTTGCTTGCCAAGCTGACATGGTCCACACACATGGCTCAAATTCTTACCCAGTTTAGGAACTCCTCTCACAAGCTCTTTGTTGGCTATCTTAGTTAGGTCTTTGAAATTCATGTGACCTAATCTTTGATGCCACAGATCAATGTTACTTATGATGGCAGAATGACAAGTGAGATCATTAGTAGTAAGAATCCCATAGCAGTTATCAGATGTGCGAACCCCATGTAAAACAGTATTTCCCTTTTTATCCAAAATTTCACATTTATCTTTTGAAAACAATACTTCATGATGGGAATCACACATTTGACTAATGCTCAAAAGATTTGCTTTAAGGCCATCAACAAGTAAGGCATTATCTAGCTTGGGAAGACCAGCAACACTTATAGAACCCTTACCAATGACTCTAGAAGTGCCGCCATCTCCAAAGGTAACGATTCCTCCTTCATATTTTTCAAGAGAGGTGAAGTAGGATTTGTTACCGGACATATGAGGAGAGCACCCACTATCAAGATACCACATGTGTGAGTCACGTGCTTTTAGAGCAGTGTGAGCAACAAAACAAGTCAAATCATCTTTTCTAACCCAAATCTTTTTAGTCTTGGTGTTCTGCCTAGACATGTAAGGTTGTCTCCTAACCCAAAAAGTATTAGAATTTCTACCCTTTTGAGACACCTTACCAAACAGTTCAAAACAGTAAGGACGAATATGGCCATACCTACCACAGTGATGACAAATAAAAACAGGTTTTACCTTCCTTTTGTTGATCTTACCTGCTTTTGCTTGATGAAGAGAAGGATCAACCTGGTCTATCTTCAATTTGCCCTTTGCTTGAGTCTTCAAGTTATGTGAGGTAGAGGCCTGTCCCTTGTGAGCTGTCGCACCATAGCCTAGCCCTCTTTTGTCAAAACCCATTTGTTGAGACCTGAGTATGTCTTCTAGAGATCTGGAACCTTTGTTCCACATGGCAATTGTTGCTCTAGCAATGCGGAGTTCTTCATCTTTCTGTCTGACTTTCTCTTCCAATGCAGCTTATGACAGCTCAAGACTTTCAAGCTTTTCTTCATATGTGGAATACACCTTTAGAAGTTCATTCCTTTCAGTTTCACATGATAGAAGTTTTCCACATAAGTCTTGCTTGTCACTTGAGATCTTGATGACATTCTGTTTTGCAGTCAAGAGTTCTCCTTTGAGCCGGACATTCTCACTCTCACATGTTTTGAGCTTGAGAGAGAGTTTGTCGTTGGTTTTTGACAAATTCAGAGATTCCTCGTACAGCTTCTCGTAAGCTTGTTGTAGTTCATCGCCATTGATCTCATCAATGTCTTCAGATATTTCATCATCCTCTCTTTGCTCCTCATTCTTCTTGACCTCGTCCACTCTAGCAACCAAGACAGATAAGTTGCTAGATGGTGGTGGAGGTGGATCTCTTCCTTCATGGAATTGGCTCAAAATTTCCCATGCATCTTTAGCCTTTGTGCAGTGAACAACCCGTTGCTGTTCTTCATTGGAGATTGCACCACGAATAGTGATCAGGGCTCTCTGATTGCCCGGATTATCTGCACTTTCTGTATCTTCTTCAATGGCTTGCCAACCTTCTGGTTCAAAGGCTCTCAGAAAAGCTCTCATTCTGATTTTCCAATACAGATAGTTAGTCCCATCAAAGGTGGGAGCATGATGCAAGTTTTGACCACGAGCTGATTCCAAATGCTTTGGAAGAGGTTGAGAAACCGTCGCCCAAAATGCCATGAAAGCACTATTCCCATCTTCACCAGATTCAGGTTCTTCAGGTTCTTGCTTTGACCCGCTTTCATCATCCCAAGTTACAGTGTAGACTTTCTTCCGATTCTTTTTCGAAGGGCATTCAAGGGACATATGGCCAAAACCTTGACATTCATAGCACTTGACCCCTGGCCCCCTTACAATCTTCTTTTCAGTAGTTTGAGCAAATTTTGGTGGAACAGTTTTGGGTTTGTCATTACACTTATCTTTTGAAATAGGGGCTCTGAAATTAGGCTTCTTTTTCAAAAAAATTTTAAACTGTTTTGTAAGCATAGCCGTCATCTCAGACTCTAAATCAAATTCAATCTCTGGAGGTTTTGCAATCTCATGAGCGCTCGTGAAAGCCATAGTTTCTTTTTGCTTTTTCTTTGAAATTTGGTGGGCTTCATAAGTCTGCAAATTTCCAACCAATTGATCGAGCTTGAGGGTATCAACATTCTGAGCCTCCTCAATGGCTGTCACGTTTGATTAGAACCTCTCGGGAAGGGACCTCAAAATTTTTCCAACAACTTTTACTTCCGGAATTTTTTCACCGAGAGTGAAACAGGAATTCATGATATCATTGAGTTTTGCATAGAAATCATTAAACGTCTCATCGTCGCGCATAAAAAGGGTTTCAAAGGCGGAGGTGAGACGTTGAAGTTTTGACCTTTTTACAGAGGTAGTACCGTCGTGAATCGTTTCAAGAATATCCCACGCCTCTTTTGCTATTTCACACGTGCAAATTCGACGGAATTCTTCAGGTGTGACAGAGTAGAAAAGGGAGTTGAGAGCCTTGCTGTTCCAACTCGAGTTCTGGTAATCAGTTGTGTCCCATTTATCAAGGGGTTTAGGAATATCAATGCCATTAACTATGATAGTAGGTTCACTCCACCCAAAGATTACGCAAGTGCCAAACTTTCTCATCGATGGATTTTAAAAATGCTCTCATACGAGCTATCCAATAAGAATAGTTTGTACCGTCTAGTAAAGGGGGTCTATGAGTCGAGTTACCTTCACGAATAGAATCCATGATACTAGTCACACAAAATCACACTCCTATAGTTTTGAAAAAACAAAGTTTTTGATAAAACAAAGAGTGACCCGCTCTGATACCAATTGAAAATCCTACGTGATTCGTAATTAGATCAAGATTAATTTATTCCAAATCCCAATAATTCAAAACACTCAACCTAAAATCATCAAGCACTTATGAGAGTGATTTTAGTTTGTTTGTTTTTAAGAATAAACAATAAATCGACACAAACGATTTTTTACGTGGAAAAAACCACAATTGAAGAACCTTCAATTGTAATAAAAAACCACGAGTGAACCGCCACTGATCAATTCACTACTGAATAACTAAAAGATTACAAAGATAATACACAAATTACCCAACACAGTCAATTTGTCCTCGAATCTTCTGTAACTCTTTCTCCACGTCTTCGTCACGGAACTGATCAATCCTGAAGTTGATTCCACAACTTCACTCGTCGAATTAACGACTACGTAAAGTATCAAACACCTTTTGAAACTCTACGTGATAACCTTCGGATTCCACCGAAGAGAACTCTCTTGAATATGTAGTATCAAACTCTTTGATGTATGAATCTCAACTCATAAGTTTAGAACTCTCTTAAGAACATCAAAGAAAACTCACAAAACCTCAGAAGAAAACTTCAAACCAAAACCCTAGAAAACCCTAAACAAGATCTAGAAAAGTAAGTCTAGAAAAAGACCCAACCAGCGAATTTATAGAATCTGATCTCGCGCAGCCCGCTCGAGCGTGGGTCTTCCCGCTCGAGCGGAGACTTCATAATTTGTGATTCATATAGCCTTCCCGCTCGAGCGTCCATTTCCCCGCTCGAGCGGGGAATCACACCATCCAGTACTTTGTTCATGCTGTGCAGAAATGCTGAGGACTAGCAATCCCCGCTCGAGCGGGGAAGCCAAACTTGGAAAACCTGGAAAGCTTTATCAAATTACAACCTTGGTTTTGATTCACGGATTTTGACAACAAAGGGTCCTAACAAAAAAATTTTGGCGACGATATGCTAAACCGTCGCATAAAAAGATGTTTTTTCCATTTTTTGTGTCAAGTTAAACCGTTGCAAAAACCATTGATTTACTGTCGCTACAAGAAAGCGACGGTGTGTAACCGTCGCAAATACTTTTTGTCATGCCCCCTTCTGCCACCCCCCATTTCCCGTCGCTACTCCGTCGCAAAAAGTCTTTTGCGACGGCATGTGCACCTTTTGCGACGTTTACGACCGTTGCAAAAGCTCCATTTTTTAGTAGTCCGTAAAGGGTTATAATTAATAGTGTTCTTGTGATTTGCGATTTGTAATTACACAACAATAATTTTTAACTAATACCGCAAAAATTTATTACTTCCATTACAAAAATTCTTAATTTTCTTATGATAAAAGGATGTGCATAATAGTGTTTTTCATTATTTTAATATAAGATTTTATTCAATTCTCTGTACCTAACGTATATCTGTATATTTGAGAATATAAACACACCATCAAAGTCAACACTATATATATGTATCAGCAAGACTACAAACTCATAATTATCTACCCATGATTTATCCAAAAATAAAAATTAAGGTTCAAATATATTTCACTTATGAAACTCACACTTTATCAATTTAATCCCTATCATACATACCTATTTTGAGCAAATTCTAAATCTCAAATTTTGAGATCTAGCTACATGATTGTCAACAAAACCCACCAACTACACTCAACAATCAAGAACATTCACCAGAATCACCAAAAGAAAACAAGGAAAAAAAAAAAAAAAAGTCATCCAAGGACTTACAATTGAATTCCGCAAGCATCTCTTCTCTTATCTGCACTAGAGAGGCTACATCATATTAAGACAAATATCAATTAAACTCATCAAATAATTAATTTTCCCTGTTGCCAATACATCGTCATCTTCAATAGATGTATTTTATATATAACTACTATAGCAAAATTGGGAGAGAAATAAGTACCTATCAATTTGAATCAATAAAAAAAATTATGAACATTATTGTAATTGTTGATTGAAAATATGGAATCAAAAGAGATTTCCTTGAATGAAGAAAAGGAATCATAATAGGTTTCCTTGAATGGTTGGAAACTGATTAGGAAGTGGGTCTCGAAAAAATAGCGCGTAACGATAAGTGCAGAAATGCTTAACACCTACTTTTGGGATTTTATTTTTATTTTTTTTTATTTTAAAGATTGTGATAGCATTGATATTTGAGTGATAGCAATCTTAAAATGTTATGGAGTCTCAAAATTATATAATTTTTCATAGCATTTACGGAAAGTAATTAAAATTAAAATGAAATATAGTAAAAACGTAATGTTATGATGTGCTGTATTTTTTATAGCATTTTATTAGTGGATGCCATAAAAGCATCATATTTAATAGCATTTTATAAAAATTGCTATAAAAAAATGATATTAATGCTATTTTTTGTTGTAGTGCATCCAGCTTAAGTGTTGAACTTGTAGCAACTACAACCTCTTTATTAATCCCTTTGATGTGTATGTAAGGATTATGGACATCTTGTAGATGATCAGCCTCTTTATTAATCCCTTTGATTCCAAAAAAAGATTCATGATAGCATAAGTTATAAAGGAATCCCAACGAAGACAAAGCATCAACTGGAATTTGAAAAAACGACAATTCTCGTGACTTAATTTTAGCAGTTGTAGACACTCCATTTTTGACCGTCCTCAAGACTTGGACGTCATCGTTTGTGCACTCGATGATTGTGCTTGTTTGTGTTCATTTGAGCGCCTGAAGTCCTCGGCAGAACGCCCCTGACTTTGAGCCATGAACCTTGACTGTTTTGTGCTTGTTTTTGGATCAAGAGCTTGTTGCCTCTTGCCTGGAAGAGAGGGTGACCTGTCGGCCAACCCTAGACCCTGTCGGCCATAAGTTGTGCTTGTTGGCCACTAGTTGTGGCCGACGACCATTAGTCTCCTTTTTTTAGATATTTGTTTGCCATCTGTGCCAGATGTTGCTCACTGAACTGCGTCTTCATACACGTGTATGGTAGGATGTATTGATGCTTAAACCTTGATTTTCTATATATAGGAGGTGTCTTTTCCCATTTTGGAGGGTTAGAAAATTTAGACCAAAAAATCTCTCTCTCTCTCTCTCTCTCTCTCTCTCTAGACTTCTCTCTCTCTTTCTCTTGTTATTTTGCATACACTTGCTTAGTTTCTCTACACTTTTGCACATCAACCCTTAACCAACACACTCTCACCTTTGAGCTGAGGTCCCTTGGAGCTTTGTTTGAGCCTTGGAAGGGGATTTGAGCTTGAGTTGGTGGCTGAATTGCACTTTGCTTCAAAGGTATAGAACTTACCTCATTTAAGCTTATTGTGCATACTTGCTTTGCCACCTTTTTCAATTTTTTTAATGCTATTTTTGAAGCGTAAAAAACTCTATTTTTGAAGCATAAAAATGGTAGTTTGAGTCTTTATGAGTTAGGGGGTTGTCCTCCCTTTTGCTTCTTAGCTTGTGAAACTTTTTGTGCCATCTTTCATCACCTTTAAATCAAAATTTTTGGGCCTTCTAACCACTGAAAGTCAGAGTTATTTCAATGACAAAAACCTTCTTTTGATGTCCAAAATTGGAGGGGTTTAGCCTCTCCTCCTTGTGTCTTGTTTGCATGCCTAGATAGCTTAACATGTGAGCATGTTTTTCTAGCATTTTGTAACTTGATCTCAGCATGTTTTTGCTACTGTTTTGACTTGTTTTAGCTCTTTTTTGAGCTGGTTAAGTCCTTTGAGCCCTGTATTGTATGGTTGTAGTGCAATTTTCTTCACTAGTTTGTTGTTTCAATGCTTTGATCATCTTTCTTTTGAGTTAATGGCATGATTTAGTGTTGTTTTGCACTCCATTCCAGCGCTGAAATCCCTGTAATCTCCCTTTATTCTTCACTTTTTCATTTGCTTTGAAAGTGGCTTTAAACCATTTGTTTGCTTAAGTGTGAAACTGAGACATTCATGCTTAATGGTTTAATCCCCTCGGGGGTTCATTATCAATGGCATGAGGTCTCTTTTATGCCCAAGGCACTTGTGGTTCAAACGCACATTCCATTAGAGGGCACTCACTTTCAGACTTAACCGGTTAAAGAATGGATTGGTAAACTAAAATGAGTAAATAAAAATGACAGGTAAAAGAGGCAAGATAAAGCATCTTCGTGTTTGCATTGCATATGTTTGGATTGGACGTTAATTCGAACACGAGGAAAAATGGGACATTTCATACTCAAAGTGATAAAACGTGCCACTTTCCTTGGTCACCATCACCCTTGATCATGCATAATAGGGTGGTGGTTTTGTTGAGCCTTGTTTTGCACTCATGAAGCTTGTACAAGCTTGGTTCCTTAGCCATCATGCATGGAAAATGCTTGGTTGATGGTTTGAGGGCTAAGAGTTACACTCCTTTGAGCTTGTGCGATGATAAGGAGAGTAACAGTACACACACTCCTTGAAAATACACTACTTTGCCTTTGTTTGCTCTCTGTTGCAGCCAAAAAGGAAGTTTAGGAAATGGGTGGCTGACCAGCCACCAGTGATAGCCGACGGCCACCAATGGTAGCCAACGGCCACCATTGGTAGCCGACGGCCACCATTGGTAGCCGACTGGCCATCAATGAAGAAGGTTGCTCTGTGTGCTCCTGAAGGGGATTAGAAGTGTTCTGGGAGTTGGCACAATTTTTAGTGGTAAAAAATGTGCAAACAAAGGCTGCAATGGCAAGGCTGTGGCATTTTCGGGTGGAGAAGTCACGCATGCATGCATCCCTCGCCCCTTGAGGCCATTTACTTGCTTTATTTAAATTAGTTAGTTGTAGCTAGTTCAATCATACAAGTGTTGTAACTATTTACTTAACTAATTCATTTTGTAATTAATTAGTTTAATTCGATTTGTAATATTGATTAGCTAGAATAGTTAATTAATTCGTTTGTAATTAGCTTAATTAGCGTAGCTAGTTAGCTTATTCATTCAGACTCTCTTTCGCGAGGGCGTAATGTTGTAATAAGTGTGCGTGCGTGTGTGTGTCTTCCAACCCCACGGCTTTCTCCCTTTTACTTAATCACTTTCAATGGTTAGATTAGGGATCATGTTTCAATTAGCATATCGCATGCTTGCATCTATTCATTTTTCTTGCATGCACCGAGGCTCGACGCATCATTCAAACTGGATTGTCAATTTCAATGTCTTCTTTGAATATGTGTTTCAAAGCATGCTATCAAAGTGTTGCAAATATCATGATTAAATAGCCAAGCCTATTTAGTCACGTCATTGCATGTATTGCATTAGTCACTTAACATAGTTAGGATGATGTATCTTTCTAACTAGTTTTTGTTTTGCCTTGGAGTACTCGGTGAGTTTTACGCTTTAGCATGCTTGCATGAGTGTGATTGCCATATTGCCATGATTAGCATGCTTTCCATGAGGCTATGTGCTTAAATGCTAAACTGCATGAATGCCTGTGGATGAAGGCTTGTTCTTTGAATTGGAACAATTCAATGAATGTGCATTTTAAGCCCACTTTGTTGTGACAAAATCATGTTTTAAGCTCACTATGTTTGGTGGCAAATCCGCATCTTTAAGCCCACTTGTGGGTGACAAATTCAAACTATTTTAGAAAACAAGCATGAATTGAATTGTTCTAAGTCTTGCAAACTAGTCTATACTTGCTTGTGTGCGTCATATAGTAATGTTAGCTAATAACCGGAATAAGAACACATAATGTTTATAAAACATCATATCATGATTAGTAGAGGCCGATCTTTGATCGGGCGAGCGGGAGTGCTCATTTCAGGACATTCCCATCTCGTACCCAAGTTCCCGAGCCGAGGCAACTTTGGTGAGGATGGACACATGGCCTTTTGGCACGAGTCAGGGTTTCCTAAATTTTCCCAAAAAATAAAATATTTAGGTGGCGATTCTGTATCTGACAAAGCAGTCCAATTTTGGAAATATTTGATTTAAAATTGATTTTCCAAAAAGATTTGCCGGATTGGACTCTTTGGTGTTTATCAGTTTCACATTGCACTTGTGAAACTAGATTCAGAACCGCGGGAGTCCGAACTGTGAGGCCTTGTTTTCAAACCTTTCCAAAAGGTGGGGCACGAAAAAAGGCCAGTCCACAGCAGTGATTCTTCATATAAACAGGTTAAGCATAGAATTCAAATTAGAAAAAAGATAGGGGAAAGGACAATGCCATATAGCATGCATAAGTCATTAGTTCAAGAAATTGAGGTGTACCTTTTCTGTGAAACTAATCTGTAACTGTCAACCAAGTCAGGGAAAAAATAAGAAAAACAGTTTAGAACCAAGTTCATTTCATTGTGTATCAGACAGGATATCTTCTCAAGAAGATGAGAATAAGAGGATTGTATGGCAACACTAATTAAAACATCCATGTATTATGAGTCTGACAATTATGGTTATTACTGAAAGTACTCTAGCATGAACATCAAAGTTATAGAGCAAAACAGCATTTGAAAATAAGATGGAATCCACACTAACCAAGGATAAGAATTAATAAAACACTATGAAATGAGAGAAAAGATCCTATCAGTTCTATGACAGCCGCAGATGAAGAGTCGATTAAGCAACATAGACAACCTATATCCACAGAAAATAGAGCTTGCAGTGAATCTTCTGGCACAATCTGTATAGGCTTTGTTAGAAAGAAATAGGATTGCAACAGACAAAACGTTGAAATGAAGCCCTCTCCAAGACATGACCTAAAGGAACTAGAGAGAGTAAACATTTGAGGGAGAATGCTCCATGATCTAAACTAGAATTCACCTTCAAATACCAAGAAGCATCCTTATATTTTAGGTAGACATTATAAATGATTGAATGAATTACAGTGAGAATGAATTACAGTGATCAAATTATAGTGAGGAAGAGAGTTAGATTGAATGAATGATTCGAAGAGACTCACTGAGTCGAGATATATATATAGAGAGTTCATGCCGTTGGTGATCTATAGAGCGAAATCGATCACAAGCAATCCCACAATTCTTAAGAATCGATCACAACCAATTTCTTTAGACGATCGACTGAGCAAAATCAGGTTCTTTATCACGACCATGGTCTCTTCTTCAGATGATTAAGCGAACGAAATTAGATTTAGGGGGGAAATTAGTCGGGAGTGTGAGAGTGAAAATGGTTAGGGCATAGGTATAAGAAAAGGGAAAAATAAATAAAAGAAAAAAAATTATCAATTGCAAATATTATTTTTTGCAACGGTCAAATAATCAGTCGCAAAAAGCCACTTTTCTAGTAGTGATACTACCAAGTGGATGTCGTATTCTAAGTTTGATATGACAGATATAGGCCTTACAGATGTGATTCTGGGTATTAAGATTCATAGAACATCTAGTAGTATTGTACTTTCTCAGTCTTATTATGCTGATAAAATACTTGAGAAATTTAGTAAATCAAATACAAGTGCGTTGAGGACACTAGTAGACTTATGTCTACATTTGGTCGAGAATAATAGTGAAAGTGTATTTCAACTAGTATATTCTTGGGTCATTGAAAGTTTAAAGTATCTAAGTAGTTGTACAAGGCCAGGTATAGCCTATTTAGGTAGTAGGCTTAATAGATACAAAAGTAATCCTACTGCTACTCATTGGAAATGCATTATGCGGGTGTTGGATTATTTACACTACACCCGAGATTATGGGTTGTATAACACTTGATATCTAGTTGTACTAGAAGGGTACAAAGGCGCCTACGGGATATCTGATACAAAGACTAAGAATCCACTAGTGGATATGTTTTCTCTAATTGAAGCTGGAATCATGTCTTGGAGATCTACCAAGCAAATGTGTATCACAAAATCAATGATGGAATCGAAATTCAGTGCTTTAGATAAAGCTACTAAAGTAACTGAATGGCTTTGCCGTTTTATTGAGGATATTCCATGTTGATCAAAACTTGTGCTAGCAATTTTATATACTTTGAGACAACCAATCAAGTATTAGCAGGGCACAGATAGAAGGTCTAGACATTTTTGTCGAAGACATAGTTTCATACAACGAGTACTCTCGTGTGTTGTCACTATAGACTATATACAAGCAAAGGACGATATTACGGATTTGTTATCCAAAGGGTTAAATTGAGAGTTAATAGGAAAGTCGTCAAAAGGAATGGGATTAAGGCCTTTAGTGAATGTTACTGGAATGGAAAACCCAACTTAGTTGACTAGAAATCCCAAGATTTAGGTTCAAAGGAACAACCTAATTGCATGCAACGGGTGAGTCACTGTGGAGGTAAATCCTCCTATCCATTCCTTTATACAGTGATACCATGTGGGGTGGAAGGTTAAGCTGATACTTTTAATGACCTAAGTGTTGTGAATAGTCAATCGTGGTATAGCGAGATACCTTATGTAGGTCACCTATGTAAGTGTGAAGTGGGGGCCACTTATTTAAGAATTGACGAGGCTGAATTCTTTAAAAACACTCGCTGAACCAGGCTAGTGTTCTAGGGCCAAACCGGACACATCAGTAAGAACAAGAACAATGGTTAGAGTTGAAGCTTTGATTAACCAGCTTAAGGGTATGATATAAAATCATCCCTTATTTATAGATTGAATTAGGGTTTACAAAGGGTTACAAAGGGCCCTGAGGGCATAGAATAATACACCCACTAACATAATGAAACTTTCGGTGATTAAACAAATGAACACTTTCGGTGAATATATGCTAACACTCCCCCTCAAGCTGGCGCGAAGATATCTCTCATGCCCAGCTTGCCTAATATGTCATGAAATGGTTTATTCCCAACCCCTTTGGTGAGAATGTCAGCAAGTTGTTCACCAGATTGGACAAAAAGAGTACAAATGGTACCATTAGTGAGTTTCTCTTTAATGAAGTGGCGATCAATTTCAACATGTTTTGTCATGTCATGTTGAACTGGATTGTGAGCGATGTTGATGGCGGCCTTATTATCACAGTATAACCGCATGGAGTCCTACTGATCGATACCTAGATCACTCAACAATAACTTGATCCATAAAAGTTCACACACACCTTGTGCCATAGCTCTAAACTCAGCTTCTGCGCTTGACCTGGCAACCACATTCTGTTTCTTACTCCTCCAAGTAACTAGGTTGCCTCCAACAAATGTGCAATATCCTGAAGTCGATCTCCTATCAGTTACTAATCCAGCCCAGTCAGCATCTGTATAGGCTTCCACACGAAGATGATCATACTTTGAAAAATAAAGACCCTTACCAGGGGCAGACTTCAAGTACCTCAAGATTCTCATAACAGCCTCAAGGTGAATCTGATGAGGAGCATGCATAAACTGACTAACCACACTAACAGCAACATCAATATCAGGACGGGAGTGAGATAGGTAAATGAGTTTACTCACTAATCGCTGATAACTCACCCTATCAACAACTTCTCCTCCTTCATTATCCCCCAATTTCTAATTAGGTTCCAGTGGAGTGGCACATGCCTTGCAACCAAGCATCCCAGTTTCCTTTAACAGGTCAAGCACATATTTTCTCTGTGAGATAAATATCCCATCCTTAGAGCGAGTAACTTCAATTCCCAGAAAATACTTCAAGCTTCCCAAGTCTTTGATTTCAAACTCATTAGCTAAATATTTCTTCAACAGAGGTATTTCCTCACTATCATTGCCTGTAAGAACTATGTCATCACCATAAACAATAAGTGCTGTAGTCTTACCACGTGAGGAATGTTTCACAAACAATGTGTGATCTGCCTGACTTTGTTTGAAGCCATATTTAAACATAGCCTGAGTGAATCTCTCAAACCAAGCCCTTGGAGACTGTTTGAGACCATATAATGACTTCCGAAGCTTGCATACTTTGCCTTCTGTTTAATGATTCTCAAAACCAGGAGGAATGTCCATATATACCTCTTCTTCGAGGTCACCATGGAGAAAGGCATTCTTGACATCAAACTGATAAAGCGGCCAATCAAGGTTAGCTGCTAGAGAGAGAAGTACTCTGACTGAATTCATCTTAGCCACGGGTGCGAAGGTCTCCTGATAATCAATGCCATATGTCTGAGTAAACCCTTTTGCCACAAGTCTTGCTTTGTAATGCTCAATAGACCCATCTGCTTTGTGTTTCACAGTATATACCCATTTACATCCCACATGTCGTTTGCCCGTAGGTAACTCAGTCAATTCCCAAGTGCCATTCTTCCTAAGTGCTTTCATTTCCTCAATCATGGCTATTTTCCACTCAGAGGTAGCAAGAGCATCCTGAAAATGGTTAGGAATGCTAACAGAGGAAATATTGGACACAAACGCTCTATATGAAGATGACAAATGAGAGTATGACACAAACTGTGAGATAGGATGTTGAGTGCAAGATCTCACACCCTTTCTCTTGGCAATAGGAACATCAAGGTCAATGGATTCAAGAGATTCAAAGTTACCTCGACTCTTATCATAAGCAGGAGATGGCAGTGGAGCAGCAGAAGTGGTCCCTTGTATCCTGTGTTGTCTGTCTATGTCCCGGACATAA
The DNA here is from genome assembly GCA_036172215.1 of Camellia granthamiana. Taxonomy (NCBI): domain Eukaryota; kingdom Viridiplantae; phylum Streptophyta; class Magnoliopsida; order Ericales; family Theaceae; genus Camellia; species Camellia granthamiana. The sequence continues at coordinate 91,318 of JAXFYN010000127.1, forward strand.
ACATGCCCGACCTTTTCCTTGGTGACAGTGGGTTCTATAGTCCCAATAGAAGAGGGTGGTGCGAGAACAACTGGTTCTACCATAGGGAGCACAGTAGAAGAGAGTGGTACAAGAGCAATTGGGCCCACCATAGGAAGCACAGGAGTCACTTCACACCAAGGCTCCCCCGAAAATGAGGACGGTGACACCGGAGAGGACACGAAATAGGACTGGGACTCAAATAAAGTAATATCCATGGATACAAACCACTTACGAGAAGAAGGGTGGTAACATTTATACCCCTTTTGAGTAGGAGAGTAACCAAGGAAAACACACTTGAAGGAGCGAGGGTCCAACTTACCACGAGAGGGAGAATGATTATGAACAAAACAGACACAACCAAAAATTTTGGGGGAATAGAAAACAAGGACTGAGAACCTAGGAGGACGTGAAGAGGAGTCTGTTTTTGCAAGACCTGGGTAGGGAGACGATTAATAAGATGGGCAGTGGTGAGAACAGCGTCGCCCCAATAGGGCCGAGGCACATTCATAGAAAAACACATGCACCGAGCCATGTCAAGAAGATGCCGATTCTTGCGTTCCGCCACCCCATTTTGTTGAGGGGTATTGGTGCAAGAGGTCTGATGGATAATGCCATAAGTAGAGAAATATTGTCCTAACCCAGAATCTATGTATTCCCCGCCATTATCAGAACGAAAGAGTTTGACAGTGGCCCCAAACTGAATACAAATCATCTTATGAAAAGTGAGAAACACAGAGAAAATCTCACTCTTATCTTTCATGAGATACACCCAAGTAGTACGAGAAAAATCATCAATAAATGTAACAAACCATCGATGACCTTTCACAGACAGGACACGAGAGGGACTCCAAACATCAGAATGTATTAAGGAAAAAGGAACTAAACTTTTATTCAAACTGGGAGCAAAAGAAGCTCTGTGCTATTTTCCGAGTTGACAAGACTCACAAAGAAAGTCAGACACATGATGATTGGCAAAATCAGAAGGAAATAAATGCTTAAGTAAATGGAATGAAGGATGCCCAAGACGCCGAAGCCACAACCATAAATCAGCGGGGGTAGTAGAAGATGTGGTGGAAGAATAAGCAAGTTTGTCCGGTTGATCTAGGAAGTAGAGACCATTTTCTGCATTACCACTGCCAATCGTCCTCCTCGTGACAAGGTCCCAAAAAAGACAATGATCAGGAAAAAACGTCACACTACAATTCAAATCCTGGGTGAGACGACTTAAGGATAACAGATTAACAGAAAAATTGGGAACATGGAGAACAGAAGACAGATGTATGGTAGGAGTGACGTGGACTAAACCTTTTCCAGAAATGGAAGAAACAGTACCATCGGCAATCCTAACTTTGTCTTGACCTGAAGAGGGCTTATAGACAGAGAAAAGATCAGAGGAGCCAGACATATGATCTGAGGCACCAGAGTCAATAATCCAAGGCAAAGACTTATGACACAGGAAAACACAAGGAGAAGAGACTAAGGTACCTAAGCGGGCAAAGGATGAGGAAGCTGTACTGAGAGTAGAAGAAGACCGACGGTCCAACAATTGGCGCAAAGCATCCTCCAGCTCAGTATCAAAAGTTGGGCCAACAGAAACAGAAGTAGAATCAAGTGGATCAACGACACTAGTCTGATGAGCCCAGGAATAGGAACCACGTCCTCTAGATTGGCCTGACCGACCGCCTCGAGAACCAGACCGATCACCTCGACCCCCGGATGGAGTCCCATGAAGCTTCCAACACGTCTCACGAGTGTGCCGCGGCTTCTTGCAGTAATCACAGAATACAGACTCCTTAGCAGCAGATGGAGGGATGGGAGTCAGGCTGAGGCCATCTCGAGGAGTAGACAGTAATGCTGAGCGGTCAGTAGAGACAGGGGACATCATAGCAGACCGGCGACTCTCCTCATTCTGTACATAGGCAAATGCCTCCTGAAGTGAAGGAAAAGTGTCCATACCCAGAACGCGACCCCGAACTGGATCATACTCCACATTTAGGCCGACCAAAAATTTAAAGACCCGTTCCCGTGAGAGGAACTTCTTGTACCCGACAGAATCAGCAGGGCAAACGGGCTTATAGTCTTCCAGGTGGTCAAGGCGTTTCCAGCCGTAGGTAAGGAAAGTGAAGTACTGAAGAACAGTCTGCTCCCCCTGAATTGAGCTCTCAATAGAGCGGCGCAACTCGAATGCCTGTGAGAAATTCCCTTTGTGGGAATAGGTAATAGCCACAGCATCCCAAACTTCCTGGGCAGTCTCCATAGACAAGTAGCCCTCACCAAGTTCTGGAACCATCGAATGGATAAGCCAACTCATAATCAGGGAGTTGTTAATCTCCCATTGGTCATATCCTGAGTCAGTGGTACTAGGTGCCTGTATCCTGCCATCAACATACCCCATCTTCCCTCTGCTCTTCAGAAACATAGTCAAACTTTGAGACCATGTTAGGTAGTTCTGACCATTAAAGAGAGAGGTGGTGATTTTCATACTAGAGTTGGGGTTCTCAGTCATGGTAGTAGGTATAGTGGGACTCTCACTCTTCGGTGTTTGAGAAGAAGGGGACACACTGGAGGAATCTGTCATGGATACAATACTACCAAACCCGCAACAAAACTAGTGGTAATCACAAACCCGGAAGGTGGTGGTGAAAGAACAGGCACAAGGACCACTATAAAGGCATAACAAAATTACGAAATCATAGTTTTTTTTTTTTCTTTCCTTTTTTTTTTTTTTTCTTTTTTTTGTTTGTTTTTTTTTATATACTGCTTTATTTATTTATACATGTATGAGTCGGTGATACAAAACAGAGGTATAAACAAAATACCTATCAGAGACGACGGCGACAGAGGCGAGAGGCGAGGCGAGATGAGTGACAAACGAAGGAGATCGACGGCGACAGAGCTGCTGGAGATCGACGGCGACAGAGATCGACGAGATCGATGAGCGACGGCGACAGAGATCTGCTGGAGATCGATGGCGACAGAGGCGGAAGACGAAGACGAAGCTGATGATCCACCGGCTAAGAGTGACAATGGCGATTGAAGATCGACCCAGTAGAGGCTCAACCTAGGTAAGTTTCGAACCCTAGAGTGAGGGTGTGCCGAAACCGTAGAGCTGAAGCTCTGATACCATGAAGCTTTGATTAACCAGCTTAAGGGTATGATATAAAATCATCCCTTATTTATAGATTGAATTAGGGTTTACAAAGGGTTACAAAGGGCCATGAGGGCATAGAATAATACACCCACTAACATAATGAAACTTTCGGTGATTAAACAAATGAACACTTTCGGTGAATATATGCTAACAAGAGTAACTTCTGTGTGAGGTCTATTGTCTTGATTTACACAAACGACAGAACAATTCAAGACATCATGTTCACTGGTCAGCTAGTAAATCCGATAGGCTTTGACTGCGAAAAGTTCAAGGCCTACAACTACCTTTTCTGATGCAGAGTTATTCTGTGTGCTCTCTCTTTGAGTTTTTGTTGTTAAGCTTTGTCCGTTTTTCTTTATTTGGCTAGTTTTATTCATGTGGGGGATTGTTGGAATATAATGGTTTTTTTGGTAACTTTAATTTGAAATTAAAGTGGGACCCAATCGCCGGTTGAGGTGATTCTGAGTGGTTTTGTATTATCATAAATGAATATTGTCATGCAAAAATAATGAACCAAAACCATTGAATTGTGAATGAGAATTGTCTCATAAAGTGAGCATCAATAAAGCTAGGTTTAGATTTGGACTTAGTCTTGGTTTGGACTGGGCCTAGACTTGTACTTGTGCATGTGGTGTGTTTGGTCTTAGACTTCTACTTGGACCTAGTCTTGAGCTTTGGGTTGAGTTGTGCTAGGCTTAGTTTCTGCATGTGTTTGAGATTGGGTTTGGATCGGGTTGTGACCCAACACTTATATCCATTATGCAACCCATCTAGTTTAATTCTTAAAACTTATATATTATATAATGATTTTGGAGTTTTGAATCTTTGTAACCCTGACTCTAATAGCTAGAGTTGATGACATTTGATGACCCAATTAATGTTGGCGTTCATGGTTAAAGCTCCCCCTACTAGAATAAATAGAGATATTTCTCCTTCAACTTAGTATGTTGTTTTTTAGAGAGGTTTTGTGATAGAAATGAGATGGTGTTTTGAAATAAAAAGTTGGAGATAATTTTTTACACTAAAGAAAAATTTTCATATATTCTTTTGCCAGCTTTTTCTTTGATTCTTGTTAGAAAGAGTGTATTCATTATCAAGTATGCCGAAACTATTTAGAAGGTGCTTCTGTATTAGCTGGTTTCGATCATTGTATCTTGGGAGGCAGACGTCGACATACCTCCAGCACCCATCAAGAGGCGGTGGATCTGTTTTAAGAAAACGATGGTATCACACATGCTTCGATTTGCTTTTTTTTTATTTTATTATTTATTCTTTAATTTTTCAGAATTTAATTTACCTCGACGAGTTTTAATATTTAGTTATCCATGTTAATAATTTGTTCTTTTAATAATGTAATCTAATTTATTTCTATATTTAGTTGTGTCGTTTATTCTGTATTTCATCCTTTAATAAAAAAATTTATTTTGTCATTTCTATTTAATTTATTTTATGTATTTTTCTTGTATTATTATGGAAAAATACCAACAAATATTTTAATAAATATTTTAAAAAAAATATTTTATTATTTAAAAGGGGCATTTATTCATAAATTCATTTTTACTTACTTACGTTCTATTTAGTTCAAATTATTTTTTTATGCTCTAATAAGTCTTCTGGGTGACATAATTACCAAAATATCCTAATAATAATATTCACATTGACAATGTGAATATTTCATAATGTGAACATTCATACTAATAACGAATCTTTATATCACAAAGTTGATAAGCATTCAAAAATTATTTTTAAGGGTAAAATTGTTCATAAAATATCTTAAATATGAGAATTACAATTTGATGAATCAAATATCTAAATGATAGAACTTATTAAAATATATTATGAACTAATTGTGATACAAATACTTGAAAAATAATTTCTTAAAATCCCCCTAGTTAAAAGTCATAACAATATCTCTAACCTTCGCAATATAAATAATTTTTACAAGGAGTTTTTATTTTATTTTTATATTTTATATTTTATTTTTATTTTTAAATATGAGAATGAAAATGTGTAAATATAATGATGAAGCTTTTGTTGTATTCAATGAGAGAGATTTTGGTTTATTTTTGATTTGATTGGGAAACTAGGATAATTGATCAAGTCAAAATTTTGTTTTTGTTTGTTTGTTTGTTAGTTTTTTGAGAATTATTTCAATTAAATAATTTCTTTATATAAATATATACATATTATATAATAAAAATATAATAAATGAGACTTTGTTCAACTTGATTATTAAAAAAAAAAAAAAAATACAACTAACGGCTATTTTCTTTTTTGTGTTCTTTTTATTTTTATTTTTAAAATAGTACTTCATAAACTTAAATTATTCGAGTACAAATTTGTCCTTTGATATCTAGTATCCATTGATTGAAAACAATAGAAATTAGGTATATAAAATATGTGAAATCCTAACTCCATCTTGCTCCCTGTTTGCCAACAAGTCAGCACATGCATTTGCTTCTTTGTAACAGTGGTTAAGCTCCGAAATCGTCAGTTTGTCCAGGAAAAACCTGCAATCAAGTATGACATTTTGTAACTTTAGAGTTTGTATTATTTTTGTCCAGAACAAGGCCAATTACCATTCTTGCATCCAATTCAATAGTGATCTTTCTCAGATTTGTGTCAGCTGCTATTGCAAGCCCATCACGCAAGGCCCAGAGTTCTGCTTCTATACTGCAAAAGCCCATGATCACTAATAATGCCTCCTCCACTTGATGGGCCAGGGTTACCTTTGGAGGCATGTGTTCAGTTTGAAACAACCAACATTATGGTGGGCGCCAACTGATCTGGGCTGGGATTTTTGCAGGTGGGTTTTTGATTTGGGCTGAGAGAAGGAATCATTCAGAGTCTCTGTTAAGGACGACAGGTGGGGTCAGGGATGGGGCCTGGGTTTTGGGTGTGGGATTGAAGACGAAGTTATTTCTTGTAAGCCCAACAAAGGTTCCAGCAGGTTATGGTGATGATGAGAGCCCAAGGAATACCTAAGCTATGGTTTGATTTGGAGGTGCAATTTAATTTGAGCAACTCAGTGAGATTTTGGTTGGAGGATTTAAGAAGAGATTTGGAAAGGAAAAGAGAAAAAGTAGATAAAATATGAATAAAATATATTTACACTTCACTTAATTTCACATATCTTTTCTTTTTCAAATCTCTTCTCAAATGCTCTAATCAAACACAACGTAAAGGACCGAAAGATAGGCGAAGTTGGAAGGAGTTTGGACCAAGTATTCTTTGCAACATTGCAGGTGCGAAGAACATGATTTGTGTCCTTAAGAGCTTGAGAGTGGCAGATTTGGCACTGTGGGTCAAAGTGACCGCCTCTATGTGTTAGAAACTCTCTAGTGCTGATTCCATTTTGGATAAGAAAGTGTTTGATTCTAGGAGAAGTTGGTGTTATCCAAAGCCAGTCCCAATTGGTTAGAGGATGATTAGGTTTGGGAGATTGGATGATATCAAAAGCCGATGACGCAGGAGTGAAGGATCCATCATGATTGTTTTTTCAAATGACAATGTCATCTCCACTCACGACAACTTTGATTGTATGAGTTTATGGATCCACTTATATTTAGAATTCACTATTTTCTAAACGGAAGCCCAAAAATAATAGTCCAATTTCACGAACGCATTGTTTGTTTGGATGAATTTTTTTATCTTCATATTTTATATTTGGCACAATAAAAAATAAAAAATAATGAAAAATATTTTTTATGATCAATCAAAAATAAATATAATTGAATAGAAAATATTTTCTACTTTTAAAGGGCGCAAAATGTTTTATTGATTAAAATTTTATCAACGTCACTACACTACCACCACCAGCCTTACCTCCATCACCACACCACCACCATGCCACCATCTTCATCTCTACCTTCGTCCTATTACCGCCACTACCAAACATAATAAATAAATAAATAAATAAATAATTCTCCAAAAAAAAAATTCTCTAAAAAAGAAATTTTCATAGAAAATACTTGGGAAATTTATGCAAATAGTCCATGTAGTTTACACGATGTGTCAATTTGGTCTTTGTAGTTTCAATTTGCTCGATTTTGTCCCTTAATTTAACGGATTTTGTCATTTTAGTCCCATAAATAATGGTTGTTAAGTTAATTTAACGAAAAGTCAAACAATGTGTCAATTTGGTCCCTGTATTTTTCACAATGTGTCAATTTAGTCCCTGTCAATATCGAGAAAATTGAAACTACAGGGACCAAATTGACACATCGTGTAAAGTACAAGGACCAAATGGACACATTGTTTGATCTTCCGTTAAATTAACTTACCAATCGTTATTTATTGGACTAAAATGACACAATCCGTTAGATTAAATGACAAAATCGAGCAAATTAAAACTACATGAACCAAATTGACACATCGTATAAAATATAGAGATTATTTACATAATTTATCCAAAATACTTTCTGCCGAACAAACGGGGGTAAATGTTTCTTGTTGTATCCCTCCTAACATAGCGCCACAGCCTGAGAAAACTCTTAAAAATAATCCAGTCTACTAAGTATGCATAAACATCTAGATCGTATACAATAAAAGCACAACTAATTATTTAAAAAATATTTAATAAAACATAAAATCGAATCAATTGTAGCAAATTATTGCTTTTGGATATAACTAAATTAAGCAAATCTCATACTCTATTTTTTTTTTTCATTTTTTTTTTTTTTGACACAAGGAAAAATACTATTTCTACACATCATTTACTGCGTATTTCTCTTCACATATTTCTACACATAATCTACACATCATTTACAGCACAACTAATTAGTGCATATTTCTCTTAGTTCACACACTTAAAAAATTATAATTTTTTCACTTCACACACAAACACATACAATTATTCGAAGTATATCATTTCATGATAAACAAATCAAAAGTGTACACATACTCTAGTTACACACACTCAATCATATAGTTACCCATTCGTAGGAGAAATTTCATCAGACCTCCATTAATCTCCATTGTTGAAAGCATCTCCACTATTTAAAGGTAAAATTTCATGAAGATCTAGTGAAATGTGTCACTAGTACATATATTTGTATAGATTTATGCTGGCATTTACATATATTTGTGTATGAATTATTTTTTTTTAGATTATGATTATATGTATGTGAATGTAATTTTGTAGTGCTTACTTTATTAATACAAATCAAGGAACATGTGTGATAATGATTATAGTTATTCAGTTTCTTTTATTTTTATTTTTATTTTTTACTATTTTTGAAACATTTTTTGGTTATTTGGTAATCGATGTTGATTTGTTTGTATCGAACTCACGATTCAAACGTAGTAAATCGAACAATTTTCCCTCACTCGAACTTCTAACTTTCGAACCAAAAATAAAATTTTGGACTTGTATTTTCAAATTAAACTTATTTTTTTAAAAGGACTACCACCGAACTAAAAATAGAATTTCAAATTTGTACTAAACAAAATAGTGCTAAAAAACAATTTTATCATAAAAACTCACGTCTTCATTATCAGTTTTGTTGTGAATAATATCCTTCTCAAAATTTGAGTTTTTATTGTTCAAATATTCTATAACGATGACAAATGATTCAAACAATAAACTAATGTGAGGTTTGAGTAATAATAAATTTAAAAGATAAAGACTTTGAAAGATGTGAGTGGAAACAATAGAGAATAAAACAAGGATTTAATGTTAAGAGTTCTAATAGATATGTATTACGAGTTTTTTAATTCCAAAGATGTGTACTAAGAAAATTTAAATTTGAGGTGGTATGTGTATACTTATATCTATATTAGTATATTTATTTAGTTGTAAAATTGTAATATAAATTTTATTCATTAAGTGTGTATACATATAATAAATGGTGTGTGAAAATAGAACCACCCTAAGAGCATCTTCACCAAAATAGTCAAATTTTTAGTTAAATTTTAACTAAAAGTCTATTTTTCTATTTTAGTTAACCATATTTTCAAATATATTCTCCAACAAACTTTCTATTTTTATTTTATTTTTTTCTAATTCCAAATTTAATATTTAAGAGAGAATTTAAATAATGAATGATCACATTTGTTTAGGGTAATGATATATAAATAAAATATTCTATAAATTACATTCACATCTCTTAAAATTTGAAGAAAATACAATAAATATCACAAGTTTGCACAATTATATTAGACTCATTTAAGGTTTTAATTTACGTAATATTTAACCCATTTTCTCCGTAATTCATTAGTCTATGGATAAAAAAGTGATTGTTGTCATATTTTTTTACATTAAAATGTATATTTTATTTTATTTATCTTTAATTCTTAACTCTACATACATTCATTTCGATCCCTTTAAGCTTGCTAATAAAGAAGTTGATTTAATTATTTCAAAATTTATCCTAAAAAAAATTATATTGAATTCACAGGCAAAACAATTTAAAATACCTACCATTCTAACTTCTATTTTAAAAAATAACACAATTATATCATTATGATGAAGTGTTTTTTTTTTTTTTTTTTTTTTTTTTTGGTATAAGTTTTATTTATAAATAATTTTTCTTAATTTATCAAATTGTGTTTTTTATTTCATGTATTACAATCGTATTAGTTTAATGATTTCACCACTCATGTTTATTATTACAACAATGCTTTATAGTCCAAATTTTCATGGCTCAAATGGCTCGAATGTCTCAAAACAACGTTATTTTGGGGTAAAACGATGTTGTTTTAATATATTCGAGTCATTCGGGCCACATAAATTCGAGCTACCAAACATTTTTCTTATTATTAATATAGTAATAATTAATTAAATGATAAATATAATATAATACATTAAATATTTTATTACCTAAAATAATTTGTTGATTCTTCTTTCCCTAACTACATGTAATTAGTGGTTTGATGTTTGTAGAGGGTTTGAAATGAACAATGATTATGCGAATAATTAGAGAGACAAAACTATGTTAATTAGTCAATAAATATAGGAAGGTTAGAGAATGAGTAGTTGGGTGAGGGTGGAGCAAGTGGCTCAAGAAGAAGGAAATAACAGTGCACAAATAGACAGTATATACCCCAAATCCCAAGAAGTTCTCTCACTTGGCCTTGGGAAATGAGTCCTATTTATAGGCTTTTCCTTGGCACCAAAGAGTACCAGGTGGCCAAATAAGATGAGGACATGTGTCCCTAAGGATCACATGAAATATTCTTCCTTGGACCACCAGGCTAAGGCAACGTGTCCTTCTACATGTACTGTATACTATTTGTTTGGCATAGGTGCCTCAGCATGTGCACTGTACTATCTGTTTGGCACATACCTGTGGACTTGCCTTTTTCCGCGCCCCCGCCTTTCGGAAAGGGTTTGAAAAGATGGCCTCACAGTTCGGACTCCCGCGGTTCTGAATCTAGTCTCACAAAGTGCAATGTGAAACCGATAAATACCAAAGAGTCCAAATCCGGCAAATCTTTTTGGAAAATCGATTTTAAATCAAATAATGCCAAAATTGGACTGCTTTGCCAGATACAGAGTCGTCATCTAAATATTTTATTTTGGAGAAATTTAGGAAACCCTGACTCGTGCCAAAGGCCACGTGTCCATCATCACCAAAGTTGCCTCGGCTCGGAAACTTAGGTACGAGAGGGGAAGGTCTTGAAATGAGCACCTCCGCTCGCCCGATCAAAGATCGGCCTCTACTAATCATGATATGATTTTTTATAAACATTATGTGTTCTTATTTCGGTTATTAAACTAGCTTTACTATGTGACGCACATAAGCAAGTATAGACTAGTTTGCAAGACTTGGAACAATTCAACTCATGTTTGTTTGTGAAAATGGTTTGAATTTGCCACCCTCAAGTGGGCTTAAAGATGCGGGTTTGCCACCAAATATAGTGGGCTTAAAATATGATTTGCCACAGCAAAGTGGGCTTAAAATGCACATTCGTTGAATCGTTCCAATTCAAACAACAAGCCTTCATCCACAAGCATTCGAGCAGTTTAGCATTTAAGCACATAGCATCAGTATGCTAATCATGGCAACATCGACACACATGCGATATACTAAAGTGTAAAAACTCACCTAGTACTTCAAACTAGAAAAGAAAACAAAGTTAGAAAAATGCATGATTCCTAACTATGTTAAATGACTAATGCAACACATGCAATAATGCAACTAAATAGGCTCGGCTACGTAATCATGGTATTTGCAACACTGTGATAGCATACATTGAAACATGTATTCAAAGCAGTATTGAAATTGCAATGCAGTTTGAATGATGCGCCGAGCCTTGGTGCATGCAAGACAAATGAATGGATGCAAGCATGTAAGCATAAGGTATGCTAATCAAAATATGTCCCTAATCTAACCATCGAAAGCGATTAAATAAAAAGGAGAAAGATACGGGGTTGGAAGACATGCACACACGCACGCACACTTATTACAACATTATGCCCTCGCGAAGGAGGGTCCGAATGAAGCTAATCTAAGCAAAGCTAATTAATACAAAACAAAATAAAGAAATAGCTAAGCTAAGCTACTTAATTATTATAACAATCAATTAACTAATCTAAGCTAACCAAATACATATTGTGCTAATTAATTAAACTAAATTAATTAAGTACAAAACCAGCTCAAAAATAACAATAGGCATGTTGTTCTAGCTGGTTAAACTTGAGATGCATCAACTGCACATGCGCGCGCTCGACTTCCACCCGGAATGCCACTGCTTTACTACAAACTGCCTTTGTTTGCACAGTTGAATTCTGGTATGCTGAAAGGGTATTGTTCTGAAAGTACATCAGTGGCTGGCCGGCCACTAATGGAGGCTACCGGCCATGTGCCTGCTACAAAAGGGCACTGTCGGTCATCAATGAAAGGCTGCCGGCCATCAGTGTATAGTTTGCTGACCACTGATGAACAACTTTTTGCTACAACAGAGCACAACACAGAGCAGGAAAGAAGTAATTTCACAGGTTGTATGTACTATGCACCACTCCTTATCATTAAAATATCTCCAAGGAGTGGTATTTTTGGCTCCAAAACCACCAACCAAACATTTTCAATGCATGATGGCGAAAGAACCAAGAAATACAATTTCATTGTATGCAAAAACAAGACTCAAGACCATAACCATATCATGTGTGATCAAGGGTAATGGAGACCAAGGAGATTGGCTCATTTCATCACTTTGAGTATGAAATACTCCAATCTATTGAACACATGCAATGCAACACAATATGCTTATCTTGCTAAAGTTTTACTTATTGCTTTTGTTTACTCATTTTAAGTTACCAACTCATTCTTTAGTTGATTTAGTCTATTGGTGAGAGTTCTCTAAAGAGAAAGAAGCGTCAACCAAAGGATGATGTAAGGCAAGAGAGAGTTCATGCCGTTGATAATGAATCCTCAAAGAGGATTAAACCATTAAGCATAAACTCTATCTCAAACTTAAAGAATCTCAAACTTGAAGCAACTCTCAAAAGCAATTGAAAGAGTGAAACAAATGAGAATGTGACAGAGCTATGTATGCTGTAATTACATGCAAAATGACACTATAACATGCAACCAACTCAAGCAACTCATGTTTAAAGTCCTAAAACAATGAGCTTGTGAAGGAATTAACCCTACAACTATGTAATGCAAGCCTCAACTGAATTGACCAGCCTCAAACAAAGCCAAAACAAGTCAAAACAGAGGCAAAAACATGCTGGACTTGAGCTACAAATTGCTAGAAAAACATGCTAACATATGAAGCTATCTAGGCATGCAAACAAGACACAAGGAGGGGAGGCTAACCCCTCTAATTTTGGACTTCAAAATAAGGTTTTTATCACTGAAAATCCTCTGAAATTCAGTGGTTAAAAGGCCAAGAAAAGTAGTTTTAAAAGCTTTGAAGAGATGCACAAAAGCTTAGTAGCAAAAGGGTGAACCAACCCTAACTCAAAAAGGGACTTAAGCCACCATTTTTAAACCATAAAAATAGAGATGTTTGGGAGTAAAAACCAGCTCAAAAATAGCATGTAAAGATGGAAAAACAAGTATTTAAAATAAGCTTAAAATACAAGTGTTATACTTTTTGAAGACAAGATGCAATTTAGAAAAACAAAACAAGCTAAATCAAGCCAAAATCCACTTCTAGAGCTCAAAAAGGACCTCAAGAGACCTCAGCTCCAAGGTGAGAGTGTTTGGTTTAGGGTTGATGTGCAAAAGTGTGGAGAAATTAGACTTAAGGCACAAAATAACAAGAGAGAGAGAGAGAGAATTTTTGTCTTCAAAATTTTTAACCCCCCCACATGCAAGAGAGGGGTCATATATATAGAAAATGAAAATTCCTTTCACAAAGATCTAACCATACACGTGTTGGAAGATGCATCAATTTGTGCAAACAGCTGGCACAAAATATCACAAAATATCTGCTGGAACATTGCTGGTCGGCCGGCCATCAGTGATGGCCGGCAAGGCTTTATTGATGGTCAGTCAGGCACATCAATGGCCGGCAGGCCAAAAGCCATGGCCGGCAGACCTCAAAAATGGCCGGCAGGCCATCACCAACCTTAATCTGAAAGGACCTAAGCATAGTCCAAAGATGAGGCGAAAAGGATGGAGGGTTTGGAAAACTCAAACCTGTGGCATTTCGCCACGGACTTCAAGCATTTGGTGAGCAATCAGACTAGCCACCGGATGTACCTGCAAGATCATCCAAGTCTTAAAAGGCCGTCAAAAATGGGGCATCTACAATACCTTAGTAACTTCATTTTTTTAAACCTCAACAAGTGCACTTGTAGCGATAATATCTGCTACTGCACTTGCCTTCTCCATTCAGTTTGGCCAAGACATGTATTCTTAGGACTTCATAACCTTCTATCAATCGGGTTCATGTTTACCTTAGCGATTTCTCCATCCTTAGCCGCCTAACCACAAACTCCCCAACTTTCCAAGGCGAAGGCCACAGCTAGGGCTGTGCCTTGTACCAAGCCCAAGGGGGCTTCCTTGGTCCTGCTTGTGCAACCAAGGCAGGTCTATGATCTGGACAAATGGGAAAGGAGTCCCTTGTGCTCGGGCTGCCCTGCTTTCATCTTCATGGGGTCACCGTAGTATATTGGTATCTTTAGGCCTGTTATTAGCTCAAACTAGTAAGTTTTGGGGTCTGCTATTAGCGCCAAGCTAGTGAGGTTTGAGGTCTATTATTAGCACCGAGCTAATAATGACTTTGGGGCCTACTATTAGCACAAAGCATTAGTCACTACTTGTGGAGGGGAAGCTTCTCTCAAAGGCTACTATCACCTTGGTGGAGTCTTCCCTCCAAAAGTTAGTAGTGGCTGTTATAATTGCTGCGGCGGCTGTTTCCTGGGCAAGTTCAAGTGGCAGTGCTGAAAATACTAGAGATGGTGGCGCCTGCAAAGTACCTCAGCAACTTGGCCACTACAAGTGCTGCCTTAACAAGTTAGCTGTTGTGGTTTTTTCTTTCCCTCAACAAGTTCAAATGGTGGTGCTGAGAATACTAACAATGGCGACGCTAAGACAAAGTACCTCAGCAACTTGGCCGCTGCAAGTGTTGCCTATGCAACTTGACTTGGCTATTTTTCTTCATGGAGCTTGTTCGGACCTTTGGCGGGTTGGATCTGTTTCAACCCACTATTGATCCACTTTCCTTGGGTTTTAGCCCATGCTCTCTTAAGTATTCTTGCCGCCTAACAAAGGCAATTTCAGCACTTAGGTCCATATTTAATTTCTCTTTTAATTTCTATCCCTCTACAATGTTCAACTAAAGTAGTTAGCCAAATATTGAGTTTGATGGAAGTATGTTTCTATGATTTTGTGCTGTAAAGGAAATGCTCTAATGAACTTGATAATGATACTTTATCGCAAGTCTAATAATTTGAGGGGGATAAAATCAAATTTTCCTATTTGATAGTAAGTGTAAAATTGTCGCTGCCAAATTGCCAACACGCTAATAAATGATACAAATAATAAATTTGGTTACTGCTAAAAAGCTATGTTCTTTCATATCTATACTACATATATATATTAGTTAAAAAAAAGTTTCATGCAAGATACGGATCAAATATTAAAATTAAAAGTTTATATAAAACAATGTAAATTAAGTATATTATTTAAATTAATTGCTTGTGTACTATCTTTTATTAGAGTCATAGAATACTTAACTTTTTTTAATAATTTTAGAAGTTAAAATTTAAATGAAGTATTTTTTTTATATATTTTATACATCTTATTATTTTAATTTAAAACTTGTTTTTCTGATTTGTATGCAACATTAATATATATATTTATTTATTTGTAAATAAATCATGGTCATATAACAGATGATCCATTTTGTTTATAAACAAACCATTAAGTTAATTAACAACTTTTAAGGATATAAGAAATATCTTTCAATGAATAATTTTGATAATTTTGTTATTGCATAGGAAAGTAGTTAGCTTCTTTTTTTTTTTTTTTGGGAAAAAATAGTCTAACATCCCTTTCCAACTTTTGATAATGGAAGAGGTGCACAATATATATATATATATATATTTGGTAGTTCAAGGTCCCTCACCTGTTTTTGTACCACTAACCCACTCACACCTAATTTTCTCTCTCTCTCTCTCTCTCTCTAACAATGATTGCGTGTATATGGTCCGCCTTTTCTTCACTGCACAAAATAACCGCTATCGAGTTGGAAAAGAGTTTCTCGACTTAGAAGCCTCTACTGTGCTCTTTTTCAGATTTGGTCCCTTAGAAGATCTGATTGCAATTGTTAGAGTCTTTGATGTTATCGTCTTCATGAGGCAATGAGCATGAATGTGATGTCAGAATGGGGATTTACATGGTATAGCTCCCTCAGAAAAGCTCCTTCAACTTGTTATATATATATATATGTTCATATGAGTAGCATTTCTTTGTTCAAGTAGGCCTAAGCAGCTTCTAGGATTGAGGAAACTTAGTGTGTGTGTGTGTGTGTGTGTGTGTGTGTGTCTCTCTCTATATATATATACATGTATATTGGTTGTTGTTGTTGCTTATTTGGATAATCGATTTGTGTATTGCACATCATGATTGGGAAGGTAGACAAATTTTTTGGTTTGAACCCAGAGAAATTCTTCTTTCAATGAGTCTCTCTCTCTCTCTCTCTATATATATATGTATTAGTTATTGTTGTTGTTGCCTATTTGGGTGATTGATTTGTGTATTGCACATTTTGATTGGGAAAGCAGAGAAATTTGTTGGTTTGAACCCAGAGAAGTTCTTGCGAAAACTAGAGAAATTCTCTAAAAATCCAGAGAAATTCTCCTTTCAGTGAGTCTCTCTATCTCTCTTTTTCTCTCTCTCATTATATATATATATGTATATTGGTTGTTATTGTTACTTATTTGGTTGATCAATTTGTGTATTGCAAATTGTGATTGGGAAGGAAGAGAAATTTTATAGTTTGAATATAGAGAAATTGTTGCGAAAACTAGAGAGATTCTCTAGAAATCCAAAGAAAATCTCTAGACTAGAATTCAGAGAAATTCTCTGGCCTTTCCAGAATTTCTCTGGCCTTTCCAAAAATTCTCTGGACATTCAATTCTCTGGGAAGTTCAGAGAAATTCTTTGGATCGAATTTTCTCTAGATCAATATTGAGGGACCTTAGATATTATGAAAATATTGAATGTCCTTTATGCTATAAAATCTTAATACCAGGGACCAAAAAAAAAAAAATCCCCCCCTTTTTTTTATTATTCTACTAAATTAAAATTTTTAATAAGCAATTGTTGTAATTTTTAGTATTATAGGGGTTTATTCGTGGATGGGTAGGACTAGTACCGATAGAAGATAAGCTGAGAGAGAATAGATTGAGAAAGTTTGGTCATACACAACGAAGACCAATAGCGGCAGTAATAAAGAGATGCGATATAGTGACGGTAAATGGAAGTGTTAGGAGAAGGTGCAGAACTAGATTGACATGAGCTAGTGTAGTAAATTGAGATATGAATCTCCTTATTTTGACTAACCAAATGACCTTTGATAGAGTCGAGCGAAGAAGAATGATTCATGTAATTGACCCTATTTGATGGGACTTAACACTTGGTTTGGTTTGGTTTGGTCATAGAGACGACCCATATATTAAAAAAAACCTCAGGAATGTATTTATAATTTAATTAAAAACAAAATATTCATGTTTCATAACTGACCAAGACTTTTTGCATAATTATGATAAAACCTTCATCTAAATTACAACCACCAAGTCTTAATCAAGTTTCCAAAATTATATCTTATAACTTAAAAGTATTTCTCATTTTTTATTTTTATTTTTCAAATTAGTTGAAAAAATAAAATAAATTCTAATATAAAATTGCAATCAAACACAATTAGTGATTTTTTTTTATTAAATAATTGATTTATAAGTTCTATCAAAATAGACAAAAATTACAAACAAAATATAAAAATTACGAAATTGGCCAAGCAAAAAAAAGAAAAAAAAAAGAAAAAGAAAAAGACAAACAAAAAGACAAAATAAAAGACAAGGGAAAAAAAGGAAAAGAAAAAAGAGAGCCATGCTATGGCAACTCCCTCATATATTATGTGACATTTTGTTCCAGGTGACCGTTCGAGCGAATATTGAAAGCATGTAGTAGTTTGCAAGTCGGGGTGGACTGCTTGAGCGAACTAATGGTCCCTCGAGCAAAAATGCAAGGATTCCAGTATCTCATTTTGTAGACAAAAGTACTGAGAGATATTGTTCACCGCTTGAGCGGTCTACGCGAAATCAATATTTTGAAAAGGCATTTTTTAGATCATTTCTTCACCTTTTTCCTTTTTCTTTTCTTCCTTTTCTCTTCCCTTCCGAAAACCCTAGTTTTCCTAACCCAAATATCTCTCATCTCTCTAAGATCTAAGCCCAAATCACTTGTAAGAAAACACCTAAGGATATTGTTCTTTTACTGATTGGATCTTGGTGTTGCAAAGGATTCTCCTAGAACTTTCTTGCTCTTTTCCTGAGGTAGGGTTACTTTTAACTTAGTATCTCTTTGATTTGAAGATGATTATGTGGTATGATTATAAATATAAGTTTTGATTTAACGACTAAGTGAAATCTAGTTTGTGGGTTTGACAAAAAGGGGAATTTTATTTGACTATTGTTTGAGTTTCACCCAATTTCTTATAAAATATGGACATTGAGGTTGATAAATTATTTATATATGAAAATACAGTAAAAGCCCCAAAATTTTTAAAACCCTAATTTTGATTTTGATAAAGAATGGTGTTATGATTGAATTTATCCTTAATAGTTGAGATTTTATGATGATTGATGGGTGGAATTTATGGACGGTAAGATTATTGAGTTGGAATTGTGATTTGACCTTAGATAAGATTGTAACTTCTACTACCTTGTTTGCTTCATATGCTCTTGGATCCTTGTTCTTTGAAAACTATTTCAAGGGGAGGTAAATAGAGAATGAGTCCGGGTAGAGAGTCAAGATTTTGGAATGTTGTGTTGTATGTTGGTAGTCGTGCAGGGAATCAAGGTGCCCAATATCCCTATTGCCCTATTTGCGCATATCACCGGACAAATGTGGAAAAATGTTTTTGGGTGTCCACTGGTCCTGCCGTATTATAGTCTGTAAAAGTGAAAAAACGGATGATTTTGGATGTCCACGTCCTACCGTATTAATAGTCGGTAAATATGGGGATCATTTTAACTATACATTATAAGTATTTGTATTTTGGACTCTTATAAGGGATTCATGACTTATTTACCTCTAGTGTTGATAAGCATTTTTACAGTGAACATATTTACTTCACTTTTATATTTTAAATTTCTAATTATAGACCATGAATTTTATAAACTTTGGTTTGTATTGGGGTACAGTTATGCCATGTAAGTGTTCGAATGATTATATACTTTGTTAAATGTATCTCTACTGGGCATATAGCTCAACTCTATCTGATTTTTCAGGAATTGACGATGTGCTACCATAACAATGATTTGAAGCATGCATTTTGTGTACTTGGGAAGTTGTGGTTCAAGAATATTTTGTTGTGAAGACCTAGATCCTTTGTGACAAGAGTTAGGAATCTATTTTGTTGTATAAGGCAAGGCCTTGAAATTTTTCTTGTGTTAGCCATTAAGGAAAATTTCTTTTGTATACTCTTCTAGCTTGTTGAACTAACTCAAGGACATAACCTATGGTTAGTGTATAAACCATGGAATTGTAAATTTTAAACCCTAGTTCAATGAGAAAGATGACTTTATTGTATCATGTTATGTGTGGTTGTGGTGTGTTCTAGCAAGTTATGCCGGAGTGTTGCAAATTGGTATCAGAGTTGACTAGGTTTGAATACCTTGGGCTCGTGGGGCGTGACATATGTCGCAATGGGTTTAGAAAGGTAGGAAGGGGATGCTTTTGTATTGTTTTTGCATTGTGTGTTTATGTGGTCATGTGGATATGGGGATTAAGCTTCTAAGATATGTCTAATATCCATTGCATTAATTGAGATCCTTTTGAAAAGGCACCTGATCAATGCACTTTCCACTTGGAGGTCCTTGATTGCTGTGGAACTAGCTAGTATCCTAGGAGGGCGACTTATATGTGTTCTATGTGCTTGTGTGACTATGTGAGTTTCTATACATGAAAGTAGGTGCATGTATAGACACATGTTTGGGGTTCTATGTAATGTATGAAGATATTGAGTGGGATATTTAGATACAGAAAATGAGTCTTGAACTTAATATCACATCAATTTCTTATAGGATGTCCGAGCATGTTAGAGGCCGTGGCAGACCCTGCCAAAGAGGCCGTAATATTCCAGCCCAACCTAAGATCCCTCCACAAGAAGAAGGAATGGGTTAAAACAATGTGGCCGCTTTATCAGCCCAAGACGCAATGGGTGCTTTGGCCCAGTAGATGGTAGGGGCTCTTAGGGAGTCCATGGAGATACTTAGAACCGAGCAAGAGCTAGAACAGTTGAAGGGAAAACTAGAGCTTCATTTCTGAAAAAGGAGTTCTTCCGTTCCAACCCTGCCTAGTTCAATGGTCGGCTCGACCCAATGAAGGCAGATGAGTGGTTGGAACAAATTATCAAATCGTTTGGAATTTCAAATATCCGTGAGGATAAATTACAAGTAGCATTAGCAGCTAATTAGTTGAAAGGAGAGGCCAGACAATGGTGGAAGTACGTCAAGAATAGAGTTGAGCACACTTGGGAAGCATTTACATATGCTTTCCAAGAAAATTTTCTCACTCCCACTGCTAGGGGCCAACGGAGAAAATAGTTTGAGGAGCTAAGACAACTTGATACACCTGTGGCTGAGTTTGAAGCCACATTCACAAGTGTATCTCGTTTTGCGGCCGAACTAGTAGCAACGGAAGAACGCCGATGCCTAGAATTTGAAAAGAGGTTGAGGCCAAAATTTTTAATGAGGTGGTAGGCAACATGATCCGTGATTACGATCGTTTAGTGGAGGCAACAGTCCGCGTAGAAATTATAGTGGAGGATGAGGAGGCAAGGCAGAAACTAAAGAGGACTAGACACTCTGAGTCCCGGGGCAATTTGGGCTCTTCCAAAACGTCTAAGGGTTCATCATCATCATTTCAGTCACCCCCACAACAAACCAAATTTTCTGACTCTGTGATGGACGGAAATTCAGGGAGCATGGGTCAAATCCGTGGCGCATGTTATAAATGTGGTCAACTGGGTCACAAAGCTTCGAAGTGCGGACAAAAAGGTGGATCATAGTCTCAAGCTGTTCATTCCCAAAATCAATCTCTAAATAGGGGCCATTCACCATCTTGTTATCAGTGTGGTCAACTGGGGCATTTGAAGAAGTTTTGTCCACAGAAAGCAGGATCAACAAGTGTGACAGTGTCTCGCCAGTCCGGGGGTTTTCAGATGGGCCAAGGGCAGAGACAATCTTATCAACCGACCTAGTCAAGCCAGGCATCCAGGACAGTACATGGGGCCACATCTGCATAATCTACACATCAAACTTATGCTCCCAGAGGTGATTTAGGAGAGCAGAGGTCTCAAGGAAGGGTGTATGTCATTACCTCTTCTGAGCCTTCTTCAGGACCATCTGTTGTGAGAGGTACATATCTCATCTTCAATACTTGGGCTAGTGTGTTGATAGATACCGGGGCTTCTCATTCATTTATAGTAGCTACATTTGTACCCTTGTTGGGGTTAGAAAGTGAGCAACTAGAGTATCCACTTACAGTAGAATTGCCTATTTGGAGTAAAATTGTCTTGAACCAGAGATGTCGTGGATGTATAATTGAGGTCACTGGTCGACAACTTCCTTTTAATTTTGTGTTGTTGGACATGTCGGGTTTTGATGTTATTCTCAGCATGGATTGGTTGTTCTCTTGCCAGGCTACTAAAGATTGTTATCGTGGGAGAATTGCGGTATGCACATCGGACGGTGTTTGTTTTACATTTTTGGGGATAGGAGTGATAGATCTTTACACTCATCATACTACACACGCAGCCAAGGCGAATTTAATTATCTTTGGCAGCCTTTTTAGATGACGGAAGTGGTAAGGTCCGGAATAGGTTTCCGAAGGTGGTTTGCGAGTATCCCGATGTCTTTCCCGAGAACCTTATAGATATACTCCCTCATTGGGGGGTTGAATTTTCTATAGATTTGATACTTGTTACCGCACCAATCTTTTTGTCTCCTTATAGATTTGCTCCAGCTGAATTGGTTATTCTAAAGGAACAGTTGCAGGAGTTGCTTGGCAAGGCCTTCATACGCCCTAGTACCTCGCCTTGGGAAGCTGTAGCCTTGTTTACTAAGAAGAAAAATGGGTCATTGAGATTGTGTAAAGACTATAGTAAACTGAATCGAGTGACGGTTAAGAATAAATATCTTTTACCTAGAGTAGATGATCTTTTTGAAGAACTCAGAGGTTCACGTTGCTTCTCGAAGATAGATTTGAGGTCGGGTTATCATCAGATACGAGTTAGGGAGGAAGATATTCCCAAGACGACTTTTCGTAGTAGATATGGTCACTATGAATTCTTAGTTATGCCATTTGGTTTAACTAATGCACCAACTACACTTATGGACCTGATGAATCAAATCTTCCGAGAGTTTCTTGATAAATTTGTGGTCGTTTTCATGGATAACATTCTTATCTATTCGCCTTTTGAAGAGGAGAATGAAGGGCACCTCCATAGTGTTTTACAAATCCTTAGAGAACATTGCTTATATGTAAAATATGAGAAATGTGAGTTTTGGCTTCCAAAGGTGAAGTTCTCGGGTCATGTAGTCTCCGGAGATGGGGTTATGATGGATTCTTCAAAGATAGAAACAGTACAGAATTGGGAACAACCCAAAAATGCTTCTGAAATTTGTAGTTTTTTGAGTTTAGCAGGTTACTACTGTCGATTTGTAAAGAATTTCTCTTCCATAGCATCACCCTTAACTGGATTGACTCGTAAGGAAGTAAAGTTCATTTGGAGCGAAGCTTGTGATAAATCTTTTTAGGAACTAAAACTTAGCTTGACTACCGCCCATATTCTCATTATTCCAGAACGCGACTTGGGATATACGGTGTATTGTGATGCCTCTAAAGAAGGGTTGGGGTGTGTTTTGATGCAAGAAGGCAAATTGGTAGTTGTAGCTCAACTTTTCACGCTCCTTTCAGAAGATGAATAAGCCCTACAGTATCGGACTCCCGTGGTTCTGAATCTGATCTCACAAGTGCAATGTGAAATAGATAAACACCAAAGAGTCCAAATCCGGCAAATCTTTTTGGAAAATCAATTTTGAATCAAATTGCCAAAAATGGACTGCTTTGCTAGATATAGAGTCGTCACCTAAATATTTTTTTGGAAATTTAGGAAACCCATGACTCATGCCAAATTCCACATGTCCGTCATCACCATGATTGTCTCGACTCGGGAACTTAGGTACGAGAAGGGAAGGTCATGCATTGTGCACGACCGCTCGCCCAATCAAAAAATCGGTTTCTACTAATCATGATGTGATTCTTATCTACATTATATGCTCTTGTTCCAATTATTAGGCTAGCTTACTATGTGATGCGAACACAAGGTATAGATTAATTTGCAAGAATTGGAGCATTTTTTTTCATGTTTATTTTTTAAAAGAGTTTGTGAATGTGCCACTTGCAAAAGTGGTCTTAAATGTATATTTAATCAAACTATCCCAATTCAAGCAACTAGCCTTTATCCACAAGCATTCAAACAGTTTATCAGATAAGCACTTAGCCTCATGGTAAGCATGCTAAACATGGCAACATCAACATGCAATGTAATATGCTTAAAACACAAAAATGCTCACCTAGTACTCCGAGGTAATCCAAAAGAAAAGAGTTAGAAAACATGTATGCCTCTAACTAATACAACATGACTAATGCAATACATGCGATATGCAATTACTAGGCTCGGCTACTAATATGGCATATGAATCAATTTGATAGCATGTAGTCTAAGCATGTATTCAAAGAAGTATTTAAACAACAATGCAGATTAGAATGATGCGCCGAGCCCAATGCACGCTATACAAGTGGATGCGAACATGGATTATGCTAAAAAAAAAATGATGCTCTAATCTAACCATCATAAGTAGTTAAATAAAAGGAAGAAAGATGTAGGGTTGGAAGACATACACATTATTACAACATTTGTGCCCTCAAATAAGAGGGTTTGAATAGCTAAGCTAATTAACTACTATTACAAAATGAATTAACTAACTATTCTAGCTAGTTGTTACAACATCACAATCTAACCAATTAATTACACTAATTAATTAATTACAAAATTCTAATTAGCTAACTAATTAATTACAACATGAACTAACTAAATTAAGTACTCTAATTACTCCTCCTCGGGAAACAAGAAATGCTCATGCATGCGCGGACTTTGCACCCGAAAAAGCCACTGTTTCTGCTGCCAGATGTCTCTGTTGCACAGCAAAACACTTGTATTGATTTCCACCTCAGAACCAACTCTGTTCTGTTTCAACAAGTCATTGCCGGATTTTGCAAAAGTGGCCGGCAGGCTAGAAGTGGTGGCTTGCCGTCCCCAAATGATGGCCTGCCGGCCACTGATTGCTGGTTCTTCCTACTGTAACAGAGAGCAAACAGAGCAAGAGCAAGGCATTCTCAAGGGTTGTTTGACAACTTACCCCTCCTTATCATCAAACAGCTCAAAGGAGTAATAAACTTGATTCATAAACCATCAATCGAAGTAATTTCATTGCATGATGGCCTATGAACCAAAGTGTGCAAGTTCAATAAATGCAACAAATAAGACTCTCAAACCTCCTCCCTATCGTGGATTGATCAAGGGAAGTGGTTGATAACGATTCTTGAACCGTTTACATCACTAACAAGTATGAAACGATTCAAGACTGAAAGGGTTCAATTAATGTCTGATTGAACCCAAACCAAGTTATTACGTTGCATCTTTTTGGCCTCAATTTTATTACTCCATTTCAATTACCTTTCAATTCTTTAATTAATTAAGTCCAAAAGTGATGAGTAAGTCCTCTAATAGAGAGAAGTACCAAACCAAATGTTGTTTTAGGCATGAGAGAAGTGTCATGCCATTGGTAATGAACCCCCAAAGGGATTAAACCATTAAGCACAAAACCTCAATCTCAATGTTTAAACAAACAAATAGTTTGAAACAACTTCAAAGCAAAGAAAAAGCCAAGAAATGAGAGAGGTTGCAGAGGTGATTAAGAGTGATCACAAGTATGGAAAGCATGAAATGAACACTGTCAACTCAAATAAGATGGTGTCTAATGCCTAAAACACCAAACTTATGAGGATAACTACACTACAAGCATGTAAAACAAAGCTCAAATGAAATGAACAACCAAAAATAGCCCTAAAACAGTGGTAAATCAGTCCTAAAACATATTGGAATTAAGACAAAAAAAGCTAGAACAATAAGCTAAACATAGAGCATGCTAAGCTAGTAAACAAGACACAAGAAGGGGAGGCTAACTCCTCCAATTTTGGACTTCAAACCATGATTTTAGCCACTGAAAAAACTCTGAAATTCAGTGTTTAAAAGCTCAAAAAAAGATAGTGTAAAGGTGGGAAACACAAGGATAAAGGCTAGAGAAGCAAGGTAGAAAGAAGGGTGAACAACCCCTCCACCCTTTGAGGCCTTAAACCACAAGTTTTAGCCCAAAAATATAGAGTTTATACAGCCCAAAACAATGGAAAAACAATAGGAAAAAGAGTAAATAAAGCAAGAAGAGAAGCACATATTTATACCTCTTGAAGAGAAGAACCAATTCTAGGCAACAAATCAAGGCTTACACACCCTCAAAAGCTCAAACTAGGCTCAAAGGTACCTCAGCTCAAAGATGGTAAGGTTTGGTTTAGAGTGTATAGGCAAAAGCTTGCAAAAAGCTAAGAAATTGCACAAGAGAGAGAGAGAGAAAGAGAGAGAGACAGAGAAATTTTTTTCTCTAAAAATTCCAACCTTGAAAATGGAAGGGGAGGCCTCCTATATGTAGAAAACCATGCAACTCCCTCAGAAATATCAATACATACACGTGTAAGAAGGTGCATGCATCTGTGCTAACAACTGGCACAACTGGCAAGAAAAATATTTGCAAAACACACTTGTGGCCGGCAGCCAAAAGCTATGGCCAACATCCAATAGAAGTGGCCGGCAAGCCATAAGAGGTTGCAGGATTGAAAATCTCTGGTTTTGGTCCAAAAATAAGGCAACAGGTATGTAGGGTTTGAAAGGCTCAAAGCTGTGGCATTCTGCTAAGGATCCCGAGCACTTGACAAGCATATACACATTCATCATTGGGTGTGCAAGTGGTAACGTCCAAGTCGTAAGGGATGTAAAAAATGGGGTGTCTACAGTAGTTTATGGTTCACGCCAATTGAAAACTCACGAAAGGAACTACCCGATGCATGACCTCGAGCTCACCGCAGTTGTTTTCACTTTGAAACTTTGGAGACATTATTTATATGGTGAAAAATTTGAATTGTTTTCCGACCATAAAAGTCTCAAGTACCTATTCTCTCAAAAGGATTTAAACTTGCGTCAACAAAGATGGATTGAATTTTTGGAGGATTACGATTTCGAGATATATTATCATCCCGAAAAAGCCAATGCTGTGGTGGATGCTTTAAGTAGAAAATTTGTAAGTATCATAGCCAGCCTAGCAATATGGGAATGGAAGATGGTGAGGGATATCGGTGAATTTGATTTACAACTTTAGGAGCCTACTGAGCAGGCCGTCCTATTCGCCACTGTCGCACAACCCGCACTTGTTGCATGAGTAAGGGAAACAAAACTGGATAATCCAGAGGTGGAGTCAATTTGGGAGATAATCTCCAAAGGAAAGGAAGAGAAGGGTCTGAACATTTATATTGACTCTAGTGTTCATTATTTTGACTGGTTATTTGTACCTGGATCCATGAGGGATGAAGTTTTGCGAGAATTCCATCACTCATACCTCACAGTACATCCGGAAGGCACCAAAATGTATCATGATCTTAGCCGTCAATTTGGTAGAGGGGTATGAAGAATGATGTGGCCTTATATGTGTCCAAGTGCTTAACCTGTCAGCAAGTCAAGGTTGAACATCAAAAACCTGCAGGATTACTTCAACCCCTTCCAGTTGCCGAGTGGAAATGGGAATATGTCAATATGGACTTTGTTACGGGCCTTCTAAGAACATAAAGAGGTAATGATGCGATATGGGTGATTATAGACCGACTTACCAAGTCAACTCACTTTCTCGCTATGAGTGTGGGGGACTCTATAGAGTATTTAGCAAAGCTTTACATCCATGAGATTATTCTTCTCCATGGAGTACCAATTAGCATAGTGTCTGATAGGGACCCTTGTTTTACAGCTCAACTATGGCAAAGTCTTTAAAGTGCTCTAGGCACTCAATTGAATTTCAGTACTGCTTATCACCCTCAGACCGATGGACAATTTGAACGTACCATACAAATATTGGAAGACATGCCGAGAGGATGTGTATTAGATTTCAAAGGGTCTTGGGAAAAACACCTACACTTAGTTGAATTTTCTTACAACAATAGTTACCAGGCTAGTATCGGAATGACACCTTTTGAAGCTCTTTACGGACGTCCTTGTAGATCACCAATGTGTTGAATGGAAGGGAATTCGCCTATGCTTGGGTCTGAATTGGTTCGCTAGACTACAGAGAAAGTAGCTCCTATCCGATGAAGATTGATCACGGCTCAAAGCCATCAGAAAAACTATACTGATCGAAGACGAAGGCCATTATCCTTTGAAGTAGGGGACCATGTGCTTTTGAAAATCTCACCAAGGAAAGGATTGATGAGATTTGGTATAAGCAAAAAATTGTCTCCCTAATTTATTGGCCCTTTTGACATTATTAAACGAATAGGAGAAGTTGTAGGAGAAGTTGCTTACTATCTTGCCTTACCACCCCAGCTTTCCGGGGTGCATAATTTGTTCCATGTATCAATGCTTCGTAAATATGAGCCTGATCCCTCTCATGGGTTAGACTGGACAGAAATTGAAGTTGAAGAAGATATATCTTATGAGGAAAGACCCATTCGGATTTTGGATACACGGAACAAGCGTTGCGGGGTAAAACCATTCCATTAGTCAAGGTGTTGTAGTGCCATCATGGAATGGAAGAAGCAACTTGGGAGCGCGAAGTCGACGTTCGTGAGAAATACCCAGACTTATTTCCTAATATGTGATGTATTCATAGCCTTATCTCTCCCCTATATGTGATAAATTATATGCAAATCATATTTCTTGCTCTTCTCCTTTCTTTGTTATTAGAAATGGTTTGCTGTTCATTTGGGGATTGTTAGAAATGAATAGTATAACATCTTTATCATGACTTTGTTACCAAGTTGTGAATTGATGTAATTTCGGGGGTGAAATTCCCAAAGGGGGAGAGATTATGACATTTTGTTCCAGGTGACCGCTCGAGCGAATATTGAGAGCATCCAGTAGTTTTGCAAGTCGAGGTGGACCGCTCGAGCAAACTAATGGTTGCTCGAGTGAAAATGCAAGGCTTCCAGTATCTTGTTTTGCAAACAAAAGTACTGAGAGATACTGTTCACCGCTTGAGTGATGAAAAGGCCGCTCGAGTGGTCTGCGCAAAATCAGTATTTTAAAAAGGCACTTTTTAGATCATTTCTCCACCTTTTTTCCTTTCTCTCTTCTTCCTTTTCTCTTCCCTTCCGAAAACCCTAGGTTTCCTAACCCAAATATCTCTTATCTCTCTAAGATCTTAAGCCCAAATCACATGTAAGAAAAGGAGTACACATAAGGATCTTGTTCTTCTACCGATTGGATCTTGGTGTTGCGAAGGATTCTCCTAGAAGTCTTGCTTTCTTACTCTTTTCTTGTGGTAGGGTTACTTTTAAATTAGTATCTCTTTGATTTGAAGATGATTATGTGGTATGAGTGTAAATATAAGCCTTGATTTAACGACTAGTGAAATGAAGTTTGTGGGTTTGACAAAAAGGGACATTTTATTTGACTATTCGTTGCGTTTCACCCAATTTCTCATAAAATATGGACATTGAGGTTGAAAAATTATTTATATATGAAAATAGAGTAAAAGCCCCAAAGTTCTTAAAACACTAATTTTGATTTTGACAAAGAATGGTATGATGATCAAATTTATCGTTAATACTTGAGATTTTATGATGATTGATGGGTGGAATTTATAGATGGTAAGATTATTGAGTTGGAATTGTGACTTGACCCTAGATGAGATTGTAACTTGTACTACCTTGTTTGCTTCATATGCTCTTGGATGCTTGTTCTTTGAAAATTATTTCAAAGGGAGAGGTAAATAGAGTATGAGTCCGGGTAGAAAGTCGAGTTTTGGGAATGTTGTGATGTATGTTGGTACCCGCGCGGGGAGTCAACATGCACAATTTCTCTATCTGCGTAAATTGCTAGACGAATGTGGGAAAATGTTTTTGGGTGTCCATTGGTCCTGCCATATTGTAGTTGGTAAAAGTGAAAAAATTGATGATTTTGGGTGCCCACGTCTTGCAGTATTAGTAGTCGGTAAATGTGGAGATTGTTTCAACTATACGTTAAGTATTTGTATTTTGGACTCTTATAAGGGATTCATGACTTATTTACCTCCAGTGTTGATAAGCATTGTTACAGTGAACATATTTACTTCACTTTTATATTTTAAATTTCTAATTATAAACCATGAATTTTGTTAACTTTGATTTGTACTGGGGTACAGTTATGCCATGTAAGTGTTCGGATGATTAGACACTTTGTTAAATGTATCTTTGATTTTTCAGGAATTGAGGATGTGCCACCACAACAATGATTTGAAGCATGCATTTTGTGTACTTGGAAAGTTCTGGTTCAAGAATATTTTGTTGTGAAGACCTAGATCCTTTGTGACAAGAGTTAGGAATCTATTTTGTTGTATAAGGTAAGGCCTTGAAAGTTTTTTTTGTGTTAGCCTTTAAGGAAAATTTCTTTTGTATACTCTTCTAACTTGTTGAACTAACTCGAGGACATAAATTGTGGTTAGTGTATAAACCGAGGAATTGTAAATTTTAAACCTTACTTCAGTGAAAAAGATGACTCTATTGTATGATGATATGTGTGGTTGTGGTGTGTTCTTGCAAGTTATGCCGGGTCGTTACATATTACAGTAAGATAAGATAAGAAAAAAGGTTAAATTTATTTGGTTACACCTTATGTGCAAAAATCTAACATGCACTCAAAAATTATAATTAAGACAAAAGAAATAGAATTATTTTATCCATATGTATTAAGAGTTTTAAATCAGTTTTAAAATTTATATCTTACAACTTAAAAATATTTCTCATTTTTTTAATTTTTCAAATTAGTTGAATAAATGCAAAAAATTATAATCTAAAATTGAATCAAACACAATTAGAGAATTGTTTTTGTTAAATAATTGATTTATAAGTGTTATCAAAAGTGACAAAAATTATAAACAAAATATGAAAATTATGAAATTGTCCAGGGAAAAAAAAAAGAAAGAAAAAGAAAAGAAAGAAAAGAAAAAAGAGGATACAAACACAAAACAAAAGGGAAAGAAAAAAGAGAGCCATGCTATGGCAACTCCCTCTTACGTTATAGTAAGATAAGATAAGATATATATAAGCAAATGTAATGTTATGTCAAATTTTTTCAAATGTTCATTCCTAAATATATATATATATATATAACCTAATGTCTCTCCCAACATCCTCTTTCTTCACTGTATTGATTGTTAAGCTATTCTTAATTCTAATGCTCTATTTAGTTTATTAAAATGAAATAAAATAAAATAAAATGGTTCATTCTTTAAATTCTCTTGTAAAATAATCATTATCTTATAATGATATATGATAATTTCATTTATAATATTATTTATTTATTTTTTTACCAACCAAACATAAAAATAAATAGCTTAATGAAATAATTATTACATTTTATTTCATTTCAGTCAACCAAAATATGAGCAGTAACATCCACATACAACTCCGTGAGAAGATTCAAAATTTGTGTTCAAACTTTCTTGGACCATGACAAAAGAAAATATCTTTTGATATAGCATCCTTCAGAAAAAGGGCTTCACATTGGTAATCTATCCCTGCATGTTCCCTGTAACTTCAGTGGAAGATTAAAGAATCTCATTTTTCATCCAAACACACTCTAAGATTGTGTTTGAATCTTCAAAGTCCATGAAGTAGAAGCTAAACTTTTCACTTCTAATTTCTCTTTTTAATCCTCTACAATTTCTAGATCCGAACACAAGGTTAAAAATTTTAATAATAATAATAATTCAAAACAATAGAATTGCTAACAAATTCATTGAAAACAATAGAATTCACTAACCTTTGGGGACTTTTTTTGCTTTAACACACTTGTACTTCTAAGAGATGTACATGAAAAGTTGAACAACGCACAATCCTACAACAAAACCATAAACTAGTTACATTGACTATAAGACAACAAAACAATACATACGAAGTGATGTAGGCCAGAAAGTACCACATTGAGGCCTCTAAAGTTACATTTATAGTCTTTGAATTTTGTTTATTTGGTAGAGATGATATGTTTTGTGCACTCGTACAGATTTGGCAGTCAACACGCAAATTCAAATAAAAAGTGGCTCAAAAGCAGATTCTCTGTGCAAGTAGTGAAAATTCTCAGCTTGCCACCTCACCGCACGTGCGGCTAGGCTCCACCGGACGTGCGGCCCACCACCGCTTAAGTGAAAATTAGGGCCGCTTGAGCAGCCCGCCTAGAGTTGCATGCGCAAAAATTTCAATCTGTTTTGCTGGGAATAAAAGGATGAAAGGAGGCTTCTCTTAGGGTTTGAAAATATTTTAGAGAAAAGGGCGAGAGAGGCTAGGGTTTGGATGGAAAAAGAACTTGAAGCTTGAAGAATGTCTCCCATGGTGGCTTCTTCTTCCTCCACCTCTTCCCACTCCTCCATGAGTGGCTAGGCGACTATTTCTAGGGTTTTGATGAAACCCTAGCTAAGTAAATAGGGTTGTCTTTTTGCTTTTTGATTTTGTAAAGGTTTAAACAAATTATACGGCGTTGTAGACACCCCATTTTCGACCGTCCTCAAGACTTTGACGTGACCATTTGAACACTCAGGCTTGGTTTGGGTTAACCTAAATAATCCAAAAAGTCAAAAAGTCACTATCTTATTTAAGTCACATCATCCTATTTAAATCACATCACCTCTCTAACACATCACATCAAACCCAACCCAAACCCAACCCAAACCCACCAATAAGTCAAAAAGTGCACTTTTTTAGGACACCCCAAACCAACCCTCAGTGATCATCCATGTTCGTGTTCGTTTTGAGTTCTCGGAGGTCTCGGCTGCGCGCCCTACCTTAGGATCTCTCAACTTGTTTGTTTTTGTGTTTGGTTTTGCACCAAACACTTGTTGTTTTGGTCCTGAGGGTGGGAAATAGCTTGTTGGCCATCCCCACACCTCACCGGCCATGGCTTGAGGCCACCGGCCATTAGTGATGGCCGGTCGGAACTCTTGGTGGTCGGCCGGCCACTTTTGTTGGTCAAATGGCCATTTTTGTTGGTCGGCCACTGTTCATCTGCTTTTGGCAAATATTTTGTGCCACCTGGCACAGCTGGCACCCACTTTGCACCCCTTCCATACACGTGTATGGAGGGATTTCCCTCTTGCTTAGCTTGTTTTGTAAGCTTTGCAAGAGTTGGAATTCTATAAGAGGAGGGCTTCTCCTCCCTCCTCAAGGGTTCCAAGAAATTTCAGAGGTCTGGATTAGGGTTAGAAATAGTGTATCTATCTATCTCTATATCTCCCTCTCTTTTTGCCTTTGTGTGTGTTTAAGTGTGTTTTGTTCATACTTTTGTGCATAAACACCTAATATCACACCTTACCTTGGTTGCTGAGGTGCCAAAGGGTTGTTGTTAAGGTTTTTGAGTGGATTTAAGCTTGGAAAGGCTGCTGGAGCTCCATTCTTGAAGAGGTCTACAAGGGTAAGAATCTTACCCCTTTATTCCCCATTTTTGCTTAGGCTTTTAGCTATCCTTGCATCTGTTTTTAAGCTTTGTGTATAACTAATAAAAGTTCTAATTTTGAGTACTTAAAATAGTTGTTTAAGGCTGTTTTGGTTTTTGGGGTTGTTTAACCCCTCTTAGGCCTTGTTTGGCCTCATTTTTGTGCATTTTTGGTGAGCTCCGGGACCACCTTGTCTTGGCCTTCCCACCACTGAAATCCAGAGGGATTTCAGTGGTGGGGATGGAGTTTTAAGGTCCTAAGAAGGAGAGTGCCATCCCCTCTCCTTATTGTCTTCATTACTTGCCATTTTAGCCTCATGTGTGAGCACCTTGTTTAAGCCCATATTGGCCATGTCTTAGCTGGTATTTGGTAGTATTTTGCCATGGTTTACCTCTATTTTAAGTTGGTTTAGACACACCATGCGTGCCTTGCATACTTGTCTTGTAATGCCATGAAATTGCCTTAACATGCCTTGTTTTAGTATGATTTTGGTCTAGCTTTGTGAAGCTTTTATGCATGTTTTAGTATGCTTGAGGTCTGTTTTTGGTTGTTTGGGCCATCCATGACTTGCTTTGTATAGCTACCATGTAATCTCCCTCGTAAGCCTTGAGTGTTGGCCCCTCTAGCATGCTCTCCTTGCATCATTTTAGTGGTTTGGAACCACTTACCATGTCATTTCAGTCCATATAGCATGCTTGTATACTTGCATTTGTGGCTCCTTTGATGCTTCGAAAGGTTGATGTCTTATGCTCCATGTTTGGACCTTTGTGCATGCCTTTAGATTTAGGCCATTTAGATGCCATCTAGGTGTGTCTTTGGTCTTGTTCAGACCTGCATTGGGACTGTTTTAGGTCTCTATGGCCCTTTGGGGCTTGCTTCATATAGCCTTGGTTTGAGTCCCGTGGCTAGTTTTCAAGTTTGAACCTTGCTTGCATGCTTTGATTGTTTTGTTTAATTGGTTTGGCACCATCCTTAACATGATTTTCAGAGTTCATCA
The DNA here is from genome assembly GCA_036172215.1 of Camellia granthamiana. Lineage (NCBI taxonomy): Eukaryota > Viridiplantae > Streptophyta > Magnoliopsida > Ericales > Theaceae > Camellia > Camellia granthamiana. The sequence continues at coordinate 124,954 of JAXFYN010000127.1, forward strand.
TGCTTGTCATTTGTCCATGTTCATCTCCTTTTAAGTGTGCTTAAAAGTCCCCTCTCTATGCTTAAGTGTTGGACCATGTTTGCATGCATGTTTGTAGGTGCATTTGCCTTCATTTCCTTGGCATTTGGCCACTGTTTTGGGCCTATTTGAGAGCTGCCCAAATTGGTATAAGTCCATTGTTCGCATATTGTTGCATGCTCACCTTGTGTGTTGTTGCATGCTCGGCCTATCGCACGTTGTTGCATGCTTGAATCACATTGCATTTGGCATGCTCCTCCATGATTAAGTTGCTTAACATGTTACATGTCTTGCATACTTACACGTTTACATTGCATCTTGCATGCTTGATTAACTCGCATACTTGGTAGATGCTTGTTTGCTTAGGTTGTGTGCCTAATATACATTGCTTGTTCACATGTTTGATAGGTTGTCACATGCTTGCATATTTGCATGTTTGTCCCCATGCTCATGTTGCATACTTAGCTCGCACGCTTTGGTTGCATTTCGCATGCATGCCTCGCCTCTTGAATTATCATGATAGAGGTTGGGTCCCTTGTGTGTTTATGTACATTACATTTGATATCAAAATGCACAACTTGGCTTCTTGGCATCATGGAAATGCGTGATTGATGGCCCGAGGGTCGAAGACCAAATTCCCTTGAGTCCATAACATGATGGGGAGGTTGGTGGTGCAAATATTGTTTGAAATGCATTGCCATGCCTTGTCTGTCCTCTGCTGCTGTCAAAGCAGGGTTCTGCAGGCATGGATGGCCGACCGACCACATTGAGTGCCGGCCGACCACAAGCTTCTAGCCGAGAGCCACATTTGTGGTCGATGACCACTTCCTCATGGCCGGTGGTGTTTTCTTCTGGCTGGTGGTCTCCCACAACCCTCAAGGAGTATTTCAGAAACAACTTTGAGACTTGTGCAGTCCTCAGAGGATAAAAATAGTGCAAACAAAGGCAGCTTGTGCATGGTGGTGGATTTCCGAGCAGAGTCGAGCACGCATGCATTGGACCCTCTTCCCGAGGCTGTTTTATCGCTTTATTAGCTTAGTTAATTTGCTTAACTAGTTAATTGGTTTGCAACTATTTAATTAGCTTGTTAGTTGATTAAATTGTATTATTCTTTCGGTCCCTCCGAGCGAGGACGAATTTGTAATAAGCGTGCGTGCGTGTGATGCATGTCTTCCAATCCCCACTTCTTTCTCCCTTTTACTTACCTGCTTTTGATGGTTAGTATTAGGGCATATTTCAATTAGCATCCTTATGCTATGTATGTATGCATCATTCATCAGTATTGCATGCACCGGGCTCGGCGCATCATACTAATTGCATAGTATTTCAAATCTAACTTGAATACATGTTATCTGTTGCATTTCACATGCCATCTATAGATTAGCCGAGCCTACTGTAGCTGCATTTTGCCTGTGTTGCAATAGCCATCTTAACATGGACTTGGATCGTACATTTGATTACTAACATGTTCCTTGTTTTGGCTTGGAGTACTAGGTGAGTGTTTATGCTTTAGCATCTCGCATAAATGTGAATGTTAACATGAAAGCATGTTTGCCACGAGGCTAATTGCTTAGTTGATTTACTGCCTGAATGTCTGTGGGTGAAGGTTGGATTGTTTGAGTTGGAACAACTCGTTGAAATCCGTGTTTTAGCCTACTTGCGAGTAGCAAATCTCAAACTGTCTTTCAAACAAGCGGGTATGCAATGCTTTGTTCCAAATTAGGCAATCTAGTCTATATTTTTGTGTTGTGCGCATCACATAGTAAGATTAGCTAATTAACCGGAATAAGAATGCATAATGTTTTCAAAACTAGATATCATGGTTAGTAAAGGCCGATCTTTGATCGGGTGAGCAAGGGTGCTCATAGCTGACCTTCCCCAATCGCACCCAAGTTCCTGAGCTGAGGCAACTTTGGTGATGACGGACATGCGGCCTTAGGCAACGAGTCAGGGTTTCCTAAATTCCCCCATAAAAAATATTTAGGTGGCGACTCTGTATCTGGGAAAGCATTCCATGTTTGGCACTTCTTTCAAAAAATCTATTTTCAAAAATGATTTATCAGATTTGGACTCTTTGATGATTCATCGGTCTTGCATTGCACTCTGCGAGATTAGATACAGGACCGTGACATTGTGTCCTGAACTGTAGTGGGCCCAAATGAACAGAACTGGATTTTCCCTCCCGGGACGTTCGAGGACATCTACAGTTTTTGGCGACTCTGCTGGGGAGTTTGGAGAGCTTGACTCGAACTCATGATATCTTGTTTTGATTACACTTATGTGTTTCTTTGCATTGCATTTGCATTGGTGCGCCTAAGTCACAGTGTTTGCCGTCTGCTATTCCTGAACGGTTTACCGGAGGCTCGCTTTGAGAAGCGTGCCATAAGGCTGACCGGTTACGGGCTCTACCACGATGGGAACACAAACCCCGGTTGTTGCCGGGGCACCCTTTTGACTATTCGACCTAGTGCATGTTCGGAATCCATAGTGACCATTCCAAGCTAGGACAGGTTGCTACCCGAGTATAGGTTGTTTGAAACCGCTGCGTGCGTAGTGAAACCCTAGCTCCTAACAAAATAGGACAGGGAAACCCTATCCCAAAATAGGGGTGTTTTGGCTCTTGCTTGCTTGTTATGTGCTTTTTGAGTTGACCTCTACAGGGAATGCATATATCAGTTTGCAAGTCTGAGTATCAGGCCTGAGGGTATCAGTATCAGTGTTTTGAGGAATCAGTTATATCTGCGGGTATCAGATTCCGTTTTTGGGGCAGTGATTTTGGGGAACAGTGATTAGTAGTAGAGTACAGTTATTCAGCTATGCTTGTGTCTGTTCTGATTGGGCCGAAATGCTGTGTGTTTTCTCTTTCAGTTCAGAGATCTAGTACAGAATAGCCAGTGTTCTTCTTTGCTGAGGCAAGACAAACATCTGATCTGTCAGTCACCGTACAGTTCAGCGGACTTATGATGACGCAAAGTTCAGAGGAAATAGTGGTTATGGCAGCAGCATTGGACCAAGGAAACGTCTTGCAAGATGAAACCAATGTTGAAGTACCATACTCGCCCAGGTCGCCTGCCGCGTGCTCGGTCTGGACGCCACAGTTGTGTCAAGCTCGTGAGCCCACCACGTTTGAATTGATGGGAATGATTGGCGATCTTCAGCGATCTGTGGCTGATCTCGCCTACGGAATGTCGGCTTTGCCACCAACCACATCCTACGCCGGGAATTTCGTACCGCAGGAGCCCCCGCTATTAGGGCGAATTGTGATCGAGCTCAGCCAACCTGAGGTTGTCTCAAGCTATGGCCATGACATGGCAACAACAACCAGGTTCCACTCTGATGTAGCAACCCAAACCCTCAAGCAAGTTGAGGCTAGAGGTAAGAACAAAGTGGAAACAGGTGCTGATCCCGTTGAACAACTGATGTGGGCAGTCGAGGCTTTGAAAGCCGGAGGATTGAGTAAACAGCAAATATCCGCAGTCGTGGCTAAGACTATGGACGATGCTTTTCCTACTCCAACCGAGGGGAGTTCCCGCTAGGCAGAAAATCGGGATAGGCCTCGTCATGCCAGAACAGTTCCCTTCAATCCCAACTCTGCACCGGGGAAGGATCAGAAAGTCAAGGCAGTGCCTGCCGACCCTTTCGCTAGTGCGTCTAGCAGGAATCCACAGACTTCGAAATATCTGCCTTGAGGGCGCAGAGTCTTTCATGCTCTTTACATGCCTTTGTCTAGGGCATTTCACATTTTGGCTGAAAAGGGGCATCTTAAACCCCTTGAGCCTCGACCTCTCCTGAAGAATCTCCCTCTCACACATGATGCTGCCTTGTACTGCGCGTACCACCAGCAAACCGGTCATAGTACTGACAACTGTTTCCGTCTTCATCATGAAGTACAAGATTTGATCGACAATGAGGTCATCCTTCCACCTACCTCAGCGAAGTCTGTCACTACTGAGTTGTTAGATTTCGAGGATACTGCGAGTATGTGATCAGAAGTTGGTCTACCTACGGACGGCGCTCAGTTTACTTCGGATGTGGCGTATGGCACGCACTTTGGAGCATTTGCGAATGCTAGTTTTGCACTTTCTGACTTGGGTATTCAGTCAGTTTTGTTATCTTGTAGGTATATAAGCAGTCTTTTTGTACTATGTCGGTCGGGTTTGTCTTGTTGTGTCGAGTCAGTCCCATTGTATAGAAGTTCGGTGATTTCGGGGGTGTTACCTCGGATATCACTATTTTATTTTGTGTTTATCTTTTGGCTTTCTCTTGAGTCTGTCTCTACTATGGAGCCAGTTGCAACCCAGAAATCTAAACGAAACAGCTGCGGCTATCATGTTTTTGTGCCTATTGCTACTTTGAGCCTATTGTGCTAGCAAGTTTAGAATGAAATGGCAGCGCATTTCACCTGCTCTTTTGTGCCAATAAGTCATTGTATTGACCTAAGTTTTTCAAAACTTTTTGAACACTCAGATGAAAACGAAGAGGAAGGAATTCCTCGGGATTTGCAAAACTTTGATCAATTGAGAGAAAGAGAGGCGTGCTAAGCCCTTAACGAATGAGATCATGCTTGTTAGTGTGAGTACTGAGAAGGATCCTGGCTTGATCCAGATTGGTTCTACCTTGTCTTCAGCGCGAGCGATTCGTCGCTTTCTTAAAAGTTTTTAAAAAAATGTTTTGCGCCGTCCTGCGAAGACCTGTGTGGAATCGCTCTTGAGATTGTGCATCTTAGGATCGCTCTCAGCCCCGAGACTTGACCCCTTGCTCTCAAAACCTTGAACGTGAATTTAGAATGTTCGAACGGCCAACCGCAATGTGAGGCATGTGTGGCCAGATTCGAAGCACTCCTCGAACAAGGGGCAAAAGACGTCAGAGAAGGTACTCGAAGAGTCCACGACGAAGATCGGCAAGAATGCCAAATCCCAGAAGGGAAGAAAGAAGAAGGTATCGCTGAAGGGCAACTGAGTTCCGATCCACAACACTAAGGGCAAATTCAGCACCCCCCCTGGATGGACTTCTACATCGTCAGCGAACAGCAACCGTTCTCTTGGAATCAGATGACTTCAGGATCTCAAAAACCATTTGGCATGGACTTGTTACACTTTTACCCTTGAGAGGCTCGCTGGGCCGAAAACCCGGAAGGACGACCCAGGCAAAAGTTAGAGCAAGAAAAAGAAGAAAAAAAAATGCAAAGAATGGAAAAAAAAGAAGAAGAATGAAGAAAATGAAAAGAAAAAAAAAGAAGAAAAATGCAAAAAAAAAAAGAATTGAAAAGAAAAGAAGAACATAGCTCGCAAGGTTGAAAACCTGGAAAGGTAGCCTTGGCAAAAGTTAGAGCGTAGAAGGTGAGGGTTAATACACAAGTGTACCTTAACCGGAACTACGTAAGGCTTGATTCCCATATTTGGGATACGTAGGCAACTTCATCCTGAAGTCCAGCCACCAACACTTTTAAAGTGACTCTGTCCATATATTGGTTTTGACCATCTTCGTCTTCTCTGTATCCAAGAGTTCGGTTGTGATCATCACTAATGAGAACTGTTCACAGTATGCCGCGGTGCCATCCAGACAAGGGGCAACTTTCCGTTGCCATGAGTCGCCATTCAAATAAGGGGCAACTTTCCGTTGCCACGCAGCTCCCTTCAAGCAAGGGGCAATTTTCCCTCAGATCCGAGGTTGTGCATCTCGAGAGTAGGTTATGTGCTCGTTGAGCAGTGGCTGTTTGCCAAAACAGTTTTTGAGAATTTTTTAATGAGGTTTACTAATTTCTCGAAAGTTATTTCATTTTTCAAAACTGGACCATTTTCTTGGACCCAAAAAAGGAAAATTTTCAGTGCTCATAACCTAACCTGCATGATTTTAAATCAGAAAATGGAACAAACATGCTAATCTAACTCTCATTTTGGCCAGAATTGTTTTAGTAGAAAACCAAAAAAAAAATGGTCAAAATGATGAACTAGGGGCACAGTTGAGTCAGGCTTCCTGTCTTTCCCCCATCGCCAGCATACTTGCCAGAAGAGGGCACAACTGAAGCAAACAGTAAAGGGCTGAAAGCTCTCTTACCCTCCAAGCAATGAGGTATCAACTCATGTGCGAAGCACGAATTGGAATGGGTCAAGATACTCCACTCCCTCAGCTGGGGCATCGACTAGATGTCACCAGAAGAAATAGCTGCGAGCTAACAGTGTTGAGCATGAATCCACAACCTCTTGTTTATCCGTCAACCATCCAGGGGAGGGATTGAAAAATGAGAGATTGAAGAATAGAGAGATGTGCGATGAGAGAAAAAGTGAGAAAAGAGCTTTTTCAGAAAAACAGAGATTGAGTGCCAGAGTGATGAGAGAATCACAAATAAGAAAGGGTGGGAATAATACCCAGAGAAACTGGCTCCTCGCGAACTGAGAAGTCTCTTGTCTTTGTAACGCGTCTGTGTGTCGTGTCTTTTGTTTTGAGTCTTTTCGAGTGTTACTCAATGTGTTTAGGTCGTGTACCTTTTGTTGAGTCGTTAGTATGCTGTGTTCAGTTTAGACTCAATACCTGGTTGAGAACCCTTTTCTCATTTTCAAAAAATCGTTTTGTGCTTAGAGTGCTGTGCTATTCTCCACATTTGTGCAAAGAAAGACTAGTTCTTTCAACGACCGCAGGGTTCAACCCAGGCCATATAAGAACAGTAAAACCAGGACCTATCTGAAGCTTTTTGGGCTCCGGATTGCGAAGCAGAAGAAAAATAAGGAAAGTTCGGACATTAGAGTCTGTTATGACTCCTGCAAATTTTGCCCTTCCATCCGCCGTGTGCAAATGAACAGAATACTGTGTTATGGGCTATGAGTTCAGAATGAGCAGTGTTCAGAATGAGCTGTGTGTATGAGTTGTGTGCCGGGTAAACCAAGCACTGTGTTATGGGCTATATGTTCAGAATGAGCAGTATTGTTGTACAAGTTGTTTTGTTGTTGGCCGGTTCATTATCTGGTTATTACGATGCAAGTGTTCCAATTTTCAACCAAAAGATCAATCTCACTTACATTGTTATGTAATGTGGTACGATGCAATGTGATGTACAAATGTAACACTTTCTTTTTTCAAACAAAAAGCTTGTTTCATTTCATCATCTTTTCAAGTACATAGCTTTAAAGAAAATGAAACCTGCCTGCGGCAGTACAATATGTTCAAGCTACCAGCAAAAAGAAAGTAAAACAAAAAGAAGAAAAGCAGTAAAAGTCTAGATCAGCGTCAAGTGGTCTCAGGCCTGAGGCTCTGTCCTCATCCTCTTCCTGGACGAAGGTCCAAGAGCATCATCGTCAGCACCATCATCCGAGCCCGAGCCCGAGTCATCTCCGGTCTCCTCCTCGGACGACTTTGCCTCCGTCTCTGCCTCTGTCTTGGACTCATCATCGTCTGGGATCGGTGCCCGAGAACTGCTCCCAATATGAGTGCGCCCCGCTTTGGTACGGGGATATACTGTGCCTCCTCGCACTCCTCCTCGAGCAGAAACAGAAGGCCCAGCTGGAGCACCTCCTGCAGTAGGAATCTGGAATGGAGGCTGAAAAGCACAAATGGCAAATGCATCAATATGCTACGCAAAGCAGAGTATGAATACTGTGAGCAGCGTATGAATATAGAATGCAGTGTATGAGTACAGAGTATGAATGTTGTGAGCAGTGTATGAATACAGAATGCAGTGACTGAGTGCAGTGTATGAATGTCGTAAGCAATGCTGTGAACAGTCTGCAGGTTATAGTGTATCAAATGCCGTGAGGGCCGTGTATCAAGTGCTGTGTTGGCGGTGCGAAACATCAGATTATGTGAAACAGTTTATGTAGAGTTTGAAACTGTGGTCAAAAAAGAACTTACCGGAATGCCGTAGATGGTCAGTAGATCGAGGCTCCGCTGTAATATCCCCATCACCGAAGCAGTCAACTCCAGGGACTGGCGAGTGTACTCGGAGGAAGCCTGCAAAAGTGTTAGAAGTATCAGTATTCTGCGGAATATCAAATGAAATGAAATGAAATGACTGTGCAGAGTGCAAAATGTAGAAAGTACATACCGGGGCCAAGCCATGGAATCCGACTAACTCATGATCAACCGGAGGAGGAGCGATGGGGATCTGGTAAGTCTCCCCACCCTACCCTTGACATGTCATCGTAGTAGGCAGCTCGGGCCACCTAACCCCCCACCCTCTCCGGGACCCAGCTCCCTGCTCTCTCCGAGACCCCCGGGATCCACTCCCACCTCGGGCCTGAGGTGCCCGCGATGCTCCTACACTCACTGCTGGTGCCGCTGGTCTCTCCTTCTCAACTCGGCCAGCACCCATCAGTGGCCGCATGATGTAAGTCTGGACGAACTCTGTGTAGTCGCCCTCATCTATAAACTGCTCATAACTCTGACCAATTGTGTGGCGGGTCAACTACGCCAAGGTGTACCTCTCGGTGTACCTCGCGTGGGTAAGAAGAGGTGCTGGAACCCGCTGCTCGGGCACGCCCAAGGTCTATCGTATGAAGCGCTCTCCAAAGTACCAAGCTCGGCAGACCGGGCCCTCCAACAGAATCATGGATCGGGCAATCTCCTGAGCGCCCTTATACCGCTCCCGAACCGCGATAGGCAACGAGGTCCATAGCTGCCAGGTGATCTGCAAATGAAGTACAGTTTGTTGTCTATTGTTTTGAAAATGCAATGCAAAGCGAAGCTTAATGAACTGCAAGTTCTAAAATACCTCTGCAGCGGTGATGGTGTCGAAGTAGCGACAGAAGAACATGAAAGAATCCCGAGGCCTCCCCTCGCACCTTACGTCGAAGCGGTGGGAGAATGGGATCATAGGGGGCATCTCCTCCTCCGGTACTGGGGCAAGCCTAGGAAAGTAGGGCATACACCCACAACTGTATAGTGTGACAGAACATATATGAGTAGTATACAGATATGAGCGGTATACAGATAAAGTAGTATGCAGATAAAGCAGAAAGCAGTGTATTGTGCAGTATGTGCAGTATACAGCCAGTATAAAGCGGATTGCGTGTGCGCAGTGTATGTGGTGTACAGATAATGTAAAGTAGAAATGTAAAACAGAGAAGAAGATGTACCTCCCAAGCTCGCCAGTAGCCTCCGAGCAACTGTCTGCTGAGGCGGGAGGATGAGCTCATATAGCCGTAGAGAGTGGCCAAGCTAGCGCCACCCCAGTCATAGCGGCGGATCTGTGTCACATCCACCAGTGCACTCAGCAAATAGAGGGCGACGGTGTTCGCCCGGTCGGCGAACAGAGTGGTCCCTAGCAAGAACATGATGAAACCCCAGGCGTGCTGCTGCTCCTCCTCTCGGGTAGTCGGTGCCTGGATCCGAAAATGAGCCTTGAACCAAGAATATCGCACGAACCCTGTTCGCGCGAAAGGTGGCTGGGTGCCGAGAAGGTAAAGCTGAGCGGCGTCCCACTCGCCCATGTCAGTGTCAAAGGGGATCGGATCACCCCCCACTCCGATGCCTGTGAGCATGGAGAAGTCGAAGGGAGTCATCGTCATCTCCCCGGTGGCAGAAAGGCGGAGGGAGTCGGTGGTGTCCCACCACCTCTCCACCAGAGCGGCAAGAAAGGGCCTACTCGCACTGAGGCGCGAGAGTCCCATGTAGAAGGTCCCAAAACCGGCCTGATCAACGATCTGACGAACTGCGTCAGGTAGCTCCATGTACCATCCCCGGGCCTCGACATTCCCATACCCTCGGAAGGCATAGGAATCTCCCTGTAATTAAAAGCAGGCAGTCGCGAAGCAATATTAGATATACAATGTTTTTGAAAGCATACAGAATGCATACAAGACAGCGTGTGTGCACGTGTTCAAATTCAAACAGGTATCGTGTGCGGGTGTGCTTGCAGTGAACTACAGCATATGATGTGTCAGTGTGCTTGAATGGTTCAGTGGAAAGACATCGTGTGTGCACGTGTTCAGATTCAAACAGACATCGGGTGCCGGTGTGCTTGCAAAGAACTACAACATCTGATGTATCGGTGTGTTTGAGTGGTTTAGTGAGAAGACGACGTGTGTGTATGTGTTTAAAGATCAAACAGATATCGAGTGTATGTGTGTTCACAGTGGACCACAGCATACGATATACCAGTGTATCTGAGTTAAGCAGTTAAAGAACAGTATTGACTAGCATAGTTATATGTTCTACATTGCAGAAAATGAAACGGGGAAGAGTGTACCTTAGAAGCGCCATGTGACAGATGTGACTCTAGCTCGCGCAGTAGAAGCTCCAGTGGCGCGCCTTGCGCGTAGCTCTGGAAGTGGCGGAGGCTGTCAGGAGGGAGCACATGCACTTCCGGCCTGTAGGTCACCGGATTGAACGGTCGGACGCGGAGAGGGAGGAGCTTGACCTCAGGGTCCACGTCTATCTCCGGGGAAGCCCCACCCTGTGGAAGATCGTCTGCCATGTCGAGTAGGGTGCGAAAATGGCCGAAAATGTGAAAACCGAGCGAGAATGTGAAAAGTCAACTGAAAAGTCAACCCCGAGGGGGCAAAAAATGAGCGGAAACGTCGAAGTGCGGAAAAGGCACAAAAATCAAGGTAAAATCGAGGAAAACAAACCCCGAGTGGTAGAAATCAAGAAGGAGGCACCGAAAACAAATTTTGTTCAGTTCAAAATGTTCGAAACGGCGAGGGTTTCGCGAATCGAACGTTGAAATGGGCCCGAAAACCGAGGAAAATGATGGATCGAAGGAAGAAAAATCACCTAGAGAGAGAGAGCAAGAGTTTTTGAGCAACAGGCAAGTAAAGAAATAGGGTTTAAAGCCCTATATTTAAAGACCCGTGCCGAATTGACAAAACTGCCCCAAACAGGCATTTTTGGCCGGTCGGCCACATTGTTGGCCGGTCGGCCAAAAAGATGGCCGGTGGCCTTATTTTGTGGCCGGTGGATGGCCGATGGTTTCCCCCGATGGCCGGTGAATCTTATGCACCCTTGTTTGGGTCAGATATGTGGTTTGGGGCTCTCTTTGCTGAAGACAATGCAAGAAACTGCATTTTTGAAGCTTAATCAGTCTCTGTGCCGTGTCTTCTATGCATAGCACTCGAATACGTATGAGGTGTATCCTTTTTCGTATCCTTTTGTATCATGCAAAGTCCGGAAACTGCTTTAAATACGTTGCATTGTTATGCATATCTTGTATGCATTGCAGCGCGCATCATACTCGCATTGTCATGCACATATGTTATGCGTTGTCACGCATGCCACACTTGCATTGTTTTGCATCTTCTTTAAGTCGCATTGTCATGCGCACCTCATACGCATTCACATGCATGATCCTTGTCACGCGTTGTCATACGCACCTTACGTGCATTATTATGCATCTTCCTTATCTCGCATTGTCATGCGCAGTTCATTGCATTGTCATGCACTTCAAAAGACGTGCGTCGTCGCGCATTTCTTTCATTCGCATTATCATGCATTTCAAAAAACAAAACAAAAAAAACGAACATGCATTGTTATGCGTGTTTCATCATGCATTGTAAATATTTGCATCGTACATATCATTCATTGTAAAATATTGCATGTACACATCATTCATTGTAAATATTGCATTTACATGTATTTGCATTGTACATAGAAAGCATTACATGCATTTACTGCATCACATCCATTTATCGCTTGCGCCTTTCCAAGTTGAGCTTGGTCGGGTATGTGCCCATACTTTTCACGTTGAAGCACAGTTATGATATTATGTGTATGCACCTAGTGTTGTGGGTGACGGCACCGTTTCTGTGTTAGACGCGGTTTGTGTGTGTCCATGCCCTTCCTAGGCAAGATGCGGTTTAGCCGCATGCCTTATCTATTCCATCCATTGCGTATAGAATATATATCGCATTGTAGATTACATGCATTTACTGCATCACATCCATTTATCGCTTGTGCCTTTCCAAGTTGAGCTTGGTCGGGTATGTGCCCATACTTTTCACGTTGAAGCACAGTTATGATATTATGCGTACGCACCTAGTGTTATGGGTGACGGCACCGTTTCTATGTTAGACGCGGTTTGTGTGTGTCCATGCCCTTCCTAGGGAAGACGCGGTTTGGCCGCATGCCTTATCTATTCCATCCATTGCATATAGAATATATTGCATTGTAGTTTGCATGCATTTACTGCATTATCCACCTGCATTGTCATGCATTCTTCACTTGCATTGACACGCATGCTTCATTTCCACCTGCATTGCATCCATCCAGTGCATGTTTAGTCATTACATTGCATTGTACATAGCTTACATGCATTCATTGTAAACATTGCATATAGAATATATATCGCATTGTAGATTACATGCATTTACTGCATCACATCCATTTATCGTTTGCGCCTTTCCAAGTTGAGCTTGGTCGAGTATGTGCCCATACTTTTCACGTTGAAGCACAGTTATGATATTATGTGTGCGCACCTAGTGTTGTGGGTGACAGCACCATTTCTGTGTTAGACGCGGTTTGTATGTGTCCATGCCTTTCCTAGGCAACATACGGTTTGGCCACGCACCTTATCCACTGTATTCATGGCATTGTAGTGTAGTTTGTTGCATCCAGCATTTAGGATCACAATCTTTCCTGAGCAGAGCATGCCTCACTTATATCATCTTACCCAATTACTTGTATCTTGTGTTCCGTCTACGCACACATAGTTCTGCATGTGTACGCGCCTATTCCACTGATGGGATTGTGGTTTGAGGGTGTCGGCACCTTTTCTATGGTAGACGGATTTTGCATCTCCATCATCTTTATGATATTTGTGTGGTTTTTGTACTGTTTATGGTTTGATCATCTCGAATGCATTGCATATCATTTGCATTGTTTATACATAGTTTTGTAAATATTGCATTGTCATGCATCCATTCCGCATTGTTATGCGCCACACATAGGTCGCATTGTCATGCACACTTCACTCGCATTGTCACGCAGTTTTAGATTGTATTGTTATGCATGTTGCTAACAATATTGTGCCTGTTAAGTTTCTTTCTCTTTCAGGCACGATATTGTATGTACGGTTCATTTGAAGATGGCGCGACCAGATGAACCGCACAGGTATTGTATTCTCCGCGTCAAACGTAGCCAGAATTACATAATTCTCTTACACCCTCTCTGCATTGTAGTGTAGTTTGGTTTATGCTAGCTTAAAACTGTTGCATGTTATCCTTCGTTACAGCTTTCTTTGCATGATCATAAGTTATGCTCGGCTTTGTGCATTGTTTTGCATTTTGCCGCTGCCTTCGGGCTCATATCTTTGTTTGTAGCTTGTATGCTTTGTCTAAGTCTTCGGCCTTGTCAAAAATGGGTCGTCTCTGGGCTTTGACATTCACTCCCGTCATTGTTATGACTTTCGAGTTCTGTCAAAGAGGAACAACTGTAGACACTCCATTTTTGACCATCCTCAAGACTTGGACGTCACCGTTTGAACACTCGGTAATCATCCATATTCGTGTTCGTTTTGAGTTCTCGGAGGTCTCGGCTGCGTGCCCTACCTTAGGATCTCTCAACTTGTTTGTTTTTGTGTTTGGTTTTGCACCAAACACTTGTTGTTTTGCTCCTGAGGGTGGGAAATAGCTTGTTGGCCATCCCCACACCTCACCGGCCATGGCTTGAGGCCACCGGCCATGTTTTCTTGCCACCGGCCATTGGTGATGGCCGGTCGGCACTCTTGGTGGTCGGCCGGCCACTTTTGTTGGTCAAATGGCCATTTTTGTTGGTCGACCACTGTTCATCTTCTTTTGGCAGATATTTTGTGCCAACTGGCACAGCTGGCACCCACTTTGCACCCCCTCCATACACGTGTATGGAGGGATTTCCCTTTGGCTTAGCTTGTTTTGTAAGCTTTGCAAGAGTTGGAATTCTATAAGAGGAGGGCTTCTCCTCCCTCCTCAAGGGTTCCAAGAAATTTCAGAGGTTTGGATTAGGGTTAGAAATAGTGTATCTATCTATCTCTATATCTCCCTCTCTTTTTGCCTTTGTGTGTGTTTAAGTGTGTTTTGTTCATACTTTTGTGCATAAACACCTAATATCACACCTTACCTTGGTTGCTGAGGTGCCAAAGGGTTGTTGTTAAGGTTTTTGAGTGGATTTAAGCTTGGAAAGGCTGCTGGAGCTCCATTCTTGAAGAGGTCTACAAGGGTAAGAATCTTACCCCTTTATTCCCCATTTTTGCTTAGGCTTTTAGCTATCCTTGCATCTATTTTTAAGCTTTGTGTATAACTAATAAAAGTTCTGATTTTGAGTATTTAAAATAGTTGTTTAAGGCTGTTTTGGTGTTTGGGGTTGTTTGACCCCTCTTAGGCCTTGTTTGGCCTCATTTTTGTGCATTTTTGGTGAGCTCCGGGACCACCTTGTCTTGGCCTTCCCACCACTGAAATGTGGGGATGGAGTTTTAAGGTCCTAAGAAGGAGAGGGCCATCCCCTCTCTTTATTGTCTTCATTACTTGCCATTTTAGCCTCATGTGTGAGCACCTTGTTTAAGCCCATGTTGGCCATGTCTTAGCTGGTATTTGGTAGTATTTTGCCATGGTTTACCTCTGTTTTAAGTTGGTTTAGATACACCATGCATGTCTTGCATACTTGTCTTGTAATGCCATGAAATTGCCTTAACATGCTTTGTACTTTGAGCCTTGTTTTAGTATGATTTTGGTCTAGCTTTGTGAAGCTTTTATGCATGTTTTAGTATGCTTGAGGTTTTTTTTTGGTTGTTTGGGCCATCCATGACTTGCTTTGTATAGCTACCATGTAATCTCCCTCGTAAGCCTTGAGTGTTGGCCCCTCTAGCGTGCTCTCCTTGCATCATTTCCGTGGTTTGGAACCACTTACCATGTTATTTCAGTCCATATAGCATGCTTGTATACTTGCATTTGTGGCTCCTTTGATGCTTCGAAAGGTTGATGTCTTATGCTCCATGTTTGGACCTTTGTGCATGCCTTTAGATTTAGGCCATTTAGATGCCATCTAGGTGTGTCTTTGGTCTTATTCAGACCTGCATTGGGACTATTTTTGGGCTCTATGGCCCTTTGGGGCTTGCTTCATATAGCCTTGGTTTGAGTCCCGTGGCTAGTTTTCAAGTTTGAACCTTGCTTGCATGCTTTGATTGTTTTGTTTAATTGGTTTGGCACCATCCTTAACATGATTTTCAGAGTTCATCATGCTTGTCATTTGTCCATGTTCATCTCCTTTTAAGTGTGCTTAAAAGCCCCCTCTCTATGCTTAAGTGTTGGACCATGTTTGCATGCATGTTTGTATGTGCATTTGCCTTCATTTCCTTGGCATTTGGCCACTGTTTTGGGCCTATTTGAGAGCTGCCCAAATTGGTATAAGTCCATTGTTCGCATATTGTTGCATGCTCACCTTGCGTGTTGTTGCATGCTCGGCCTATCGCACGTTGTTGCATGCTTGAATCACATTGCATTTGGCATGCTCCTCCATGATTAAGTTGCTTAACATGTTACATGTCTTGCATACTTACACGTTTACATTGCATCTTGCATGCTTGATTAACTCGCATACTTGGTAGATGCTTGTTTGCTTAGGTTGTGTGCCTAATATACATTGCTTGTTCACATGTTTGATAGGTTGTCACATGCTTGCATATTTGCATGTTTGTCCCCATGCTCATGTTGCATACTTAGCTCGCACGCTTTGGTTGCATTTCGCATGCATGCCTCGCCTCTTGAATTATCATGATAGAGGTTGGGTCCCTTGTGTGTTTATGTGCATTACATTTGACATCAAAATGCACAACTTGGCTTCTTGGGCCATCATGCATGGAAATGCGTGATTGATGGCCCGAGGGTCGAAGACCAAATTCCCTTGAGTCCATAACATGATGGGGAGGTTGGTGGTGCAAATATTGTTTGAAATGCATTGTCATGCCTTGTTTGTCATCTGCTGCTGTCAAAATAGGGTTCTGCAGGCATGGATGGCCGACCGACCACATTGAGTGCCGGCCGACCATAAGCTTCTAGCCGAGAGCCACATTTGTGGTCGATGACCACTTTCTCATGGCCGGTGGTGTTTTCTTCTGGCCGGTGGTCTCCCAGAACCCTCAGGGAGTATTTCAAAAACAACTTTGAGACTTGTGCAGTCCTCAGAGGAGAAAAACAGTGCAAACAGAAGCTGCTTGTGTATGGTGGTGGATTTCCGAGCAGAGTCGAGCACGCTTGCATTGGACCCTCTTCCCGAGGCTGTTTTATCGCTTTATTAGCTTAGTTAATTTGCTTAACTAGTTAATTGGTTTGCAACTATTTAATTAGCTTGTTAGTTGATTAAATTGTATTATTCTTTCGGTCCCTCCGAGCGAGGACGAATTTGTAATAAGCGTGCGTGCGTGTGATGCATGTCTTCCAATCCCCACTTCTTTCTCCCTTTTACTTACCTGCTTTTGATGGTTAGTATTAGGGCATATTTCAATTAGCATCCTTATGCTATGCATGTATGCATCATTCATCAGTATTGCATGCACCGGGCTCGGCGCATCATACTAATTGCATAGTATTTCAAATCTAACTTGAATACATGTTATCTGTTGCATTTCACATGCCATCTATAGATTAGCCGAGCCTACTGTAGCTGCATTTTGCCTGTGTTGCATTAGCCATCTTAACATGGACTTGGATCGTACATTTGATTACTAACATGTTCCTTGTTTTGGCTTGGAGTACTAGGTATGTGTTTATGCTTTAGCATCTCGTATGAGTGTGAATGTTAACATGAAAGCATGCTTGCCATGAGGCTAATTGCTTAGTTGATTTACTACCTGAATGCCTGTGGGTGAAGGTTGGATTGTTTGAGTTGGAACAACTCGTTGAAATCTGTGTTTTAGCCTACTTGCGAGTAGCAAATCTCAAACTGTCTTTCAAACAAGCGGGTATGCAATGCTTTGTTCCAAATTAGGCAATCTAGTCTATACTTTTGTGTTGTGCGCATCACATAGTAAGATTAGCTAATTAACCGGAATAAGAATGCATAATGTTTTCAAAACTAGATATCATGGTTAGTAGAGGCCGATCTTTGATCGGGCGAGCGGGGGTGCTCATAGCTGACCTTCCCCAATCGTACCTAAGCTCTCAAGCCGAGGCAACTTTGGTGATGACGGACACGTGGCCTTAGGCAACAAGTCAGGGTTTCCTAAATTCCGCCATAAAAAATATTTAGGTGGCGACTCTGTATCTGGAAAAGCAGTCCATGTTTGGTACTTCTTTCAAAAAATCTGTTTTCAAAAACGA
Source organism: Camellia granthamiana (assembly GCA_036172215.1). NCBI lineage: Eukaryota > Viridiplantae > Streptophyta > Magnoliopsida > Ericales > Theaceae > Camellia > Camellia granthamiana. The sequence continues at coordinate 142,188 of JAXFYN010000127.1, forward strand.
TTTGCTGGATTTGGACTCTTTGATGATTCATCGGTCTTGCATTGCACTCTACGACATTAGATACAGGACCGTGAGATTGAGTCCTGAACTGTAGTGGGCCCAAATGAACAGAATGGGATTTCTCCCGGGACGTTCGGGGACGTCTACAGGCGTTTAAGAAGTTTCAAATATATTTTTCAGTATTCTCTTCAAGTATTCTTCTTTCTGTGATTGTTGAATGCTTTCCATACAATGGTTTTCTGTGCTTTCATGTTCAAGGTATGAGACGAGCCATACTACGAGGGACGAGTCGTGTTGCTAGCCTAGTTTAGAGCAAACGACTCATACTATTTGAGATGGTTCGTGCCTATACAGTGAACATGTTAATTTTCTTGATAAATGTTTCGAGCTTGTAGTTGCAAAGTATTATTTAGTTCAAACTGTAACATAAATGAATCTCAAATTGAAGACTTATTTATGTAAGTAGTGGTGGACTCATTACCTTAGGTTTTTCCCAAAAATCAATAATTCCGATTTTATTTATAATTGCTAGTTTAATCTCTTAGTTTATTTTAGTTATTACTAGTTTATGAATCCCTTAATCTTTTTATCAAAATTAACTTAGGAATTTAACAATTAAATTAGTTTAATTTCTGTTTGTCCCTGTGGATCGATACCCGGACTTACCATTATTCTAAGGAATTTGGTATAGTTTAGTGTTTATTTTTTGTGTGTGAAACGACCCATCAAATTTTGGAATCGTTGTCGGGGACTTCTGGCGAAATTAATTAATTTAAAGTTTCATTCTTATTTTAAATTTTAGTTAAAGATTTTTTGCTTTCGTGTTGCTAAGTGTGCAGAGTTTTTGCAAGAGAAGTTATCATTGAAGTGCAAGCGGAGTGCAACCGATCTTTAAAAAGAAACCACAACACTAAAGTGTTTAAAAAAAAAAAAAGAAAACAAATACTCGCAAGCAAAGCACCAAAGTGCTAAACATAGAGAGCTCAAGTGGAGCTTAGAGACAACGGTCTACATGTCACGCACCCGCAAGACGAGTAAAGCGTTTTTGTTAAACCGCTGTAAGTATTTTTTCTTTTGGTATTTTGCTTTCATAACTTAGTGCACAGAACCACGGAACCTAGAGTGTGTGTGTGCGTGTGTGTGTGTGTGTGTGGTATATGCACGAGAGTCATTCTGGTCGCCCTGAATTGGGTAAATATGTTGGTTTATTTTAAATAGAAAGAATCACAACCTCCATCTAGCATCACTCTTCTCAGAAGAAAAATATTAAATTTTACTCAGGAAGCGAATGAGTTATTTTGTCATTGTTGGGAACGATACAAGAGTTATGCAGATGCTTGTCCATAACATGGCTACAAAATTACTCAACTCATTGCTATCTTTTATAATGGGTTGAACTCTCAAACAAGTCAATTTGTAGACACAATGTGGTCAACTAAAAATTTTGAGATGTTCCCAGCTGAGGTGTGGATTTCTTTTGACTAACTCGTTCAAGACATTCATAAGAGTGCATGCTGTGAGATTTTTTAAAAAGAGTTGCAAATTGAACCTAGTGAATCCACAACACATCTCTCTAGTGATCCAACAACTAATATGGAGTTAGTATTTGTCACTTGAACCTACCGTTGCACCCAGAGATATGACAGAAACTCTCCCCATAGTTTTGGCCTATCATTTGGACGAAATTGATAGGGATTTAATTGTGGAAAATTATAGTGATAAAGTAAATCAGCATAGGTGGGATTTCATTTTTGGTTTTGATCTTATTGTTTCCACCCATGAGATTTCTTTACATACTATACTTTTCACACAAATATTTTTCCACTCCGTTAATCATCCTCCCACAAGTCATTTGCAACCTAGTCCCGCACTATTGGACGAGTTGATTTATTTTTGTTACAGAGACCCATATCTCATAAATTGGAAGAAAAGGCAAAAATAAGTTTGTGTTGATATTTGGCTGAAGACAATATATTTAGCTCTTCTCAGGAAGGAAATCTGAGCATTTTAGTTGTAATTCTTTATTTATTATATTGTATGTTTTCAGTGTGGTGTGTTAGGGCCAAATAGATGAGTACACCTTTGAATGGAACTGCTGAGTATGACCTAACAAATTTGGTTTGAGGTAGATTACTTAAAGGAAGATCAACATGAAACCTCAAATTCCAAAAAAAAAAAATAAAAAATTTGTTGTGTTTATTTTCTAACCCTTTTGCAGGTATAGTTTCCTTCCAGTTGGGGGGGCATCTTTCTCTGCATTTCAGGGATGTATATTTTAGTGTGTTTTAATTCTCTTTCCTTTTACTGTTCTTGTCGTTCCTTTTTGGTATATGCCATTGAGGCCATTGTCATTTAAGTTGGGGGAATGGCTTTTGTTTTTGGTTTAACAAATATTTAAATATATTTTGAGCTATTGTTTTTGTCTTTTTTTAAAAAACAAAAACAAAAACAAAAACAAAACAAAACAAAAAACAAAAAACACAAAATAAATGAATAAAACAAAAGACAAAAATAGTGTGTTGTGTAGTGTGTGATTGTGCTTCGTGTCTAGGAGACTTTAAATCCTCTAAATGTGTAATTCCTTTGGTGTTAGCCATGCCCGAACGACATCTGACGATCTGGTATAGCCACCTAACTGTATTTGTAGTGAGTTCCTAGGAGACCAACTAAGGCGGTGAAAACTAGAATTTGAATGGCAAAACCTAGAACGCAAAGGTTTGGAATTTTTGAGACTAAAGTCTGATTTAAATACCCAAGGGTGTGGAGATTGCTTCAAAAACACCTTGGCTTGAACTTTGTATGGAAGCCCCATAGATTGAGTTAGCTTTAAGCGCCTCGATTCTAGATACCAAATCAACCTAGTCTGTCACCCTGTTGGAGAATAGGGAAAGTTACAAACATAGTTAGGAAGAAAAGTAGTACCCATGGTTTTGGCATGAAGATTATACCTTGTTGAGCATTTAGATGTTTTTCAAGTGCCATATTTATTTCAGATGTGCAATGAAGGTAAAAATGGTTTGAAGTTTTTGGTTGTAATTGGGTTTAAAAAAAAATTTTGCATGTGCAGCACAACTCATCGCACATGCGGCACAAATCCTGGTCCCTTTGTTCGCTATTGTTTTTTTTTTTTTAATGTATGTTATTTATTTTATTTCTTTTATTATTGCATAAAATATATATATATATATTTGTGTTCATATCTGCCTATTGGAGTTACACCTACATTGTCTGGTAATATTCTCTCTCTCTCTCTTTCTAATTTACTTCGTATTTGCTTTCATTGTGGACAATGTCATATTCAAGTTGGGGGATGAGAGTATTTTCTCATGTGTACTTCTTCTTGGCTCCTAATTCATAATTCATGTTTATATATGCTTCACTTGATTACACTGCTTCACTTGATTGCAGTACTTCACTTGATGTTGACTTGTTGCTAGTAAGGTGGTGATGTAAGCATATGTTAATTGGGGAACATAGTAGACTTGTATGAAAATGATTTATCGGGTAAATACTCGCATGTGATGTTTGCACTAGGATAGTTGCTTGTGGTTGTGGTATTAGTACACTTATTATGAGTATGTCTTGATTCATATGAACACACTATCATAGCGGTGACCTCTTTTTTATAATCCCTGGTGTACATCATTGATAATTGCTAGTGTTACAGAAAACAATAAATGAGTAACCTTGATTCTCACACACACACACACACACACACACACACACACACAAAATTGACTTAGTTGGGTTCGTAGCCTCTTTAACTCGAGTTATTAAGCCCGTAGGGGTACCTTTACACTTAGTGCCCTAAAATTGTCTGGTTGGGGAGTCATTGGCCCAATACTTGCTACATGGGTTAATTAGAAAGGTTAAGGGACCTAGACATTGCACAATTTAGGAAAAATAATGACTTGATAGCCTTTTCAGCTCGAGTTATTAAGTTCGTAGGGGTGTCTTCACACCTAGTGTCCTAAAACCATTTGGCTTGGGAGTCATTAGTCCAATGCTTTCTACATGGGTTGATTAGAAAGCTTAAAGGATTAGGACATTGCACAGTCTATAAAAAAAAAAAATACTAGAAAAAAAAAAATGAATCATGGTTGCAAAAGTTTAGTTTTTCTGTATATGTTAGGCGTTATTATGAGTTATACTGGGCTATTATAGTGGACAGTTAACTAGTTATGGGGACTGCACTTTACACCAAGGGCACTGATGATGTGTTTACCAGCATTCGCAAGTATAGGGGACTTAACTTTTGTAATAACTGAATTATGGTTCTAGCTTAATAGATTCCTTCATGCCTGTCCACTGTGCCTTCAATGACTCATCATGTTTTAATATGACACTCTAGTTGGCACATAAGTTAATAGATATTTGGAGTAGTGTGATTACTTATTGTTGTTGGGCAGCTGTGAATATATTAATGTTTGTGGGTATCATTTCTGGAAACCCTCACGAGGCTATACTCGTCCACTTGGGGTAACTTTGTGGTTTAAAGGCTTGTAGCATATGCTAAATGCAATCATGATCCCTACAAAACTGGCTTAGAGTATTTTATTTTTCTTATTTCTATGGTTTTGCTCGAGGACTAGCAAAATGTAAGTTAGGGGATGTAATGTAGGCCGAAAGCTACCACATTGAGGCCGCTTAAGTTACACTTATAGTCTTTGAATTTTAGTTATTTGGTAGAGATGATGTGTTTCGAGCACTTGTACAAATTTGGCAGGTAACACATAAATTCAAGCAAAAAGTTGCTCAAAAGAAAATTCTCCATGCGAGTAGTGAAAATTCCCTGCCTGCCACCTCACTGCCCATGCGGCCAAGCTCCACCGCACATGCAGCCCACCACCGCTTGAGCGAAAATTAGGGCCGCTTGAGCGGCCCACCTAGAGTTGCATGCGTGGAAATTTCAACCTGTTTTGCTGGGCATAAAAGGAAGAAAAGAGGCTGCTCTTAGGGTTAGAAAATATTTCAGAGAAAAGGGAGAGAGAGGCTAGGGTTTGGAAGGAAAAAGAACTTGAAGCTTGAAGAATGTCTCCCATGGTGGCTTCTTCTTCCTCCACCTCTTTCCACTCCTCTATGAGTGGCTAGGTGACTATTTCTAGGGTTTTGATGAAACCCTAGCCAAGTAAATAGTGTTATCTGTTTGTTTTTTGATTATGTAAAGGTTTAAACTAATTGTATGGCGTTTAAGAAGTTTCAAATATATTTTTCAGTATTCTCTTCAAGTATTTTTCTTTTTGTGATTGTTGAATGCTTTCCATACAATGGTTTTTTGTGCTTTCACGTTCAAGGTATGAGACGAGTCATACTACGAGAGATGAGCCGTGTTGCTACCCTAGTTTAGAGCGAACGACTCGTACTACTTGAGATAATTCGTGCCTATACAATGAACGTGTTAATTTTTTTTGATAAATGTTTCAAGCTTGTAGTTGCGAAGTATTATTTAGTTTAAACTGTAACATAATTGAATCTCAAATTGAAGCCTTATTTATGTAAGTAGTGGTGGACTCATTACCTTAGGTTTTTTCGAAAAATCAATAATTCCGATTTTATTTATACTTGCTAGTTTAATCACTTAGTTTATTTTAGTTATTACTAGTTTATGAATCCCTCAATCTTTTTATCAAAATTAATTTAAGAATTTAACAATTAAATTAGTTTAATTTCCTATTTGTCCCTGTGAATCGATACCTAGACTTAATGTAGCTTGACTTTTCGTGCTCCATTCGGATATGACTGGCCTTACAGTTCGGACTCCCGTGGTTTTGAATCTGATTCCACAAGTGCAATGTGAAATAGATAAATACAAAGGAGTCCAAATCTGGAAATTCTTTTGGAAAATCAATTTTAAATCAAAATGCCAAAAATGGAATGCTTTGCCAGATACAGAGTCGCCACCTAAATATTTTTTGAAAATTTAGGAAACCCTGAGACTCGTGCCAAAGGCCATGTGTCTGTCATCACCAAGATTGTCTCGGCTTGGGAACTTAGGTATGACAGGGGAAGGTGATGAATTGAGCACTCCTGCTCGACTGATCAAAGATTGGTCTCTACTAATCATGATGTGATTCTTATTTACATTATATGCTCTTGTTCCGATTATTAGGCTAACTTTACTATGCGTTGCACACAAGTATAGACTAATTGGAAAAAAATTGGAACATTTGATTTCAAGTATGTTTTTGAAAATTGTCTGAATATGTACCACTTGACAAGGTGATCTCATATGTACATTACTCAAATTATCCCAATTCAAACAATTAGCCTTCATCCATAGGCATTTAGACAATTTTATCACTTAAGCATTTAGCGTCATGGCAAGCATGCTAGACATAGCAGCAATCATACGCATGTGATATGCTAAAGTAATAAATGCTTACCCCAATTCCCGAGGTGAACCAAAAGAGAAACTAGTTAGAAAAATGCATGGTCCTAACTAATGCAAAATATGCCTAATGCAACACATACAAGATGTAATTAATAGGCTCGGCTACTAATATGGCATTTGAAACAACTTGATAGCATGCAATTTCAATGTGTTTTCAATGAAGTATGTAAACTACGATACTTTGTTTAGAATGATAAGCCGAACCTCATGCATGCAAGACAAATAGATGCAAACATGGGAAATGCTAAAAGAAACATGATGTTCTAAACTACCCATTATAAGTGGATAAATAAAAGAGAGAAAAGACATGGGGTTGGAAGACATATACATAATTACAAGTTTGCCCTCGCGCATGAGGGTCCGAATGAATGCCTTAGCTAATTACTACGAATTTACTAATCTATTACAACCCAAATGAAATAAACTAACTATGCTAGCTAATTATTACAACACCACAAATTAACTAACTACTTTAGCTAATTAATTAAGTACAACACAAAACTAACTAGCTATTTTAACTAAACTAACGAACTAGTTACAAGTCTGCTACTTTAAGTACAACGTACTACTATTACAATATTATTTTAACGGATCCCAAGAATTGAGGGTTGGTTCATGCATGGATGTGGATTTCCACCTGAAAATGCTCTTTGTTTTGCTACCGGAATGCTTCTGCTGCACAACTAGGAGATTGCACTGATTTTTCACCTCAGTATCTGCTTTATTCTGCAGGAAACAGTACACTGCCTTGTTGGAAAAAGTGGTCAGCAGGCCAGAAGTAGTGGCGGTCAGCCACTAATAGTGGCCTGTCGCCCAATAAAGGTGGCCTGTCAGCCACTAATGTTGGATTTCTCCTGCTACAATAGAAAATAAGCAAAGCACAAATAGAGCATTCCCAGGGGAAATTTGTCCACCCTACCTCTCCTTATCATCAAACAGCTCAAAGGAGGGGTAGGCTTGATTCACAAGCCATCAATCGATGCAATTTCATTGCGTGATGACTTATGAACCAAGGGATACAATTTCAATAAATGGTAAGGAAAGACCAACAAAACCTCCTCCCTATCATGGATCAATCAAGAGATGGGGTTGACATTGACTCTTGAACCGTTTTCATCACTAACAAGTATGAAACGACTCAAGACTTAATAGGTTCAACTGAAATCCGATTGAACCCAAACCATTTTATTATGTTGCTCCATTTTTAAACCATTGATTACCACTTGTTAAATTTCCTTCCATTCATTAGTCAATTAAGTCCAATAATAAGCTTTAAGTCCACTGAATGAGGGAAGTACCAAACAAAATGTTGTTAGGCATAAGAGGGAGATCATGCCGTTGGTAATGAACCCCCAAAGGGATTAAACCATTAAGCACAATATCAACCTTCAAGCTTAAACAACACTCCTTTTGGAGCAACTCTCAAAACAAAGAGAAAAAACCAAGAAATGAAGGAGATTGCAGAGATGCTTAGAGGTGAACATAAGTATGGAGCAAGAAATAAATGTTATCAACTCAAATAGGTTGGTGGCTAAGGCCTAAACCACCAAGTCTATGAGGATCATTACATTACAAGCATGCAATACAAAGCATAAATGAAACTATCACATAAAAAATAGTCTTAAATTAGCTCAAAACAATGCTGGAATTAAAGTAAAAATAGCTAAAAGAGTAAGCTAAAAACATGGAACAATTAAGCTAATAAACAAGCACAAAGAGGAAAGGCTACCCCCTCCATTTTTGAGACTTCAAAACATGATTTTTTGCCTCTAGAAAACTCTGAAAACCAATAGTAAAAAGTTCAAAAAAAAGTTGATAAAAAGGTGGGAATCACAAGGGTAAAAGCCAATGAAACAAGGTTCAAAGAAGGGTGATCCACCCCTCTACCTTTAACGGCTTTAAACCACAAGTTTCAGCCCAAAAATACAGGTGATAAACAACTCAAAAACAAGAAGAAAAGATGAGAAATAGATGGTACAAAAGAACTAGAATGTATACCTCTTGAAGAGAAATGATCCCTTGAATTTCCAAACCACTAATTTCACACTCTCAACTGCTAAAATGCAAGCTTAAGAACCTCAGCAAAGATCCCTCAAGGTTTGGTTTAGACTGTCTAGGCAAAGGTTATGTAAGTTGCAAGGGAGAGAGAGAAATATTTTCCAAAACTTTTGCTCTCCAAAATTTTCTAACCCTAAAAAAATGAGAGGAAGTCATCTATATATAGAAATATATGAGACCACCTTAGAAATATCTATACATACACAGCTAGTGCAGTGCATGCATCTGTGGAGACAGCTGGCACAGCTAGCAAAAAGATCTGAAAATTTACACAAGGGGCTGACAGGCCACACTAGTGGGTCTGCAGGTCCATGGATGCCCAAAGCCTGAAAAACTACTGTTTTGGTCCAAAACAATGCACAAGATTTGTAGGTTCAAAGCTGAGGTTTCCTGCTGAGGAAATTAAGCATTTGACAAGCGTACACATTCATCATTGAGTGATCAATCAATGGCGCTCAAGTCTTAAGGGCCGTAAAAAATGGGATGTCTACACTTACCGTTATTCTAAGGAATTTGGTACAGTTTAGTGTTTATTTTTAGTGTGTGAAATGACCCATCACCAAGTACAAAACCCAATAATATATAGTGCTCAAGCAAACCCATGATTTATTGTTTTAGAGTTAAAACTGGACAATACAGTGCTCTTGGCTTGAGGAAATAGTTGAAGGATTGCTCCATAATTGTGACTTCCATTTGATCGAAGAACGAATCAATGAAAAAATGAGAAAAATTATAGATATGCTCCTAGTCGGCAACAAGGGCTTGGAGCAAGCGAGGAATTGGAGATAGGTTCACATCTAGAATCCCTTCGAGGATCTGAACTACCTAACCCATTGATGGCCTATCATTCTCAATAGAGAAGCAGCTTTACAAATTCTCCATACCTCTTCAATGTCAACATGTTTCTCCAACCTATGGTCTAACAAATTAAGGACATCACCACCTTCTGCGACTACACTTGCGGCCCAAATTGGAAAGAATTTAACTATCCTTTCTTGAGATTGATCAGTGTTTCTTTTTCCCGATATCAATTCAAATAGCATCATACCGTAGCTGTACACATCAGCTTTGGTGGTAATGGCCAACCCTAATATCCACTCTGGCGCAAGATAGCCCATTGTCTCTCTCATGGTTATCAGAACCCTACTAAATTCTCGCCCAAGAAACTTTGCCAAACCAAAATCTGCTACTTTTGGGCAGAAGTCGACATCTAATAGAATGTTCGCTAGCTTTATGTCACAATGTATGATACGGTCTCTGCAGTTTTCATGGAGATAAGCTAACCCCCTATATGTCCTTAGTGCAATTTGGCACCTTTTTTTTCCAGTCCAAGACCTTTGACTCCTTTTCATGAAAAAGATGGGAATCCAAGGATCCATTCCGCATGTAATCGTATACCAACAACTTCCTTTTACCTTCAGAGCAAAACCCACAAAGCCGAACAAGATTAACATGTTGGATAGTCCCAAGGGTGCTAACTTCTACTCGAAATTGCTTCTCTCCTTGGTTGATGCTTTCTAGCTTCTTCACAGATATGACAGTGGAATCAGGCAAAGTCCCTTTGAAAACAGAACCAAAACCTCCTCCCCAAATTCTCTCTAAGAAATTTTTGGCTGCTTTTTGCAGATCTTTGTATCCAAATGCAACCAATGAACCATAAACTGTTGCCATCCTCTCTTCATGTAGAAAGCTCAACCAGCGAGAAGTGTTTCGCCAAAGCAAACAAGGGAATGCTACAATCCCGTTTTGTCGCTTCAAGAGAACAACACACACGAAGACCAAGATGACTACCAATGCAATTGAACCCACAACAACACCAATAATAATCCCCTTTTTAAATTCATGCTTTGGAAACTCGGAAGCAGCAAGTTTGAGGATAAAGTGTGTTTCCACTACCATCTTGCAGATTCATGAGCTCCCCAATCCAAATTGAACACCCATTACTATCATAAGCATAAGCAGTGCAAGAGCAATTATTCAAGCAAGAAGATTCACATTCAGCGGCACTGCCAACAACTACAGATTGAGGAAATTCAGACAATCTCGTGTTAGAAATTTCCCAAAACTTGTCTTTCTCTTGATTAGCAGCAGTAATATTCCCACACAGCAACTCGGTTCTCCTCACACACCCCCCAGAATAATCACTCAAATTCCAATCATTGAGTGACTTAGGATTGAAACCCGTCAAACAATTACAGAAGGGTTGTATAATATTATTGCATATTCCATATTGCCCGCAGAATTCATAAACCTCACATTGCTGTCTCGGCTGAGCGTAAAACAAATTCCACTGCTTTGCGCTTTCCAACCAAGTGAGTTGTTGGTTTTGCCCCGAAATATCCATAATCAATCTAGAAATAATCAAAGGATTATACATGGAATATGTGAAGTAACTCTCATTCTCGTTGTCGTGATAGCTAAAATTAAAGATATAATTAGCTCTCACTTCCGGTATTAAGCGAAAAATCTGCCCATTCCAAGGACCAGTAGTCCAATACTATTTAGACCCATTCCAAAATATAACGTACTGACTATTATTTGCATCAAGACTAAGAGAATACAGTCCTGTTGAAGGGTCTTCTGAGTTCTTCCATGAAGTTAAACGTTGGTGTGTGTTGGTAAGCTTATTGTAAGCAATCTTTCCACCAGGCAACCAAGTGTGAGCAGGGTGATCAAAACTTTGCCAAATTGGTTTATTTGAATTAGACCCATCTCTCAAAATCAAATTCCCATCATCCCCAAGAATAGCCACCACAGAATTGGAAGCGGTGGAGTTTTGATTTGTGCACCAAATCAGGGTTTGGGATTCATTTAAAATCACCAAATTACCATCTAAGATTTTGAGTACAAAGGAATACTTATCAGAGATGGGATTATCTCTATGGGCTACCCAAACTATTGTTAGAGTAGATACTTTGGCGTACCACATGGATATGTAGTAGTATGACGAATTACCTGGTTTGTAGAAACCCAGTTCAAAATTCCCACCAGCAGAGGTTATGGTCTGGTTCCCAGAAAGAGATTGATTTGTAGAGATGGTGTCAGCTCCATGGGAGAGATGGTTGATGAAAGAGAAGAAGAGGAGAAAGAAAATAAAAAACATGAAGGATGAGTTGTTTTTTATACCTATTATTGGCTCAAAGTTTTGTTGATATTATTATATAATCAGATGTTTGAATGAGCCTTAAAATGCAACCAAGGTCATGATAGAAGAAGGAGAAGCAGAAGCTTAGTGGCTGATATTTTCTTATTTCAACATTATTGACTTAATCTCCATTGTTGAAAGCATCTCCACTGTTTAAAGGTAAAATTTCATGAAGATCCAGTGAAATGTGTTACTAGTTCATATATTTGTATAGATTTATGCTATAGTTCATATATTTGTATAGATTTATGCTGGTATTTACATATATTTGTGTACAAATACTTTTTTTAGATTATGATTATATGTATGTGAATGTAATCTTGTAATGCTTACTTTATTAATACAAATCAAGGAACATGTGTGATAATTATTATAGTTTTTCATTTTTTATTTTTTATTTTTTTTAAAACATTTTTTGGTTATCTCGTAATCAATATTGATTTTTTGTATGGAATTCACGGTTCAGACATAGTAAATCGAACAATTTTCCCTCACTTGAACTTCTAACTTTCGAACCAAAGGTTGTATTTTCAAATTAAACTTTATTCTTTTCAAAAGACTACTGCCGAACCAAAAATGGAATTTTAAATTTGTAGTAAATAAAATAGTGCTAAAAAAACAATTTTATCATAAACACTCACATCTTCATTATCAATTTTGTCGTGAACAATATTCTTCTCAAAATATGAGCTTTTATTTTTCAAATCTTCTATAACGATGATGAATGATTCAAATAATAAACTAAAAATAATGTTATATGCACTAATTAGTGTACTAACTATAGTATCAATTGATGATGTGGCATAATTTAATATATTTTTGGTATTTGTAATTTATATAATGAGTAAGGTCAATAATAATGTCATAACTAGTGTTGGTACACTAGTTAGTACACTAATTGGTGTATATAGCATTACCGATAAACTCATGTGAGGTTTGAGTAATTATAAATTCAAGGGTAAATTACAAATACACCCCCTGAGATTTGCTTAAAATACAAATTGCCCCTTATGATTTGAAAAATTACAAATATCCCCTTATTAGAATTTTTTTATTTAACAAAATTAACTAAAAAAATGAAATTCATAATTACTCTCCTGTACAATAATAAAATTACCTAAATTATTAATTAAAAACTGTTAATTGACTTGATGATTTATTAATAAAATGAGCGATTTGTTATAAAATTAGAAACCACAGGGGGTGAAATGTAATTTTCAAAACCACAGGGGACGACTCGTATTTTAATCAAATCTCAGGGGGTGTATTTGTAATTTACCCTAAATTTAAAAGATAAAAACTTTGAAAGATGTGAGTGAGAAACAATAGAGAATAAAACAAGGATTTAATGTTAGACTTCTAATAGATATGTACTAAGAACATTTAAATCTAATAGAGTTGTTTTATCCATATGTATCAAGAGTTTTAAAAATTATATTTTACAACTTAAAAATATTTCTCATTTTTTTTTTCAAATTAGTTGAAAAAATGCAATAAATTATAATCTAAAATTGCAATGAAACACAGTTAGTGAATATTTTTTTGTTAAATAATTGATTTATAAGTGTTATCAAAAGAGACAAAAATTACAAACAAAATATGAAAATTATGAAATCGTCCAGGCAAAAAAAGAAAAAAAAAGAAAAAAAAAAGAGCCATGCTATGGCAACTCCCACTTACATTATAGTAAGATAAGATATATATAAGCAAATGTAATGTTATGTCAAAATTTTTCAAATGTTCATTCCTAAATAAATATATATATATATCGAAAATGCATTATACCCCCACTGGGGGTTGACCCCCAGTGAGGTGGAGGCCCGTGATTGGGCGAAAAAAACTGCTTTTTTTTTTTTTTTTTTTGGACTGTCAGCCAGTGGGGGTGCGCCACCTCACTGGGGGTGCGACCCCCACTGGGGGTATAAGGCACTGCTCTATATATATATATATATAACCTAATGTCTCTCCCAACATCCTCTTTCTTCATTGTATTGATTGTTAAGCTATTCTTAATTCTAACCCTCAATTTAGTTTATTAAAATGAAATAAAATAAAATAAAATGGTTCATTCTTTAAATTCCCTTATAAAATAATCATTATCTTATAATGATAAATGATAATTTGATTTATAACATATTTTTTTATTATTTTTGTAACCAACCAAACATAAAAATAAATAGTTTGATGAAATAATTATTACATTTTATTTTGTTTCAGTCAACCAAAAGTATGAGCAGTAACATCTACATGCAACTCTGTGAGAAGATTCAAAATTTGTGTTCAAACTTTCTTGGACCATGACAAAAGAAAATATCTTTTGATATAGCATCCTTCAGAAAAAGGATTTCACATGGGTAATTTATCCCTGCAGGTTCCCTCCAAGTTCACTGGAAGATTGAAAAATCTCATTTTTCATCCAAACACACTCTAAGATGGTGTTTGAATATTCAAAGTCCATGAAGTAAAAACTTTCACTTCTAATTTCTCTTTTTTATCCTCTACAATTTCAAGATCCAAACACAAGTTTAAATTTTTTAATAATAATAATAATAATTCAAAACAGTAGAATTTCTAACAAATTCATTGAAAACAGTAGAATTCACTAACCGTCGGGGACTTATTTTGCTTTAACGGAACTGTACTTCTAAGAGATGTACATGAAAAGTTGAACAATGCACAATCCTACAGCAAAACCATAAACCAGTTACATTGATTATAAGACAACAAAACAATACATACCAAGTACAAAACCCAATAATATATGGTGCTCAAGCACACCCATGATTTATTGTTTTAGACTTGAAACTGGACAATACAGTGCTCTTGGCTTGCGGAAACAGTAGAAGGATTGCTCCATAGTTGTGACTTCCATTTGATCGAAGAATGAATCAGTGAAGAAATGAGAAAAATTATAGATATGTTCCTAGTCGGCAACAAGGGCTTGGAGCAAGCGAGGAATTGGAGACAGGTTCACATCCAGAATCCCTTCGAGGATCTGAACTACCTGACCCATTGATGGCCTATCATTCTCATCATCTTGGATGCACCAACAAGCAACTTTACAAATTCTCCATACCTCTTCAATGTCAACATGTTTCTCCAACGTATGGTCTAACAAATTAAGGACATCACCACCTTCTGTGACTACACTTGCAGCCCAAATTGGAAAGAATTTAAATATCCTTTCTTCAGATTGATCAATGTTTCTTTTTCCCGATATCAATTCAAATAGCATCATACCGTAGCTGTACACATCAGCTTTGGTGGTAATGGCCAACCCTAATATCCACTCTGGTGCAAGATAGCCCATTGTCCCTCTCATGGTTGTCAGAACCCTGCTGAATTCTCGCCCAAGAAGCTTTGCCAAACCAAAATCTGCTACTTTTGGGCGGAAGTTGGCATCTAATAGAATGTTCGCTGGCTTTATGTTACAATGTATGATACAGTCTCTGCAGTTTTCATGGAGATAAGCCAACCCCCTAGCTGTCCCTAGTGCAATTTGGTACCTTTTGTTCCAGTCCAAGACCTTTGACTCCTTTTCATGAAAATGATGGGAATCCAAGGATCCATTCTGCATGTAATCGTATACCAACAACTTCCTTTTACCTTCAGAGCAGAACCCACAAAGCCGAACAAGATTAACATGTTGGATAGTCCCAAGGGTGCTGACTTCTACTCGAAATTGCTTCTCTCCTTAGCTGATGCTTTCCAGCTTCTTCACAGCTATGACAGTGGAATCAGGCAATGTCCCTTTGAAAACAGAACTAAAACCACTTCCCCCAATTTTCTCCGAGAAATTTTTGGTTGCTTTTTGCAAATCTTTGTATCTAAATGCAACCAATGAACCATAAACTGTTGCCATCCTCTCTTCATGCAGAAAGCTCAACCAGCGAGAAGTGTTTCGCCAAAGCAAACAAGGGGTTGGTACAATCCTGTTTTGTTGTTTCAAGAGAACAACACACACGAGGACCAAGACAACTACCAATGCAATTGAACCCACAACGACACCAATAATAATCCCCTTTTTAAATTTAGGCTTTGGAAACTCGGAAGCAGCAAGTCTGAGATAAAGAGTGTTTCCACTACCATGTTGCAGATTCATGAGCTCCCCAATCCAAATTGAACACCCATTACTATCATAAGCATAAGTAGTGCAAGAGCAATTATTCAAGCAAGAAGATTCACATTCAGCGGCACTGCCAACAGCCACAGATTGAGGAAATTCAGGCAATCTCGTGTTGGAAATTTCCCAAAACCTGTCTTTCTCTTGATTAGCAGCAGTAATATTCCCACACAAAAACTCCGTTCTCCTCACACACCCCCCAGAATAATTACTCAAATTCCAATCATTGAGCGACTTAGGATTGAAACCTGTCAAACAACTACAGAAGGGTTGTATAATATTATTGCATATTCCATATTGCCCGCAGAAATCATAAACCTCACATTGCTGTCTCGGCTGAGCCCAAAACAAAGTCCACTGCTTTGTGCTTTCCAACCAAGTGAGTTGTTGGACTTGCCCCGAAATATCCATAATCCCTCTAGAAATAATTGAAGGATTATACATGGAATATGTGAAGTAACTCTCATTCTCGTTGTCATGATGGCTATAATTAAAATCATAATTAGCTCTCATTTCAGGTACTAAGCTGAAACTCTGCCCATTCCAAGGACCACTAGTCCAATACTGTTTAGACCCATTCCAAAATATAACATACTGACTATTATTTGCATTAAGAGTAATAGAATACAGTCCTGTTGAAGGGCCTTCTGAGTTCTTCCATGAAGTTAAACGTTGGTGTGTGTTGGTAAGCTTATTGTAACCAATCTTTGCACCAGGCAGACAAGTGTGAGTAGGGTGATCAAAACTTTGCCAAATTGGTTGATTTGAATTAGACCCGTCTCTCAAAATCAAATTCCCATCATCCCCAAGAACAGCCACCACAGAATTTGAAGTGGTAGAGTTCTGATTTGTGGACCAAATTAGGGTCTGCGATTCATTTAAAAGAACCAAATTACCATCTAAGATTTTGAGTACAGAGGAATACTTATCAAAGATGGGATTATCTCTATTGGCTACCCAAACTATTGTTAGAGTAGATACTTTGGCGTACCACATGGATATGTAATAGTATGAGGAATTACCTGGTTTCTAGAAACCCAGTTCAAAATTCCCACCAGCAGAGGTTATGGTCTGGTTCCCAGAAAGAGATTGATTTGCAGAGATGGTGTCAGCTCCATGGGAGAGATGGTTGATGAAAGAGAAGAAGAGGAGAAAGAGAATCGAAAACATGAAGGATGAGTTGTTTTTTATACCCATTATTGGCTCAAAGTTTTGTTGATATTATTATATAATCAGATGTTTGAATGAGCCTTAAAATGCAACCAAGGTCATGATAGAAGAAGGAGAAGAAGAAGCTTAGTGGCTGATATTTTCTTATTTCAACATTATTGAATTAAAATTTTCAAGTCAATAATGTTTCTTTATTTGATCATCGAACCCCTTTCCAACAATTTAATGTATCATGTATGTCTCTAATTTCTTCTATCTTACTATTCTTCTTTGGACTTCACTCTCATTGTAAATGACAAAAAAATATGTATTTATAACAGGATTGGAGTCAAAAAAATTTAGAGACTGTTTGGCCAATTCTTTTGTTCAAAAAGAATTTATTCAAAATTTTCAGAGTTATCCACAAATGTTATTTTTTTAAATGATAAAATATATTTGTAATCCTTAAATTATGCATTTGATGTTACTTTGGTCTTCAAATTTTAATTTTAGGATAAATTACAGTAAACCTCCTTAAATATGACCTATTTACATTTTACACCCTAAATAACTTAACAGTTGACTCTCTCAAATATTAGAAACTGAAGTGAATTTATACTTTATAGGTAAATTTTATAATTGTTCACTCAGGGGTTTTTAGAGTCATCTATAATTGAACTAATTTAATTAAAATGACACAAAATACATATTTTATCATAATTATAGTTTAAAGCAATACAAAAAGAGTTAATTGTTAAAAAATCCAATCGAATGAGGGTATAAGGCATTAGATCCCGTGAATGTTTTTTATTTGTTAAAGGTTCACAATTAGTGAAATAATTTGGTAAGAAGTAATTTTGTTAGTTTTGAAGGATATTTTATTTTTTTTTTCCAATTTTATCTCTTAATTTATCTGCCGACTCTTTTTTGACTATCTATTCAAATTATTTTCTATTGGTTCAATTTTTTTGACTACCTATTCAAATTTATATCAATCTGTTGAATTTTTTTTTCCTATCAATTCAATTTTTTTCCCATATTTGTTCAAAATCGATGGGTTTCTCTCTTTATTTGTTTAAAATCTGTGAGTTTCTCTCTCTATCTGTTTAAAATTTGTCTATGGGTTTCTCTCTATTTGTTTAAAATCTGTAGGTTTCTTTCTCTATCTAAAATTTCACAAACTTGTTTCCTATCTGTTGAAATTATTCACTGCAACAAAAACACACCAACAAATCATACAAACAACTGATCTCTTCTCATTCCTCATTACCTATTCTTTTTCTCTATCTGTCCATTCTCTTTTTATCTGTCACAGTGCTAAGTTGCTTCTAGTTAGGGTTTTCACAAAGATCTGCATTTGTTCAACACAAGAATAAACAATAAAAAAATATTAATTACTAATTCAAATTCAATATACAGAGAGACAAAAGATCCAACAACAACAACAACAAATCCGCAGATCCAACAAAATTTTTTTTTATAATAACTGAATCAAACATCCAACATTAAATCAACTACTAATAAAAATTAACATATTAAGGGGGGAATCATCTGATATTCAAAATTTCCCAAAATAAAATGATTTCATTCTATCGAATCTATAATCACAATTGCGAAGAAGATCTATGCGATAACTTGCAAAAAAATCATAAAAAACTACTTCATCTATTCATATAAAGCACTTACATAGATTGAAAAATCAAGGAATATGAATACATACCTAAATTAGCAAAAGGATTGAGAGAAATTGATGAGCTCTAAGAGTCTTCTGAGCTTTCAATGTCTATTTTTTGTATAGAGAGATGAGGATTTTGCAATGGCCAAAATCAAGTTGGGGGTTTTTATAGACGAAACAAATTGAGAGGTTTCACATTTCGAAGTTTAGATACAAAAAGTGACCATTGTTGATGCGAGGTGCGGTGGAGAGAGAGAGAGAGAGAGAGAGAGAGAGAGAGGGGTGAGGAGGATAAGAAGCTGGATCTTGGAACCATAGCCACCAAGGGCGACCGAAACCCTAACGATGAAGAAAATCTAAGGGAGATGGCTGCGGTTATGGACACGGCGGCAAAGGACGATGATGGAGACGATCTATGGCAATTTGAGGCGATCGAGAGGTCAGTGATGAAACCCTAATGACGTTGAAGATCAGTAAGGAAACCCTAACGACGGGTCCACTCTCCACCTCTAACAGTTCATTGCCTCATCTTCACTAGTAACGACGTTTTGTTCCAGTCGCGATAGCTGCAAAACCACCGAGATTTGAAACCCTAACTAGTTATGGAAAGAGAGACAGAGAGAGAGAGAGAGGGAATGGGTTTGAGAAATGATAATAGCTCTAATGTGTCTGGAGCATTGTTTAGAAATCTGGACCGGACCGACCGGTCGGATTAGTTGGACCGGGAACCGGGCCTTGTTCTGGTCCGGAAAACCCTCTAAACTTGGACTAAGGCCAAAATTAGTGTAAAATTGAAAAATCGGTAAACCTGGTAGTCGAACCAGTAAAACCAACGACCCAGACTGGATTTTGAGGGTCGACCCCCCCCCTTTTTTTTTAAATTCTGTCTTTAACTTTTTTTATTTTTATTTATTCTTTTGTTTCCTTCTTTCTTTCTTTCTTATATATATATATATTTCAAAATTTTGACTAAAAATTCTTACTTCAAGAGTCTCCTCTCATAAGGAGGAGTCTCATTGGAAGTTTGAGGAGATTATGAAAGTTTATTGCTATTTATAGGAAAAGATTTTTCAAAGAGAACGTAAAAAATTCTATATGGGATTCAATCAAATTATTTGAATTATAGAGTTGAAAATTTTATTTCCCTCCAAAATTAAATCTAGCATTCAATTAATTTGTTTGGAGGGAATGTCAAAAAAATTTAATTTCTTTAAAACAAGTGACTTTTTCTTATCAGTTATGATTTTATTAAATATTATTAATAAATACTATGTAACAATTTTTATTTTTATTTGAGTATTTATATATATTTTTATTTATTTATAATTTATAATTATATTTTTTAATTATATAATATTAATTATGATGTCACGGTTCAACCGCTTTGACCCGACGGTTGAACTGGTGACCCGTCTACTTGGTCCCTTTTCCGGTTCGCTCACCGGTCCGATTTTAAAAACATTGGTCTGAAGTATTTGATGTAATGTTTTTTTTTTTTTTTTTCACCTCACTAGAACTTAGTCAGAGTTTTAATTTTAGAAGGATATATGATTATTGTTGATAAATGTAATTTTGCATAGATAAGAAATTTATTATTCTGAACAAATATGAGCGTTTGAACTTTTTGTTGTACAAATTGTGTGATAACATAAAACAAATAGATTCATATTCAACAAACAATTAGAATTTCAGAACAAGAACATGGTGGATTTTACAGAAATTCATAATAAAATAAAACTAACAAAAGAAAGCAAACCGAAGCGTGCTGTAGATAGTGTCCTTAAAATAGTTTCGTTACCTCACCGGTTGGATGCTTGAGGTTGTTTGACGTCTGTCTCCCAGGATACGACGATTGGACCAGGTACGCAATGCACTGACTGAATAGCTTCGGCGAACAGAATTTTGCAGCACTTTCTCACAAGAAGAATATAATATAGGAGAAACCTTTTGAAGACAAGAACAAAATTCTCGAGTTATGAAAAGAAAGAAGTGTGCCTCCTTTTATACACATGGAGGGAGGGAGGAAAAAAAATACTGCCATCAAGGGCCATCATAAATGTAGAAATAAATTATGTATAAAACCTGCATATATTCTGCAAAATTGATGGGTTTAATTCCATCATCAATAGAGGAGTTACCAGCTATACACACTAGGTTTTGTGTATATATTCTTGCAGCCCACACATCTGACTTGGCCCAAAAAGATTAAGATGGGTGGGCCAAGCCCAACCTTCACACTCAATCCATTCTAGCAAGCCCAAGCCCCAAGCCCAAGTCCCAAGTCCCAAGATCCACGATCCACGAATCACATACCATGGACCAGGACCCGGCCCAATCCTAGCGAGCGGCGTACGTGCGCGTGTGGCAATTTTTGCATAACCAACTTGGATCATAGTCTTGGCCCAAGTCCATCCTTAAAGCATCTATAACTCCATTTCTTCGAAAAATTTGGATGCCCCAAAGGGTTCACACCCTTAGGCAAAAAATGGGATTTAAATACCCATCAATGCTCTCCTCTATAATCAATGTGGGATACAACTTTACCCCTTTTCCAACACCTCTTTCATGAGGCCAACTTAATGAGTTAATTTCTCATTCAACCTTTAATGGTTGTTGGTCATTCTTTTTGTGATGCAAATATCTCACTACAAAGAATCTAAACCTACTTTACTCTATCTCAATTGAGGATTGACATCCACTTTAATATTGCATTAAAGTCAGCAAAAAATCATTATTTTTCCAGCAACCCCCCACATGAATAAAAATTGACCAAATAACAACAAACAGACAGCGCTTAACAACAAAGACTTGAAGAGAGTACAATGGAATAACCCTGGCATCAGAAAGGGTAGCTTTTGGCTTTGAACTCCTCCTAGTGAAGTCTATCGGATGTACTGGTTGTCCAGTGAACATGAAGTCTTGAACTGTTCTACCGTTTATGTAAACCAAGACAAAAAACCTCATACAGGAATTACTCCAACCATTGTTACCTTCTTACTGTTGTGTTCAGTTTGGCCCTGGAACACTAGCCTGGATTAGTGAGTGGTTTAAAGAATTAGGCCATGTCAATTCTTATAGAAGCGGCCCCACTTCACACTCACATAAATGACTCTACTTGAGTGTCCTGCTATACTCAGCTCAACAGCTCAACACACTAGAGTCATTAAAAGCTCAGCTTAACTTTTATACTTGCAGGTATCACTGATAAAAGGAATGGCTGGAGTTTTAACCTCCTCAGTGACATACCATCGTTACAAGCAATTAGGCTATCCCATTGAACCTAGATCTTGGGATCTCCAGTCAACTAGGTTGGGTTTCCATTCCGGTAACACCTTACACTAAAGGCCTTAAACCCATTCCTTCTGACGACTTCTCTATTAACACTCGATTTAACCCTTTTATAGCGACCTTGGTCTTTTCCCATTTGGTGGTTGTATCCGGAATTACGTTCCGTAGATTCTGTCGTTATATATTTGTTGTTGTCGTCCTTTAATTCCTTATTTTTGAGTTATAGGATGTATTGGTCAGGTTTGTTACAGGTTGGGAGTGTTTGGGAGCAAAGGGTTGCTGCCCAGAATTTTGGTCTTTCGCTCGAGCGAACAGTTTGTCGCTCGAGCGAGCCTTATGTTTTTGGTCCTTAGCTCGAGCCAGGGTTTATTCGCTCGAGCGAGGAATTGCGTCTAGTATAGACCTGAGAGCTATATTTGTTGGCTCGAGCGAGCTTTCCTTCGCTTGAGCGAGTTTCGAGTTCTTCGCTCGAGCGATAATTCTGTCGCTCGAGCGTGCTTCTGGGTTGTAGACCTGAAGCATTACATTCTTGGCTCGAGCAAGACTTTCTTCGCTCGAGCGAGTCATTCTTGTGTCTGGTCGCTCGAGCGACCAATCCTTCGCTCGAGCGAGCCTGTCGGGTATAAATACGCAACAACGGTTTTTAAAACGTTTTTTCACATTCTTTTTTATCCTAAAACCCTAGTTCCGAGTTTTCTCTCCCTCCACTCACCTTCTCTCTTAGGTATCATCTCTTTTTAGGGTGTTTCTACCCTAGATTCTTTATTAAAAAGATAGAATGAGTAGAGAGCTTCGTTTTAATCTGAGAGTTTGGCGGTTTGGAGCACTTTGGATTTTGGGTTGTCATCTCCATCTTCTCCATTCGGGTTATTTACTTTGAGGTAGGGATTTCCTACTCCATATTATAGGTTTTGTTCTAAGTTCTGGTATTTTGATATGTTGGGAGTTGTTTGGTAATTTTGGGAAAAACCCTAGTGGTTGAAATAAATTAATTTGTATACTTAATTTAAGTAAAAATGTGGAATTGAGTTTAATTCATGAAATTGGGGAATTTAGCAATTTAATGGTGTAGTTGGTTAAGTTTAATTACTCACCTATGAAAATGTTAAATTTACATTTGTTGATACATTTATTTCCTGTTTAGAAATAACTGTTTTGGGCTATCGGTGGAGGATAGTCGTGATTGTTGTAGACATTGCATGTGGATTAGGGAAAATTGAAACTAATCATATTGAATTAAGTCATTGAACATGACGGTTGAATTAATACAGAACATACGTGTATTGATTGAATATTGTGCATGACAAGTGTTTAATACATTGCATATGCATATTGTTTGGGAGGAGATAGGGGATGTACTCCACGGTTTGGGAGGAGATAGGGGATGGACTCCATTAGTACCGCTTATATGCGTACTTATTGATTTATGGAAGTGTTTTTACATGTTATTGATACAGCACTAAAATGTGTATCAATCGGGAAGTATGGAAGTGTTTTGGTATAAGCCTTAGTCTCATTTAAATTGTTGATATTGGAAGTAATGTTAATGTGAGATGTAGTCCCACTGTTATAGTTTGGCCAGGTTCTGAGCCATGTTGGTATAAATGAAACTGTAGGATGATGAAATCGGTATTTTGTGTTAACCATCTATTGAATGTTATTGCTTTATTCAATGCTTATATTTGGTTTAGTATTTTTCTACTGGGCTGTGGCTCACCCTATACGGGAACATCATTTTCAGGTCCAGGTGATATGCTACCTCCAAGGACTTAGCTTGGAATGGTTTGGAGTTGAAGACTCTGTTTAGATTATTTGTTATTTCGTTTTATTTGATGTTACATGTAAACTCGAGCCGAGGGCTTAATTTGTAATTGAGTTAGAACTCACATTTTGTGTCCAAGTGTTGGCTTGGAAAGTTGTAAGTCTGTAGGGCATTTATTTTTGTGTTACATGTAACGTCTTTTAATTAGAATACTCTGATGAATGGAATAATGTTTTATTTTCTTAAGTAATGCATGTTACTATTTTGTATGTTATGGGGTATTTTTGAGGGCGTGACAACTTGGTATCAGAGCGTACCAGGTTCAAATACTTTGGGTACGTGGGAAGTGATTAGTATCACAATGGGTTCGTCTCGTTTGATAGAGACTTAGCTGTACTGTTATATGCTTATATGATAACATGTTTATGTGATTATGTGGGTATGGAACGTAGTTTCTAGGATATTGATTGGACTCTTGAGTTTCTAGTAGTCTTGTTGGAAAGGCACTTGATCAATGCTGCTTCCAACCGGAACTATAGTAACTCTTTGGGACTAGCATTATCCAGGAATGAAATTCGTAGGTGCTTATGTGATTATGTGCTTATGTGGAATGAATTACTGTTGTCCAATGCATTAGGACGCAAGTGTTATATTTTTCGGCACACTTATTAATGTGCTAACGTCTTTGTTACCTTTATTAGGATGTCAGGACGAGGACGTGGTAGGCGTGGTAGGCGTGGTGGGCAGGAGATGCCTATACCGGATGAGATTCCGGCAGTACAGGAGGGAGTTGGCCAGGCCAATGTGGCCGAGCCGGTAGGACAGTAGGCTATGGGCGCTTTGGCCCGAGAGATAGCAGAGGCATTCAGGGAGTCAGTAGGCATTCTCAGAGCTGAGAATCAGGCTCAAGTTCATGTTGCGGATGCAGGGCCTTCTTTCTTGAAGAGGGAGTTTTTCCGGTCTAACCCGGACGAATTTTTAGGTGATCCTAAAGAGCCACTTAAGGCAGATGAATGGCTCGAACAGACAACGAAGACGTTTGAGATGCTTAGCATCGAAGACGAGGGGTTGAAAGTGACCTTGGCATCGTTCCAACTGAAGGAGGATGCGGGTCAGTGGTGGAAGTTTACAAAGGGTCGTATAGGAGGTACATAGGAAGCTTTTGTGAATGCTTTCCAGGAGAGGTTCTTATCCCCAGCTGTCAGGGAAAAGCTGAGAGACCAGTTCTGTCAACTGAAGCAGTCGAGTTCTTCAGTAGCCAAGTTTGAGGCTGCATTTACCAGCTTGTCTAGGTTTGCACCTGAGTTGGTGGCGTCTGAGGAACGCCGTTGTATCGAGTTTGAGAAGAAGTTGAGGCGTGGCCTCAAGCTGAGAGTTGGAGGAACTATGATTCGGGATTATGGGCGTATGGTTGATGCTGCAGCCCATGTGGAGATCATGATACAGGAGAAGGAGGAAGGGCAGAAGGGCTCCAAGAGGAGTCAGGATGGCCAGAGTGATGGCAGGAGACAGAGAGGTTTCACTCCTCAACAGTCTCAGAATAGCTTTTCTAGATCGACTTTTCCAATGCCGAGTGCAGGGTCTGGGAAAGGCAGTCAGGGAGACATCACCTGTTTCAAGTGTGGTCAGTTGGGCCACAAGTCTCCAGTTTGCCCGCAGAGGGGAGGAGTGCAGAGAGCAGCATCTTCTTCGGCTCGATCTCAGAGCTGGAGTCAAGGTAGAGGTCAGCCGCTCTCTTGTTTTCAGTGCGGTCAGGCAGGGCATATAAAGAGGTATTGCCCGCAGTTGAGTGGCACATCTGGTGTATCTGGTTTAAGGCAGACTCAGAGTCATTAGCCAGCTCAGTCAGTTCAGGCCTCGAGGGCCAATCAGGGGGCTTCATCGTCCCAGTCTGTGCAGCAGTCTTATACTCCTAGGGGTGAGCAGGTTGATCAGAGACCATCTGGGCGCGTGTATGCTGTTACTGCGCAGGATCTTGTACCGGCTCCATCGGTTGTGAGAGGTACCTTCTTGTTTTGCAATTCGGTTGCTAATGTTTTGATTGATACGGGTGCATCTCATTCCTTTGTGTCTGCTGCATTTGCATCTATTTTGGAGTTGGAGTTAGCACAGTTAGCATCTCCTATTTGTGTAGTGTCACCTCTTGGGGGTGAATTGATCTTGAAACAAGGTGTTAGGGGTTGTGATATAGAGGTCACCAATCATAGGCTTCCGTTCCCTTTTGTAGTTATGTCCATGAAGGGCTTTGATGTTATTTTGGGTATGGACTGGTTATCGTCATACCGGGCAGTTATTGATTGCTACCGCCAGAGGGTCACTTGTTGTACCGTGAGCGGGGAATGTTTCCATTTCTTGGGGGACCGGGTTGGTAGTATTTTGCCACCGGGGTATGATCTGCGAGGACGGAGTGAGCTTAGTGGTCTACTTGCTAGCTTTGAGAGTGGTGAGTGTGATGAGACCCAGACTGTGTTGCCAAGAGTGGTTTGTGAGTACTCGGATGTCTTTCCCGAGGACCTTGTTAGTTTGCCACCTCACAGAGAGATTGAGTTCTCTATTGACTTAGTGCCTGGCACGGCGCCGATTTCTATGACACCTTATCGTTTTGCCCCAGTTGAGTTAGTTGAGTTGAAGATCCAACTCCAGGAGTTGCTAGATAAGGGCTATATTCGCCCAAGTGTTTCGCCGTGGGGAGCACCGGCCCTCTTTGCTAAGAAGAAACGTGGTGCTTTGAGACTGTGTATCGATTACCGGAAATTGAATCGGGCTACGGTCAAGAATAAGTACCCTATGCCTCGTATAGATGATCAGTTCGATCAGTTGAAGGGTTCCCGTTGTTTCTCTAAGATAGATTTGAGATCGGGTTACCACCAGTTGAGAGTCAGGGAGGAGGATATTCCGAAGACGGCATTTCGTACGCGGTATGGCCACTATGAGTTTCTGGTGATGCCATTTGGGCTCACCAATGCACCTGCAGTCTTTATGGACTTGATGAACCGGATATTCCGAGAATTCTTGGATCGTTTTGTAGTAGTCTTTGTAGACGATATTCTTATCTATTCACCTTCAGAGGAGGAACACGAGGAGTACTTGAGAGTGGTGCTTGAGTTGCTTAGAGTCCATAAGCTTTATGCTAAGTTTGGGAAGTGTGAGTTCTGGCTAGGAGAAGTCAAGTTCTTAGGCCATGTGGTTTCCGGGGAAGGGGTGTCTGTTGATACATCCAAGATTGAGGCAGTGCAAGATTGGGCACAGCCTAAGAGTGTGTTTGAGATCCGCAGTTTTCTGGGATTAGCTGGGTACTACCGACGGTTTGTGAAAGATTTCTCCAGATTAGCTTTGCCTTTGACTAGATTGACTCGGAAGGGAGTCAAGTTTGTATGGAGTGAGACTTGTGAAAAGTCGTTCCAGGAGTTAAAAGTTAGACTGACCACCGCTCCAGTCTTGATTATTCCGGAGACAGGGTTGGGTTATGCAGTCTATTGTGATGCCTCACGAGAGGGTTTGAGTTGTGTGTTGATGCAAGAGAGGAAAGTAGTAGCTTATGGCTCACATCAGTTGAAAATACACGAGAAGAATTACCCTACGCATGACCTAGAGTTAGCAACTGTAATCTTTTCCTTGAAGATTTGGAGGCATTACCTTTATGGTGAGAGGTTCGAGGTATTCTCGGATCAGAAGAGTCTGAAGTATCTGTTTACACAGAAAGACTTGAACTTGAGGCAGAGGAGGTGGATGGAGTTCATTGAGGATTATGACTTCGAGTTGCATTATCATCCGAGGAAGGCCAATGTGGTGGCCGATGCCCTTAGCAGGAAATCTGTTGGTGACGTAGCTAGTATAGCCATCAGGGAATGGGAAATGTTGGGTGCACTTGGGGAGTTTGATTTGCTTCTGGGCGAATCCGTTGAGGCTGCGGCCTTGTTTTCTGTTGTTGCACAGCCTACACTTGTGACTAGAGTGTTAGAGGCACAAAGAGGTGACCTTGAGGTAGATTCCCTCCGAGAGAAGATCTCCAGTGGGAAGGTTGAGAAGGGTTTGACGGTGTATCCCGACTTGAGCGTGAGATACCGAGACCGTTTGTTTGTGCCGGAGTCTTGCCGAGAGGAAGTACTCCGAGAGTTTCATCATTCACGCCTTGTGGTGCATCCGGGAGGCACTAAGATGTATCGGGACTTGGGTCGCCAGTTTTGGTGGCGGGGTATGAAGAGAGATGTGGCAGCTTTCGTGTCTAAGTGCCTTACTTGTCGGCAAGTGAAGGCCGAGCATCAGAGGCCAGTGGGTTTGTTGCAACCCTTGCCTATTGCCGAGTGGAAGTGGGAGCATGTCACTATGGACTTCGTTGTAGGTCTTCCGAGGACTCAGCGGGGTAGCGATGCTATTTGGGTGGTTGTAGACCGGTTGACTAAGTCGGCGCACTTCATTCCTATGCGCGTGACAGATTCGGTAGATCATCTTGCCGACTTATATATTCGGGACATAGTGAGGTTGCACGAGGTCCCAGTGACGATCGTCTCAGATAGAGATCCTCATTTTACTGCCAGGTTGTGGCAGAGTTTGCAGAGTGCCTCAGGCACTAAGTTAACCTTTAGCACGGCTTATCATCCTCAGACTGACGGGCAGTCCGAGCGCACTATTCAGATCCTTGAGGATATGCTTCGGGATTGTGTTCTTGACTTTAGTGGGTCGTGGGAGAGGCACTTGCCTTTGGTGGAGTTTGCCTACAACAACAGTTTCCAGTCTAGTGTGGGTATGGCACCGTTTGAGGCCTTGTATGGCGGACCGTGTAGATCTCCTGTTTGTTGGGCCGAGGTGGGTGATGCACCTTTGTTGGGTCCGGAGTTGGTGAGGGAAACGACGGAGAAAGTTGAGCTTATCCGTAAGAGGCTTGTTACAGCCCAGAGTCGTCAGAAATCTTATGCCGACCGTAGGAGGAGACCTTTGGTATTTGAGGGGGGTGATCATGTCTTTCTGAAGATATCACCTAGACGGGGATTAATGAGGTTTGGGAAGAGCGAGAAGTTGTCCCCTCGGTTTATTGGTCCTTTTGAGATCCTTGAGAGGATTGGCGAGGCTGCCTATCGTTTAGCTTTGCCACCGCAGTTATCCGGAGTTCATGACGTGTTTCATGTGAGTATGCTTCGGAAGTATAAGCCGGATCCATCACATGTGATGGATTGGACCGATTTAGTGGTTGACGAGGATGTCTCGTATGAGGAGAGACCGGTTCGGGTCTTGGATAGGCGGGATCAAGTTTTGCGAGGCAAGACCATCCCTTTGGTGAAAGTCCTGTGGAAGCATCACGGAGTGGAGGAAGCCACTTGGGAACGTGAGTTGGAAGTCCGTGAGAAATATCCGGACATGTTTGTTGATATGTAATCTTGTATTTAGATTTCGTAATATTGTTGGACTTAAGAGCTTTATATATGTCTCTAGTTGTAAAACATTGAGAATGTTTTGGTTAATAAAAGTATGTTTTGGAACTTGCCTCAATATGGAAGTTGAATGTAACATTTATTTATGTTGAATGTATTGTAGAATTGGAATAATATCATGAAATTGAATATGATATGGAAATAGGAATCTTGTATATTGAAAACTGTTGAAATTGAAAGGAAAATTGCATATTGATAATGCAGGTTGATATATATATTGTGAAATGCCTCTTGATAAGAGATGAAATGACCGGTATTGGGTCAAGTTGTTTACTATTGTAATGTAATATCATTGGGAGTTGAGAAAAACCTGTTTTTGAAAACTTATGCTTAATTTCGGGGACGAAATTCTTTAAGGGGGGGAGGTTATAGCGACCCTGGTCTTTTCCCATTTGGTGGTTGTATCCGGACTTACGTTCCGTAGATTCTGTCGTTATATATTTGTTGTTGTCGTCCTTTAATTCCTTATTTTTGAGTTATAGGATGTATTGGTCAGGTTTGTTACAGGTTGGGAGTGTTTGGGAGCAAAGGGTTGCTGCCCAGAATTTTGGTCCTTCGCTCGAGCGAGCAGTTTGTCGCTCGAGCGAGCCTTATGTTTTTGGTCCTTAGCTCGAGCCAGGGTTTATTCGCTCGAGCGAGGAATTGCGACTAGTATAGACCTGAGAGCTGTATTTGTTGGCTCGAGCGAGCTTTCCTTCGCTCGCGCGAGTTTCGAGTTCTTCGCTCGAGCGAGAATTCTGTCGCTCGAGCGTGCTTCTGGGTTGTAGACCTGAAGCATTACATTCTTGGCTCGAGCGAGACTTTCTTCGCTCGAGCGAGTCATTCTTGTGTCTGGTCGCTCGAGCGACCAATCCTTCGCTCGAGCGAGCCTGTCGGGTATAAATACGCAACAACGGTTTTTAAAACGTTTTTTCACATTCTTTTTTATCCTAAAACCCTAGTTCCAAGTTTTCTCTCCCTCCACTCACCCGCTCTCTTAGGTATCATCTCTTTTTAGGGTGTTTCTACCCTAGGTTCTTTATTAAAAAGATAGAGTGAGTCGAGAGCTTCGTTTTAATCTGAGAGTTTGGCGGTTTGGAGCACTTTGGATTTTGGGTTGTCATCTCCATCTTCTCCATTCGGGTTATTTACTTCGAGGTAGGGATTTCCTACTCCATATTATAGGTTTTGTTCTAAGTTCTGGTATTTTGATATGTTGGGAGTTGTTTGGTAATTTTGGGAAAAACCCTAGTGGTTGAAATAAATTAATTTGTATACTTAATTTAAGTAAAAATGTGGAATTGAGTTTAATTCATGAAATTGGGGAATTTAGCGATTTAATGGTGTAGTTGGTTAAGTTTAATTACTCACCTATGAAAATGTTAAATTTACATTTGTTGATACATTTATTTCCTGTTTAGTAATAACTGTTTTGGGCTATCGGTGGAGGATAGTCGTGATTGTTGTAGACATTGCATGTAGATTAGGGAAAACTGAAACTAATCATATTGAATTAAGTCATTGAACATGACGGTTGAATTGATACAGAACATACGTGTATTGATTGAATATTGTGCATGACAAGTGTTTAATACATTGCATATGCATATTGTTTGGGAGGAGATAGGGGATGTACTCCACGGTTTGGGAGGAGATAGGGGATGGACTCCATTAGTACCGCTTATATGCGTACTTATTTATTTATGGAAGTGTTTTTACATGTTATTGATACAACACTAAAATGTGTATCAATCGGGAAGTATGGAAGTGTTTTGGTATGAGCCTTAGTCTCATTTAAATTGTTGATATTGGAAGTAATGTTAATGTGAGATATAGTCCCACTGTTATAGTTTGGCGAGGTTCTGAGCCATGTTGGTATAAATGAAACTGTAGGATGATGAAATCGGTATTTTGTGTTAACCATCTATTGAATGCTATTGCTTTATTCAATGCTTATATTTGGTTTAGTATTTTTCTACTGGGTTGTGGCTCACCCTATACGGGAACATCATTTTCAGGTCCAGGTGATATGCTACCTCCAAGGACTTAGCTTGGAATGGTTTGGAGTTGAAGACTCTGTTTAGATTATTTGTTATTTCGTTTTATTTGATGTTACATGTAAACTCGAGCCGAGGGCTTAATTTGTAATTGAGTTAGAACTCACATTTTGTGTCCAAGTGTTGGCTTGGAAAGATGTAAGTCCGTAGGGCATTTATTTTTGTGTTACATGTAACGTCTTTTAATTAGAACACTCTGATGAATGGAATAATGTTTTATTTTCTTAAGTAATGCATGTTACTATTTTGTATGTTATGGGGTATTTTTTAGGGCGTGACACCTTTGGTTAGCAAATCCGCAATGTTGTCCTTAGACTTTACATAGTCTAAAGTGACAACTCTGTTCGAGAGTAGTTGTCGTGTGGACTTATGTCTATGACGAATATGTCTAGACTTTCCATT
The DNA here is from genome assembly GCA_036172215.1 of Camellia granthamiana. Taxonomy (NCBI): domain Eukaryota; kingdom Viridiplantae; phylum Streptophyta; class Magnoliopsida; order Ericales; family Theaceae; genus Camellia; species Camellia granthamiana. The sequence goes on from JAXFYN010000127.1 coordinate 173,646, forward strand.
ATGCATATTACTCTGTGCCCGTCCAATAGCCGATTGGCTATCACAATGAATACAGATGGCTATCACAAATTTAGACCAACGTGGAATATCCTCAACGAACTGGCAAAGCCATTCAGCTTATTCAGTTGCTTTATCCAAAGCAATAAACCCAGATTCCATCGTTGATCTTGATATACACGTTTACTTGGAAGATTTCCAAGACACGGCTGCCCTAAATACATTACCACTAGTGGAATTGGAGTCTTTTATATCAGATATCCAATTAGCATCACTATACCCTTATAGTACCGCTAGGTATCTGGTATAATACAGCGCATAATCCTGGGTGTAGCGTAGATAACCTAACACCCGTATAATGCCCCTCCAATGAGTAGCATTCGGATTACTCGTGTATCTACTAAGCCTGCTAACAGAGTTGGCTATATTCGACCTTGTACAACTCATCAGATACATCAAACTTCCTATGACCCGAGAATATTTTAGCTGAGAGATACTCTCACCATTATTCTTGGTCAAATGTAGACTTACGTTTACCAATGTCCTAGACACACTTGTATTTGATTTATCAAATTTCTCAAGTATCTTCTCAACATAGTGAGACTGAGAAAGTAAAATACCACTAGATGTTCTGGTAATCTTAATACCCAGAACGACATCTGCAAGACTCATATCTTTCATGTCAAACTTTGAGTTTAACAATCTCTCGGTAGTTCTAATCATCTCATCATTACTATCAACAATGAGTATAGACACAAAATGACATAACCTCTATCAGCGTCTTTGATATATACGCATTTGTCACACTCATTGATTTTGAACCCATTTGACAACATAGCGTTGTCAAACTTCTCATGCCATTGTTTAGGCACTTGCTTCAAACCATACAGTGATTTGACAAGCTTACAGACTTTCTTATTTTGTCTTGGAGCTGAAAACCCCTCGGGTTGCTCTATGTAGATTTCTTCATCTAAATCTCCATTTAAGAAAGCTGTCTTTACATCGATTTGATGAATCTCTAGATCACGTAAAGCTGTTATCGCAATCACTGTGCGAATAGATGTAATCCTTGTCACAGGTGAACACGTATCAAAGTAATCCAGGCCTTTTACCTGTATCCTTTGATAACTAGTCTAGCTTTATACTTATCAATTAACCCATAAGCTTTCATCTTTCTTCTAAAGATCCATTTACTCCCCAAGGCTTTACTGCCTGGGGGTAGATCAACCAACTCCCAAGTATGGTTTTGTAAGATGGAGTCAATCTCACTCTTTAATTGCTTCCTTCCACAAAGGACTTTCAGGTGAAGTCACAGCTTCATAGAAAGTTCGAGGTCCTCCCTCTAACATATAAGTCAAGAAGTCCAGATCAAAGGACTTTGCAATCCTAGCCCTTTTACTCCTTCTTGGCTCATCTACTTCCTCATCTTGATCATCGACTTGATCATCCATGTGATCATCTATGTGATCATTGTCACCTTCAACCTCTTTCATGGAACCCAGAATCCCTTTTTGGAGACGACAAGGAAACACATTTTCAAAGAAAGATGATTCCATGATAGTATTCTTGTGTATATCTGAATAATAGATCTATACACAAGAAATCGATATGCACTGTTATTATGTGCATAACCGTTGAATACAAAGTCAACGGATTTTTAGACTTTTTGTGTATATCTGGAATAGCAGACTTAACCACAAGATATCGATATGCACTACTATATTGTACATAACCGTTGAATACAAAGTCAACGGATTTTTAGGCTTATCTTAACCCTCTTGGGTTTAGGTATTCCCACCTTTTTCCATGACACCCCTACATTTGTAAAATTTATACAAAGCCTTTTGGCCTTTTCCAAAAATTCATACAAGGTCTTTAAGTAATTCCTTGTGTCACAATGATTATGAAATTCTCAAAATCATATCACAATAAATACATTCCTAGAATGTCATCAACCGAATTAGGCACCCAAACATATTTGGTCCAACCTATCACTCTGAAGCCAATAGTCTTACTATTAGGAAACACAAATCCAATGTTCAATAGTCTACTACTCGGAACTTCATAACCCCGGCCAGTAGTCTTATCACTAGGAATCACTAATTTCTTAGCATGTGATTAGTAGACTTTCTATTACTAGGAATCACAATGTCTTATCATGTGATTCGTAGTCACTTTACTACTAGGAATCACAACGTCCTGACATAGGATCAATAGACTCTTTCATTACTCGGAATCATCATGTCTTGACATATGATCAGTAGCCTCTCCACTACTAGGAACTATTATGTCTTGACATGTGATTAGTAATCTGTTCACTAATAGGAACCATAATCTCATAACTGTGTAGCCAGTGGTCTAACACCTCATAGGAACCACCAGTCTTCTATCTCTGTGATCAGTGATCTTGTACTCACTAGGAGCTACCAATTTAAGAATATATTTAGAATTTAAAAATTCAAAAATATATTTTCACACCCTAACGGGTTGTCTCATCTTTGCTTTCAAGCAAAGTCACATAGCAATCATATATGCTATAATTGACACAAGGATAACATACTAATTGCCTCTGATTAATTCAAAGATATTATCATGCAATCTTTTTGGTTTCCTTTAATCACACTTGATCTCTCTATATCTTCCTTTAAGAGTCTCTCAACGCTTAAGGTTGTCAGGTGGAACAACATTTCCTGTTGTCACCTCTTGAAGCCATTTCTGAAAAATCACAACAGAATTTCACTATTCTTGTCACGACCCGAACCCGCCCCTATGGGTTAAGGCCATAACCGGCCAGTAATCGCGAGATTACCTACGGCCTCAAATCAAAACGGACAAAACTCATCAGAGAAAAAGGGGCCAAACGGGAGCAATTTGAAACTTTGTCCATAGAGCCGTGCTTATATGCACATCATTACATATATATGTTAATAACTCACGACAGAAATTACAATGACATAAAAATGTTGTACAGGCAGGATCATTCAAGACTAAGTCAGGCAAACGAAACCATACACAGACGTACTCAAACTTCGCCGACATGACAGAACAGAAAACAACGACAAAAAGGCGAAGGCGGGTCTCGTGCGTGAGACACAAGGGCTGACTTCCCCAAAATCTTTGTTGTTCCATACTGACTCCACTGAGGCTGGGTTTGGACTTCTCCGGCTCACCTACAAACACATGAATGAGCGTGAGCGAAAGCCCAGTGAATAATATCAAATAAGAAGGTACAACAATATGTAGAACAACATATCCCGAACGGCCTTGGGCCCAATTCAGACTTTCGTTTATGTCAAAATGGCCTCTGGCCCATTCATTCATGTCAATCGGCCTTCGGCCCAACTATTTATCAATCGGCCTTCGGCCCAGTCATTTATCAATCGGCCTCTGGCCCAATCGTCTATCAATCGGCCTTTGGCCCAATCATCTATCAATCGGCCTTTGACCCAATCTATATCAAACGGCCTTTGGCCCAATCTATATCAAACGGCCTTCGGCCCATATACACTTTTGTGTCAAACGGCCTTCGGTCCATATACACTTTCGTGTCAAACGGCCTTCGGCCCAATCATTTATGTCAAAACGACCTCGGGTCCATTCATGTTTATCAAAACGACCTTTGGTCCATTCATGTTTAACAAAACGACCTTGGGTCCATTCAGGTTTAACAAAATCACCTTGGGTCCATTTATGTTTAACAAAATGACCTTGGGTCCATTCATGTTTAACAAAACGACCTTGGGTCCATTCATGTTTAACAAAACGACCTTGGGTCCATTCAGGTTTAACAAAACGACCTTGGGTCTATTTATGTTTAACAAAACGACCTTGGGTCCATTCATGTTTAACTTACATCCACAATCCCAATTAGCAATTCATAAGCTTTAAGGGAATAAACAATTGAACATTCACAAGCATTCACATATCGATATTACTCACAGTGGTCGACATGTGGATTTGCCCTGGAGCTTGACCCTACATATCACATAACACATATGGGTCACAAATAGTTTAATCCGTTCTTTAATTCACATATTCCTCTTTAGGCTTTATTCTTATCTCTTTAATTCAATCACAATGCTCAATGCATGCCTAAGAGTGTTTAGAAGTGAAAGGGAACGAAAAAACAGAACACATAATGCATTTTCAAAATTCCAGAAAACAGGGTCCCCGCTCGAGCGTGGACTTCCCCGCTCGAGCGGACCCTTAGGTCTGCAAAAGTACTGGTTGCCTTCAATTCCCGCTCGAGCGCGAACTCGGTCGCTCGAGCGGACTTTCCTGCCTACATAGCTCTCCGCTCGAGCGACAACCTTCCCGCTCGAGCGGAAACCATGTCTATCAAAATGCTGGGAACACGATTTTACCGCTCGAGCGGAGCTTATCCCGTTCGAGCGGACACCAAAAATCTGGAAATCCCAGGTTGAGTTCTTGGGCTCCAAATCGATTTTCAACCAACAAAACATGCATGTTATGGCCCAAATCTCAAATATACACATATTAACATGATACCAACACAAGTTTTCAACATTAGGAGGCTCAATTTCATAATTCATCTACATGCATGCCTCATTTGAACCCAAACTCATCACCAATACATCTCATTCAAACATGCAAAGCTTACACCTTCATAATCTGCTCTTGCATGTAAGAAATACACATTATTCATAACTTATTTGGTGAAGAGAGGTCCCAATACATGGGTTTTAAACAATATTCAACACAAATCACACACATTGTGCTCAAACATGGAGATTCATGGCCATTTCTTACATGCATGTACATATTAGGCTTCAATTCAACAAATACAACCCAATTTCATTTCAATCTTACTTTTGATCACCAAATTAGCTTGAACACACATAATTGCAAACTATAATCCAAGAATTACTCACCTAGAAGCTTTGATCTTCTAAGCTCCATTCAATTCTTGAGCTAAACCTCCAAAATTTCCAAGCTTTAAGCCAAATCACCCAATTCTCTCCCTCTCTCTCTATATGGCCGGCCCTCTCCCTCATTTTGAGTCCAAATCAGCCAAATGAGGTTATAAGGAAGGAATAGAAGGTGTAATGCTTTAAGGCAACAAACCCCACTAACAAAATATTTTAATATAAAATATTTGGGCACTTAATTCGTTAATTTAATCAGTTAAATCTGACGAGAATCAATTTTCAATTAAATTTCACCGTAGGCTCTAAAAATTACGCTATTTACGAAGGCGTAGTCAATTTTGGGTTCTGTGGCCGATAGGGCCCTCAATTTAATTTCCAAAGTAGATTATTCAAACAGATATTCCTATGGTGAACAGATACGAATTCAAAATCACATATTATCACATAATGGCACACAAAATCATGCTAAACACATAACCATAAACAAACTAAGGACTAATTTAGCATATTACGGAACAGGGGTATCACAGTCTTCCCCACTTTAGGAAGTTTGGTCCTCCAAACTTAAGTTACCTTCAGTCGAAAACAATTCGGAACACTTTTCATTTAACGGTTCCAATCCCTTCTGATAGTCATTCACCTAGTCTCAATCAAGCAACGCTCTATTTTCAATCAGTCAGAGACTCACCTTTTCCACCATCCAAAGCTTGTATGGTGCCATACCGAAACTAGAGCGTGAGCTGTTGTTGTAAACAAAGTTTGTCAATGATGGATAGATCATTCCAACTCCCGAAAATCTAACGCACACATTTGGAGCATTTCTCCCAGAATCTAGAAGGTTATTTCTGATTGTTCATCAATTCGCAGATGGAAAACAGCGCCGAATCATAATTCAGTCCCCATTGCCTCTTGAAGGCTTGTCAGAATTCAAACACATTTCAGAATTTCTGTCTAAACAATAGACACTGGGACCCCATACAAACAAGCAACCTTATTGATATAAACAGTGGTTAGTCTACTAGCATCATGCGAAGATGTCACAGGGAGGAAACGAGCAAATTCAGTAATTCCACATACAACCCAAACGGGATTTACACCTTGAGTGCTCAAGGTAGTCCCACAATGAAATTCGTAGTCACATATCCCTATTCCCGTTCCGAAATAGAGAGAGAGATTGCAGTAGTTCTGCCAATATCCGTTATTAAACTTTGACTTGTTGGTACCAAAAACATTTAGACACAATTCAACAATTTCCCTCTTCACAATAGGTCGCCAACATATTTATTTCAAACGTCAGCTAACTTTATCACAGAAGTTCGGTCTATTTCCTTGTCACAAAAGTCCAAGTCGTTCTTCAATAATTCCACAATTCACAACCCGATTCGGTATTTAGTCCAGTGACTCATCACAGTCATCCAAGGTCAATCAAACGTCTTCAGGAATTTAAAGTGGATTCAGACACTAATTCCTGAGTAAACAAGATAACAACGAAACAATCGACCGTACAATGTACATAGTTCACATATCCCCATAGCACTGATTGTAAAGTGCAATAACACTGACGCAGTCCATTTATAACATAATACACGTGTTCTCAATTCATTCAACAGTTTACAGTTCACAGTTTCCAATTCAGTTCAGTATTCAATTTTCTGTCCCATCGAGTCTTTCTACTTTATCTGATAGTCGTCAAAACGGAAGGCAATTCATATACTAATCCCCATGGCGTCAAAAGTAATACTAAAACAATCAATCACATGTTAAACACAAATTACACATCCTCAAAGCCCCAATCACAGAATATGAGGACACTGAGCAGTTATTCACAAAGCGTACTGAATTCACGCACTTACGGACAATCAAGGTTTTTCAAAGTTTCTTGGATGTTTAAACATCTACAATTTACAAAAGGATGACATTCCAAACAAAACAAAAGAATAATCATCTCGGAATCGAAGCACACCCGTTCACGACCGTCGGTGGCCGATTCCAGATTGATTAGTCAAACCCACCCGTACGAAACCGTCGGTGGCAAAAGGTATCTCAATCAAAGGTGCTACATGGGCTTAACGTCCCCTAGCACAAAAGGATACTCTAAGAATGTCATCAAAGCAACACAACACCATTCACTATAACCTGATTTCCCAAAAATCTGATAACACTGAAGCAACCACTCTCCCTTACGGAACATGTTCTGATCAGTCAAAGACAAATGTTCGGCACTGCTCAAAACCAAATCAATCTACCGTCATCAGTTCCCATAGCTTCAAACAAACAAAATGGAACAACACTCTTTAAGACACCCAATCACGGGGTTTGTACAATTCGGTTCATTTTTAACACATATGTCCTCAATAGTTGGGGATTGGTTCTCAATGGCGCGTTTGGTTAGGTCAACCTGTTGATAGTCCACAAAAGGTCTTTCCAATAAGTTGAGTATTCCAAACGAATTCAAGTTTTGGGTCTTTCAGTTTTTCTGCCAAGAATAATCTGGCCATTTATTCACAAACAATTCTTAATCCCCTCCTTACAAAATCAAATTAGATAGAGGGTCTTATCGGTCGATCCAAGTAAAGGCCTTGTCAGATTAGATCGAACAAAGGTTCCATCAAATTATATCAAATGAGGGTTCCATCGGAACAATATTAGGCAAAGGTTCTACCGGATCGAGTCAGATAAAAATTTTCTCAAATAGGGCACATTCGGTTCTGTAAAGCATACTCTGTTTGCTTAGGCACATGGTTGATAGTTTCACGACTGTCCTAAGTTTATCAGTTCTCAAGGTCATATCAGAATCATTCATTACAACTGTTCATATCAAAGTGTTTCAAATCATGTACAATACGGTATTGTCCACATAAGTTCAGGTATAGTTACATAAGCATGCAAGTGTTCATATCAGGAGGTACGTATCATAATCAGTATAGCAGTTCCCAAATGAGTCTTATATGCAAGAACATGGTGCACAGTAACACATTAAACAAAATTTTTCAGGTACACATAGTATAGGATTGTTACGCAAAAGTCCCAAATTAGTCACATAATCCAGCCAACTTTCTACCAATCAAAATACATGGACTCACAGTCATAGAATTCATCATTTGGGGTGCTCAACTCGGTCACACGATCACAGAGTCATAATTCCAGTGGTTTAGTCATTGAAGACGGTAACATAATAAATCACCCTGAGCATAGGTATAGATATACATGTGCATGTGCAGAGTCAATCAATATCCCAAAATGTATTTCACAAGTTTCCCAAACGGGGCATATACCTCCAATGGATACGGTCTCGATCATGTGGGTCTAACCAATCTAAATACACATGCAGCAGATATGGAAAAATATGCCAATCCGAATCAAATAATATCCCAAGCGAAGATGTACAAACGTACTAATTCAGAATCAATCAACACATAGGCATTCGTTTATAAACAATATAGATACCTGGGATAACAATCACAGTATTCTGAGTGCTTCCTGGGATGAGTGCAATTACTCCATCCTGAGTAGCAATTCCTACCACTGGTACGGATTTAGCCGAGGCAAAGGATTCATTCACATTTTGTTCAATCCGGGGATAGTTCCTTACCGTATGGTCCATTTTACCACATCTATAACGAGCCCCAAAAATCTGATAATAAACTCATCGGTGTTCTTACACTGGTGGTGGCAAAGGTTCTTGCCGTAGCGGCAACTGATGCTGTTGTCTCAAGATCTCTGCCAATTCTTGTACTACTCTTTCCGGGCTATCAAGTCGGGCTGTGGAAGAACCTTCCAACCCGTATGCCCTTAACTTGCCTATACTCTACACAAATTCTTATCAAACTTTGCCAAATACTGGGATGCCCAATACGAAATTAAACACAAATACACATGGGTACATTCGCACATAGGCACATTGTTATATCCTTATTTCACATATCGTACGCAATTAATCACATACATAACAGATAATTGCATACTTATCAAATATCGCATGCTGAACATTTACTAAGTAATTATATACTCAAATCATGTTCGTATTTCACATAGACACCCGTAGGCAGAATTGAATGCACATAAACACCTTCTCATGGTTCATATATTCATGTATGTGCATTATAACAAAACAAACTTATTGTACACATTAGTGTAACAATTCATGTCTCATATTCGAATCATGTGTGGTACTTCCTTCAGCGTGACATATCATGTTGGTCAAGCATATCAACATATCTCATACATAGGCCACGGTATTATCTCCCCCGGGCGAGGGCATGTACCACGGTATTATTTCCCCCGGGCTAAGGCCTCATGACCATAAGCCACAGTATTATATCCCCTGGGCGAGGGCCTCCGCTAAGGATATCACAATTACATTCAAGGAGAATTCAGACAATCATTCATTTATGCCAAACATAGCATTATACTTTATATAAAGGTTCACAAGTATGCATATACTAGAGAGCATACATATCCCAAAGGTTTACCATGCAGGCAATTTGCGAATTATAGCACATAACTGTTCATATCGAAACACTTAGGCATATTCTTGATGCTTCCAAAGTTCATATCAAAATAATTAAGCATATTATCAATGCCTCCAAATTCATATTTATCACATGAATGCATCCTAGATCTCATCTAGACACTTATTGCTCTTTTTGGACAAGTGTGTGAGTTATTAACTCGTGCTCTAATACCACTCTGTCACGACCCGAACCCGCCCCTATGGGTTAAGGCCATAACCGGCCAGTAATCGCGAGATTACCTACGGCCTCAAATCAAAACGGACAAAACTCATCAGAGAAAAAGGGGCCAAACGGAAGCAATTTGAAACTTTGTCCATAGAGCCGTGCTTATATGCACATCATTACATACATATGTTAATAACTCACGACAGAAAGTACAATGACATAAAAATGTTGTACAGGCACGATCATTCAAGTCTAAGTCAGCCAAACGAAACCATACACAGACGTACTCAAACTTCGCCAACATGACAGAACAGAAAACAACGACAAAAAGGCGAAGGCGGGTCTCGTGCGTGAGACACAAGGGCTGACTTCCCCAAAATCTTTGTTGTTCCACACTGACTCCACTGAGGCTGGGTTTGGACTTCTCCGGCTCACCTACAAACACATGAATGAGCGTGAGTGAAAGCCCAGTGAATAATATCAAATAAGAAGGTACAACAATATGTAGAACAACATATCCCGAACGGCCTTGGGCCCAATTCAGACTTTCGTTTATGTCAAAACGGCCTCTGGCCCATTCATTCATGTCAATCGGCCTTCGGCCCAACCATTTATCAATCGGCCTTCGGCCCAGTCATTTATCAATCGTCCTCTGGCCCAATCGTCTGTCAATCGGCCTTTGGCCCAATCATCTATCAATCGGCCTTTGGCCTAATCTATATCAAACGGCCTTTGGCCCAATCTATATCAAACGGCCTTTGGCCCAATCTATATCAAACGGCCTTCGGCCCATATACACTTTCGTGTCAAACGGCCTTCGGCCCATATACACTTTCGTGTCAAACGGCCTTCGGCCCAATCATTTATGTCAAAACGACCTCGGGTCCATTCATGTTTATCAAAACGACCTTTGGTCCATTCATGTTTAACAAAACGACCTTGGGTCCATTCATGTTTAACAAAACGACCTTGGGTCCATTCAGGTTTAACAAAACGACCTTGGGTCCATTTATGTTTAACAAAACGACCTTGGGTCCATTCATGTTTAACAAAACGACCTTGGGTCCATTCAGGTTTAACAAAACGACCTTGGGTCCATTTATGTTTAACAAAACGACATTGGGTCCATTCATGTTTAACTTACATCCACAATCCCAATTAGCAATTCATAAGCTTTAAGGAAATAAACAATTGAACATTCACAAGCATTCACATATCGATATTACTCACAGTTGTCGGCATGTGGATTTGCCTTGGAGCTTGACCCTACATATCACATAACACATATGGGTCACAAATAGTTTAATCTGTTCTTTAATTCACATATTCCTCTTTAGGCTTTATTCTTATCTCTTTAATTCAATCACAATGCTCAATGCATGCCTAAGAGTGTTTAGAAGTGAAAGGGAACGGAAAAACAGAACACATAATGCATTTTCAAAATTCCAGAAAACAGGGTCCCCGCTCGAGTGGACACTTAGGTCTGCAAAAGTACTGGTTGCCTTCAATTCCCGCTCGAGCGCGAACTCAGTCGCTCGAGCAGACTTTCCTGCCTACATAGCTCCCCGCTCGAGCGTCAACCTTCCCGCTCGAGCGGAAACCATGTCTATCAAAATGCTGGGAACACGATTTTACCGCTCGAGCGGAGCTTATCCCGCTCGAGCGGACACCAAAAATCTGGAAATCCCAGGTTGAGTTCTTGGGCTCCAAATCGATTTTCAACCAACAAAACATGCATGTTATGGCCCAAATCTCAAATATACACATATTAACATGATACCAACACAAGTTTACAACATTAGGAGACTCAATTTCATAATTCATCTACATGCATGCCTCATTTGAACCCAAACTCATCACCAATACATCTCACTCAAACATGCAAAGCTTACACCTTCATAATCTGCTCTTGCATGTAAGAAATACACATTATTCATAACTTATTTGGTGAAGAGAGGTCGCAATACATGGGTTTTAAACAATATTCAACACAAATCACACACATTGTGCTCAAACATGGAGATTCATGGCCATTTCTTACATGCATGTACATATTAGGCTTCAATTCAACAAATACAACCCAATTTCATTTCAATCTTACTTTTGATCACCAAATTAGCTTGAACACACAAAATTGCAAACTATAATCCAAGAATTACTCTCCTAGAAGCTTTGATCTTCTAAGCTCCATTCAATTCTTGAGCTAAACCTCCAAAATTTCCAAGCTTTAAGCCAAATCACCCAATTCTCTCCCTCTCTCTCTATATGGCCGGCCCTCTCCCTCATTTTGAGTCCAAATCAGCCAAATGAGGTTATAAGGAAAGAATAGAAGGTGTAATGCTTTAAGGCAACAAACCCCACTAACAAAATATTTTAATATAAAATATTTGGGCACTTAATTCATTAATTTAATCAGTTAAATCTGACGAGAATCAATTTTCAATTAAATTTCACCGTAGGCTCTAAAAATTACGCTATTTACAAAGGCGTAGTCAATTTTGGGTTTTGTGGCCGATAGGGCCCTCAATTTAATTTCCAAAGCAGATTATTCAAACAGATATTCCTATGGTGAACAGATACGAATTCAAAATCACATATTATCACATAATGGCACACAAAATCATGCTAAACACATAACCATAAACAAACTAAGGACCAATTTAGCATATTACGGAATAATCAGATTATAACCAAAGACTTTCTCCAAACTTGGTTTTCCAACACTTTGGGAAAAAAATGATTAAGCCCAAAGACTTCCTCAAACCTCAAAGGTTTAAAACCAAATTCGTCTTAGTTGTCATTTCTGAACAAATAAGAACTACTCTTTAGCCAATGCTAAAAACTTTGGTTTCTATTACAGAAAACCAAACCAAGTTCCAAACTTACAAGCAATTTAAAAATTGCTAACCAAATTACAAGCAATGGAAAAGAAAAAAAAATTGCTACAACAATGATTAAGCAAATAAAATTCTTCTAACAATACAAGTAAATAAAACTTGCTTTTATACAATTGGTAAAAACCAACTAAACCCAAGCAAAAAATTGTTTTAGTTATAAAGAGAGTAACCAATCCATAAGGATTTTGTATAGTCCAAAACCTTTTCCACGCTTAGAAATTCTTGTTCATCACAAAGGTTAGTTGTCCATAATTTTTGTTTTGACATCCCAAATACTATTCTTTTGGTTTTGTATTTGTTTTTCCAATCCCTTTCGCATAGGTATTCCTGTAAAGCAAGTAAGCAAAAAACCACAAGAAAATACAACCCAAACAATATAAAGAAACTTGAAACTATCTAGCAAACTATTTAATAACAAATTTAACTAATGAATTAAAATGCTAGATGAGTTACAAAATAAAATTGATAACTTGACAATTAAAATTAAAACTTTTAATTGCCAAGAGTTATATATGAACTTATTACACATTAAACATGTACATAATTATTTTAATTGACAAGAGTTATATATGAACTTATTACTAATGAGTTACAAACATTTTTTAACTCTAAATACATTAAAGTAAAACCAAGAGTTATGTAAAATTGCTACAAAACAATAATCATGTAATAATTCTAGCAATTAACATGCAAATAATTCTAGAGATTAAATCATGTAAGAAAACTAAAATTTGGAAAGAAAAAAAAAACTCATGCCAAAAAATTGCATAATCATGGAAATTATATTATTAGATCTAGAAATAAATTATTCTAATCAACTGAACCATCAAACATATCATTTCATAATTTACAATTAAAAAAAAAACAAAACAATGGCCAATGAACCAGTATACAAAACAGTGAGCAACTCCAAGCATGTATCTAACTAGCATGTATATATGTTTCTTTGTTTATTTTTTATTGTAATTCAAAGCATGTAATAGTAGTTATCACGAAACAGTCAGCAATTATTATTCAAAGATACTAACTAAGAATCATGTTTATATATAAAAAAAATTCTACTAGAGCCAAATAACATGCAAATGAATTAACATCTCATGTATAATAATTTTGATTTCCTAAAACTAGAAGCATGCAAGTTCTGTACACAAATTAAACACTACTCCCTAGCACTGTGGGTGCAATAAATTGGACAAACAATAGTCTGTTTTATGGCACAGAAACTATACTCATGTATTATTCAGGATGAACATGTGCAAGAAAGTAAGAATAAATTTCTATATGCAAGTATATAAATAGAATTATGAATCTACAAATTAAGGAAGGATCTGCATATTAAATTAAATAAATTGGAACAATCCTATTTATATAAAGGAATTGAACTTCTTAACATGCAAATATTCACAGTAACATATGTATATACATGCACCAATATCAAGGGATATACACAAGTCAATTAGACAGGAATCACATATTGGACAGTGAGCAATTTTGTAATAGGACAAATACTGGGCAATTCTATGATAGGACGAATACTAACTAAATTTCTTTATGAATCTAATCACTCAATTACATGGAAAAAATATAAATAAAATATGCTTTAAGTTTGTTGTACAAATTGTGTGATAACATAAAACAAATAGATTCCTATTGAACAAACAATTAGAATTTCATAACAAGAACATGGTGGATTTTACAGAAATTCATAATAAAATAAAATTAGCCAAAGGAAGCAAACCGAAGCCTGCACTAGACAGTATCCTTAAAATAGATTCATCGCCTCACCAGTTGGGTGCTTGAGGTTGTTCGACGTCTGTCTCCCACGATACGGCAGTTGGACCAGCTACGTAATGCACCGACTGAATAGCTTTGGTGAACAGAATTTTACAGCACTCTTTTACAGGAAGAATATAATATAGGAGAAACCTTTTGAAGACGAGAAAAAAATTCTCGGGTTATGAAAAGAAATGAGAGGGCCTCCTTTTATACACATGGAGGGAGAGAGGAAAAAAAATCCTTGCATCAAGGCCCATCATAAATGCAAAAATAAATTAAGTATTAAACTTGCATTAATTCTGCAAAACTGATGGGTATAATTCCATCATCAGTAGAGGAGTTACCAGCTATACACACTAGGTTTTGTGTATATATTCCTGCACACACTAGGTTTTGTGTATATATTCCTGTAGCCCACACATCTGACTTAGCCTAAAAAGATTAAGATGGATTGGCCAAGCCCAACCCGCACACTCAATCCATTCTAGCAAGCCCAAGCCCAAGTCCCAAGTCCCAAGGTCCAAGATCCATGATCTACGGATCACAGACCACGGACCAGGACCAGGACCAGGACTCGGCCCGGTTTGGGTGGGTAGAGTACGCGCGCTAGTGGCAAATTTTGCATAACCAACTTGGACCATAATCTTGCCCCAAGTCTATCCTTAAAGCATCCATGACTCCCTTCCTTTGGAAAATTTGGATGCCCCAAAGGGCTTACACCCTTAGGCAAAAAATGGGATTTAAATATCCATCAATACTCTCCTCTACAATCAATATGGGATACAAGGTTTTTACATCTTTCCCAACACCTCTTTCATGAGGCCAACTTAATGAGTCAATTTCTCATTCAAACCTTAATGGTTTTTGGTCATTCTTTTTGTGGTGTAAATATCTCACTACAAAGAATCTAAACCCACTTTACTCCACCTCAATTGAGGATTGGCATCCACTTTACTATTGCATTAAAGTCACCAAAAAACCATTATTTTTCCAATACTTTTGAGGGTAGTTTAGTTATCGACTCTGCTGGGTAGCTCGAAACTTACAACCCTGAATGGCTCAAAATATTTTCGTGAAACCCAAGCGCTTGTTAAACAAAAATAGAAGAGAAGATAAAGGAGAGGAGGGAGAGAGGGGAACCAAACCTAGAGCAGAGTAGAGCACTCCTCCGTTTGGAATCTTCATCGACGACCATGACAACCACCTACCTAGGTGTTTACCGATGAGAGCTGCTGACCATCGAAACCAGCGTCCACTCTGTTCAGAATCTCCACCATCATCTTTGCCATGGCAAATTCTATAGCATTGGAGGTTGTTTTTGTTCCACCCAAGACCATGTCCTATACTCACATATTGACATTTCATTATAAAGCAAAAGATATTAGTACCATGAACAAGACCTAGCATAAAGAATTACTGAATGAATTTCATCATCTCTGCCATATTTTGTATTACTGAATGAATTTCATGACTTGCCATATGGGAAAGTTCTTGTGCTTGATGACATTGTTCAGTTGACTGAGAAAGACGAATGTGTCTATCAGGAGATGATCACTCATCTTCCCCTTTGTTCAATTCAATCCCCCAAAACTGTAATTTTCATAAATCATGGATTCCATAGTTCATGATGAGTTTATTTTTTCTATTTTTATTCAAATTTAATTCCAAATGACATATAGCCATACTTAGATTATTGAAATTATAATGCAATTAAGTGTGAGGAACCTTTTGAATCCATAACACCTTCTTTTTTCCATTTATGTGCCTTTTCTTTTATTCTAGTTGAACTTTAATAGGCATATGCACTTAGAGATACTTTTGAAGTTAAATGTCCAACTACACATGAGAAAAAGAAACCAATTTGTCTATTTAATACCATGCTCTGTTTTTCTTCATTACAGGATGCATGGTGGTGGTGGTTTTCCTTCATTCTGGCTGAGAAGAGTTTCCGCATCGGATGAAAGGAGTTTTTGATTGTCAGACGAGTCGGATGTATGCATCGTCGGATGCATCAAGTCAGATGTCCGCGTCGAAGATGAGTTGAATGGCCGTCATTTGCATCGGAGAGGATGAGAGAGCGATAGGGTTCCCGAAGAGGAGAGAGAACAATATTTGGGTCTGAGAGAGAGTGGAGGAGATATTGATATTGATATATGTAAGCACGTGAGTCCCACGGATTAAGACCATTCGAGCCCAAACTTTCGAGCTACAAAACATTTCTCTTTAGTTATTTCGTAGAATGATGTCTTTATGTCCATACTATTTTAGCACTTAAACTTTTGAGTAAAAAAAATTTTAAATTGATTTTTTTTTTTTTTTTGTCTAAATGCTCATAAAACAAATATCACTCAGATTAAAAAATGAAAAAAAAAATGAATAAAACAAAAACAAATGTCTTTGATTTTGCTGTAGTAGTCGGTGGCTCACGTTTTGCCCACTTCTACCGAAATTGGCTTCCTTTTGTGGTTTATGAAATTTGTATTAATTGGGTTTTTTAGGCATTTGCTATTGTAGGCTGGTTTTTTTTTTTTTTGGAGGGAAAGAAAACATAGTCATAAAATATTACAAATAAGTCCTGGAATAGTTCAATCCCTTCAAGAATTAGTATTCACTAAGTCAGCAATTAACAAATAAAATAAAGAGCTAAGTGGATCCTCCAGGTACACTAGGTGCTCCTGCTGGTTTACACCAAGGTTAGCCAAAGCATCAGCACTTTGGTTTCCTTCCCTAGGTGTGGCTTGGATAGTGCATTGGCATCTTCTAAGTAGGAAGTTTGCATCTTCAACTATGGCTCTGTAGGGTGAGTTGCTCCTTGCTCCTTCTTTGATTAGTTCCATGGCAGATTGGGAATTAGTTTCTATGATGATGTTAGACATTCCTTGTTGCATAATTATGGTTAACCCTCTGTAAATGCCCTATAATTCTGCCTCCAAGCTTGTGCAGTTGCCTAGGTATCCATGATAGCCCTACATCCATGATCCAACTTCATCTCTATGCAACCCTCCATAGCCTAGTTGTCCTGGGTCTCCCTTTGAGCATCCATTAATGTTTAACTTGAGCTTACCTGCATTAGGACAAGACCACTTAGTTAGTTTGGGGGCTGTACAGTTTGGGCTCAAGAAGTCCTGGAAGGCTTCTTGAGTTTCCTTTGCTTGTTTCAAAATGCGGTTGACACTAATAAAGGGGGTTGGGTATGATTTTCAAACACTTCATTGTTCATTTCCTTCCATATATTCTAGAGAGTTGTTGGAAAGATTAGAGACCACTGTATACCATTAATGTGCTCCTTGTTTCTAACATTAACCTTGATCCATTCCTGAAGAGGAATGGATGTGCTGTGCTGCCACTAACTAATGTCCCTCAGGTTTAGCCATATTAGCTTTGCTTTAGGATAGTCCCTCAATAGATGGTGAATATCTTCTCTGTTATTTTGGTATCTAGGTCAGGTATCTGTTTCAGAGAGATTTCTAATGAGTCTTATGTAATTAGTGAGCAATCATTCTTTCATGACAAGCCATAGAAAGCTTTTGATTTTTTGAGGAACCTTAATTTTCCACAGCCATTGCCAGTCCTCCCCATTATCTTCCTACTCTATTATAGCTTGATAGGCTACTGAGGTTGAAAAGTTACCATTTGAAGATCCCTTCCAAGTGAGACTATCATTGAAAGTCACATACCTGGGTCTGTGTATGTTGAGAATGGCTTCCTTGTCTTGTTGAGAGATGATATCCGGTATTGTGGTCAAGTCCTAATTCCTTTCATCATCTAAGATGAAGTTGACCTTTGCTCCCCTATCAGTGTAATGTCCTTGATAAGTCTTACAAAGAGGCTGAGTTCCACACCACGAATCAGTCCACAAAGAAATGTCCTCCTCTGTGCCCACATTTCATTTAATATTTTTCCCAGCACCTCTCTATTTTTTATGATACTTTTCCAAGTATGAGAAGCTCTTCTTCTGCTAGGCCAACTAGATATGGAATGATTCCTAAGGTATTTGGCCCTAAGAACTTTGCACCAAAGATCCTTAAATTTGTTAGCCAATTTCCATCCCAGTTTAGAAATAAGAGCTGAGTTTTGTTCTCTAGCTTTTCTTATGCCCAATCCACCATGTTTCTTATTGTTGCACACTTGATGCCAATTCACAA
Source organism: Camellia granthamiana (assembly GCA_036172215.1). Classification (NCBI taxonomy): domain Eukaryota; kingdom Viridiplantae; phylum Streptophyta; class Magnoliopsida; order Ericales; family Theaceae; genus Camellia; species Camellia granthamiana. The sequence continues at coordinate 192,029 of JAXFYN010000127.1, forward strand.
GATGGATTTTCCTTCTTCTTTCAGTACTGCCCCATAAGAAATTCCTGTTCAATTTGTCAATTTGGTCACACACACTCCTAGGGAGTTCTATGGTTTGCATAATATGGTTTGGAATAACAGAGGTTACAGATTTGACCAGAGTAGTTCTACCAGCTAAGGACAAGGTCTTAGCTTTCTATCTTGAAAGTCTTTTGGACATTTTCTCAAAGGTATCCTTTATAAGGTTTTTGTTGACTCTATAGTGGAGGATGGGTGTGCCCAGGTATTTACGCAAGTCATCAGTAAGAGATATGCCACATTTACAACTGAGATGAAGGGGTTCTTTTCTAGTGAGGTTAGGGGAGACAAACATTTTGGATTTTTGGAGATTGATCTTTTGGCTAGACATATCACAAAATTCAAAAAACACCTCCATTATACAATCACAATTGCTATTGTTGGCTTTAGCAAACAAGATGAGATCATCAGCGAAAAAGAGATGGGAAATAGGAGGGCTAGCTTTAGAAACTTTGAGTCCTTTCTACCTACCACTTTCACTTTGTATCATGATCATGTTAGAGAGATTTTCCATACAAAGGACAAATAAATAAGGAGATAGGGGGTCTCCTTGTCTAAGACCTCTACCCATGTTTATGTTAGAGAGGGCTTCACCATTCCAAATAATAGAAGAGCTAACATTAGACACACAATTCATAATAAGAGTGATCCAGTCAGCATTGAGTTGAACTTCTTTCAAGGTGTGGCGAATAAAGTCCCAAGAGATTCTATTGTAGGCTTTTTCAAGATCAATCTTTAGAACCATACCCCCTGATTTGCCTTTCTCGTATCTAAGAGTGTGAATAATTTCCTGAGTAATGATGATGTTGTTAGTGGTAGTTCTGCCAGGTATGAAGCTACTCTGGTTGGGACTAATGAGGTCAAAGAGGAGAGGTCTAAGTCTATTAACAATGATCTTGGTGATGACCTTATAGGTTACATTACAAAGACTAATAGGTCTGAATTGTTTAATTGTCTCAGGGTTATCTAGTTTAGGAATGAGGACAATTTGAGTTTCATTGATCTCCTTAGGGATAAATTTGTTTGAAAACAGTTCTTGATGAAATAGCAAACAGAAAGGCCAACAATGTTCCAATTCTTGTGATAGAAAATAGCTTGGATACCATCTTTCCTAGGTGCTTTGATCTTTAATGTTTTTAATGGCATTCCAGATCTCATGGTTGGTGTAGACACCTCATTTTTGACTGACCGCAAGACTTAGGCACTTTGTCCTGTGCACTTGATGATGAAAGTTACATTGTGTATGATTCGAATTCTCAATGAAGGAATTTAAGCTGAAGCTTTGAAACAATCCCAAAACCTTCATATTTACACTATTCTTACCTCAAAGGCCCCTTTTTGAACATTGTGCCACCTTACACTAAGCCTGAAGCAGAGGAACAAGGGAGCACATTGGGGCCCAGTCGTGCCTCATTGGGAGCCGGCCGTGGCCATTTGGGGTCGGCTGTGCCTTTTTGGCGAGAAACACTATTCTGGGTAGGAATCAGCTAGTTGTTTATTTTTGAAGATATTTGTGACCTATTTTACTCAAATTCTATAAATACGAACTAATCCCACTGTGTTGAGGGTTAGAAAAATTTCAAAAGAAGCAAAACTCCCTTGAGAGCTCCTTCTTCTTGTGCAAGCTAGCTTTGAGATATTTTATCATCCTTTAACTATACCTATACACCATACACACCCTTAGAGCTAAACCTTAGAGTCTTGGTTGAGGCTTGAGAATCACAATTCAAACTTGAGAGTGCTTTTGGATTGAGTTTGGTTTACAACAAGAACTTATTCTCTTCAAGAGATATAAGCTTGCCACCTTTTCCCTTGCTTTCATTTCTGTCTCTTTCTATCTATTTCTTGTGTTTTTGTGTTGTTTTGAATCCATTTCAAGTGTCAAAACTTGGGATTGAATAGTTACCAAAGGTAGAGAGGGTTAACACCCTTTCTTGCACCTTAATTCATAGCTCATACCCTTTGTTTTCACACTCTTTTCTTTGACTTTCAAATTGATTTTCAGAGTTGAAAAGGGCTAAAAAACATGGTTTAAAAGTCTCAAAAGTGGAGGGGCTAGCCACCCCTCCTTGTTCTTGCTTACTAGTTTTGGTATCTCCTTGTTATTACCTATCTTTTTGTGCTCTTTAACATAAGTTTTAGTTACTTCTTTTTTACATATTAGGGGCTATTTAGGATTGTTTTAATTCCTTTACTTGGTTTATGCTTTGAATACTTTGCTTGTTGTGTTGTACGTCCTCATGGCTTCGGTTATTTAGGCTTTAGACACCGAGTCATTCGATTTGATAGCATTTTTTTATCTCATGTTAAATAATCGTTCTTGCATAATCATTTCTGCACCATCTCTCATTTCTTCTTTTCTTTTGTTTGAGAGCCATTTCAAACGATTGATTGTTATTCAAGGCATGGGAAAGAGATCTAGGCTCAATGGCTTAATCTCTACGGAGGTTCATTCTCAATGCGTAGTCTCTCTTTCATGCTATGGATCACTTCTCGTTTGACATGTCTTCTCGCTTAGTGGACTTAACTCTCATTATCGAAAAAATTGATTTAGTAATGGAAATGACTAATAAAAATTGGCTTAAAATCAATGAAACTGACATAAAGAAAATGTTTAGAATTGGTTGGATTTGGCCAGACGTTATGCCAAGCCCATCACTTCAAGAATTGTCACTTATCAATTCATGATATGTTGATGAGACTTGAGGCGTGTCTACCTTCCTCTTTGAGTTAAATTCACGATAAGAGGGACGGGTGGTCACCATTCATTGCATTTATTAAATTTTTGTCGAAATTGTGTTCGAAATCATCAAGCTATCAACATGTGCTTGTTGATGATTTGGAACCAAATCCGTTCTTCTCTCGAAGTTCCACATGACAGAGAAGAGCAGAGGGGACAAAAAGGGCTTAAGTTGCTCTGTCTGCATTGTTTTCACCTCAGAGCACAAAAATAGGTTTTGCATGAAATTAAGGGCACGACCGGCCTTGTTTGGAGCGGGCCGAGGTGGGCCTCATCTGGGGCCAGCCGAGCCCCAATGTTTGGTAAATAGTGCATTTTGGCAGAAACAGAGGGCAGTGGCTGAGGGTGGAACAGAGCAGTCTGGGCAGACAGAGTAGTTTCTAAACACTGTCTTCATCAACACGCATGCGATCTTTGTGCATTCTTATTGTTGTTTATCTTAATGTAATTATTGTAATTGTTGTAATTATTATTAGTGTACTTATTGTTGTAATTATTACTGTCATAATCATAATTCCTTGTTGTAATAAGTTAGATAGCTAGTTATTCATTTCTTATTTATTCATTCAAATTTGTAATAAGTAGGTAGTTTATTTATTATTCATTTAGATTTGTAATAGTTAGTTTAAATACAGACACTTGGATGCTCATTCAAACCCTTTTGCACGAGGGAAAAATATGTAATAATTGTGTATGTCTTCCAACCCCAATTTCTTTATCCCTTTTATTTACTCGCTTACAATGGTAGCATAGAGCGTCATGTTTCCTTAGCATTTTTCCATGATTTGCATCCACTCGTTTTGGATACATAAGGATTCGACTCATCATTCTAACCAAAGTCAAGATCAAAATTCTTTACTCGAATACATGCTTTATCTGATGTCTTGGATTGGTTCATATGCCATGCTAATAGCCGAACTAGTTATTTGCATAATGTGTGCGTTGCATTAGTCATATTGCATTGTTTAGGAGCATGCATTTTTTCTAATTACTTTGCTTTATTTGGCTTGCCTTGGAGTACTAGGTGAGCATTTCTCGCTTTAGCATATTGCATTGTATGTTTGTGTTGTCATATCAAGCATATTCCATGAGGCTAAGTGCTTAAGTGATATACTTGCTTGAATGTTGGTGGATGAAGGCCTTTTTACTTAAGTTGGAATAATTTGATTCAATGAAAATACGAGCTCACTTTTTCAAGTGACATGTATTCAAAACACTTTTTCAAAACAAATATAAAATCAAAACATTCCAAATTTTGCGAATTGGTCTATACTTGTGTGCATCACCTAGTAAAGATAGCATAATAATCATAATAAGAGCATATAACGTAAATAAAAATCACATCATGATTAGTAGAGGCCGATCTTTGATCAGGTGAGAGGGGTGCTCAATTAATGACCTTCTCCTCTTATACCTAAGTTCCCGAGCCGAGACACTTTGGTGATGACGGATAAGTGACCTTTGATACGAGTCATGGGTTTCCTAGATTTTCCTAAAATATTTAGGTGGCGACTCTGTAATCTGGCAAAGCAGTCCATTTTTGGCATTTTGATTGAAAATTTTATTTTTCAAAAGATTTGCTGGATTTGGACTTATTTGTCTTTATCTATTTCACATTGCACTTATGAAATCAGATTCAAAACCACGAGAGTCTGAACTGTAGGTAATCGTATCCAAGGAGACTAAATCCCTTCGAGGAGCATGAAAAGCAAGCTACAGTTGGTAATAGGGGTTAAAAGCCTATCATTGTCCTCGAAGGTAAATCTAGTTCTAGCAATGCTGGTCCAATTCTCAAATAGGGTGGTTTCCTCATACTTGAACAGGTTTTTAAAATGCTCAGTGATATGGGTTTTAAGTTCATTAGTATTAGAAATCTAGTTACCCTTGTCATCTCTAAGAACATTGATTTTTAACTTTCTTCTTTTATTGAGGGTAGAGATATGGAAGAATTTAGTGTTTTAATCACCCAAAGTAAGCTATTTGGACCTAGACTTCTGTAACCAGAGGATCTCTTCTTTAAAAAGAGTATTGTTATAATGTTTCACTAGGTCTTTTTCTAAAACATGCAGGTTGTGAGAAAAGGAGTGGGCTTGGGTTTTTTGGATTCTCTCTATGCGGGCAAAAAGGGTTCTTTTTCTTTTAAAAATGTTTCCAAACACATTTCAATGTTATAAGTAAAATCATCAATGGCACTTAAGAGGTCATTATCCCTATTAAGCCAAGACTTATGGACAACATCAGTGAAATTTGGGTGACATAACCATGCAGCTTCAAATCTAAATGGCCTGTTATGGGGGTTAGAGGGATGCATACCTTGGTTGAGAATCACTAGAGGAGAGTGTTCTGACTATGTTCGAGGTAGTGTTCTCACTGTGCCTTCAGGAAAGAGTGTTCTCCATTTGCTGTTGCTCATTGCTCTGTCCAAGCATTCCATAGTGTTGGCTAGTCCTTGTCTATTGTTGGACTAGGTGAGTCGAGGCCCTACGCTTCCCAGATCAATGAGGTTGCAGTTATTGATTCTCTCCTTGAATCTCTGAGTTCTGTTGAAGTTGAGGTTGGGGGAGAAGCTTCTTCTTTCACTTTGATCAATGAAATCATTGAAGTTTCCAGCCATCAACTAAGGCTGGTTCATGTTGTTAGCTGTCTGTTCAAGTTCCTCCCAAAGAGTCTTTCTGGCTGCTGGATCTGGATTGACACACACTGCTGATAAGATCCATTCTTCATAGTCTTCATTGTGAATGGTAGCATGTATATATTAATTAGATACAATAGATGTTTGGACATTGACATGATCCGTGTCCCATATAAGCTAGATTACACCCATCCTTCCTATTGAATCAACCATTGTAGAAGCTGAGAATCCCATATTGTTGAAGAAATTCCCTAAGGAGCTGAAAGTGACCTTTGTTTCCATGAGGATCAGAATTTTCGGTTTGTGTGTCCTTGTGAGTTTTCTCATATTGCACTTGAAAATGTTGTTTCCTACTTTCAAGTGCAATAACTTGTCTAATATTTATTCTTTAATTAATTTATTTTTCTATTACA
>JAXFYN010000127.1:198070-252056 GCA_036172215.1 Camellia granthamiana
CGAACAATAGCCTTCTCAAAATATGTTTTTTTATCTTTCAAATCTTCTATAACAATGACGAATGATTCAAATAATAAACTAATGTGAGGTTTGAGTAATAATAAATTTAAAAGATAAAGACTTTGAAAGATGTGGGTGAGAAACAATAGAGAATAAAACAAGGATTTAATGTTAGACTTCTAATAGATATGTCACTACAAGAAAAGCGCTTATATAACACGGAGCTTTTTGTGACGGCACTTATCCTGTCGCAATAAATGGTCTTTTGCAATGACAGTTTACAGCATCGCCAATAAGTAGCTTTTGCAATGTTAGTTACCCCGTCGCGAATGAGCATACAAGAAAATGTATGTTAAATACGAAAGTATTTGTGACGCCTTGTGTACCGTCACAAAAAACAAATTTTTTGAGACGGGAAAAATTTGCTATCGCAAATAATGGACAAATTGTGATGGCAATTGTCCATCGCAAACAAACTCTTATTAAAACGGCATCGTTTTAATTGTTAGATTTATCATTTGTGACGGTTTAAATATGCTATCGCAAAAAATAATGTTAAATTTTGGATGTCCCGCTCCTTCAGCCCATTCTTGCTCGTTTTCCCCAAAATCCCTAAAAACCTTTGAAGCAACCAAAACCCTTGAAGTTGAGATACATACACCAAACACCAAGCACCAAATAGAGGTCGCTTTCTCTCCCTCTCTCTCGAACAGTCCCACTCCTTCGCCTTGCCTCTCATCGACATTCAGGTTCCTCTCTCTCTCTCTCTCTCTCTCTCTCTCTCTCTCTCTCTCTCTCTCTCTATTTCACTATTGCTCTAGGGCTTTTTTTTTGGTTTTTTGACACTGTAGGATTTTGATTTCTGTGAAATGAGTAAATGGGTTTTGATTTTTGTTTTAGATTTAGAGTTTTTCAAAACCCCTTTTATAGTTTTGAAACCGTTCACGCTACACTTACTTCTCCTCACTCCTGGTCAATGCTCATCTAGTGGGGTGAATAGGAATCTTTGAATATTTGTGTGTCCTATGATGTTGCCCTATAGAAGGGTATTAGAAAAAGTTGGTATGTTTCCCCTAATTTCAAAAACTAATTTCTTTGTTTTCCCTAATTTTTAATACCCTAACAGTCCGAAATTTCAATTTGTAACATTCTAGTCCTAGCAAAGCAGTGTATAGTCTTGTCTGTGCACGTATATGTATTCACCACCTTCGCCACATCTCCTAAATTTATTTTATTTTATTTTTATTGGCTGTTGTGTTTCTGGTTCTAGTTCTAGGCCCACTTTGATTTGTTTTGTTGTTTTATGAACTGTTGTGTTTCTTGTTCTAGTTTTAGACCCACTTTGATTTTGTTTTGTTGTTTTGTTTTTCTATTGGATATTTTGTTGATTCAGTCCTTATGTTGGATGTATATTGTAATGTTTGACAAAAAATAGTATAGAAAACATGAACCAGCTTAGATTACCCAAACTTGTAGGAATGGGCCATAATTTAAATGGGGTTTGATTGAAATTTGTAAATTAAAAAAAAAAAGGAACATGTAAGAGTTTCTGAATTAATTCTAGGTATGTCAAAATTCTAGGAATAGATATTGATTATGGTTGTGTTCATTGCTGCTTGTTACCTTAAACACCTGATGACATTTATATCTGGGCATAACCTCATCATTTTCCTTCTCTTCTCTCCCTTTTCCCCCATTTCTTGTTCTTTTTCCAGCTCACTATTTCATAATTTTATTTTTTTTGTTAGGTCATTTTTTCTGTTAATTTTTTTCCTTTTGCTTCTAGGTTCTAGTTTTCTTCTCTTGTCTTTCATATTCTCTAATTTTCTGCTCTGTTTTGCCAATTTTTTGCTTTGGTTTTCTTCTCCATTCTGCTGGTTTGCTGCTATCTTGAAATTGGAACAATTGTTGTGGAGTTCTCATGTATAAAAAGTTCCAAATTGAGCATAACAAAGCTTAAAATGAGAAGTAGACCAAGCATATAAAGTATCTTGAGGGTTATCAAGTGTGCAACCTCTTTTTCAGGTTTCAAGAAAAACAAGTCATTCCTCTCTCTCTCTCTCTCTCTCTCTCTCTCTCTCTCTCTCTCTCTCTCTCTCTCTAAAATTTCTCTACCTAAAACTCCTTTGCACTTTTCCTTGATTGGTTGATTTTTAATTCATTTTTTATATGCATCTATTTTTCCGCTTTTATATGTTAAAGCACAAGTTTTTTTGCACATGGGGAAACAAGTTTTATTTTCTTTTTCATCATACTACTATTGCTTAATTAATCTAATGGGTTGATGCAAATTAATTTATAGACATTATATTAGTATCAATTTTTATTTTTATGAGTGATATTGTGTTAGTAAAGGAGTCTATGAATCGATTGGAATAAAAGAGAAGGGCTATTGAGATCAAGAAACACACCTACTTTGATGGCTTGTATTGTGCGTGATATGGTGTGTCATTCCACGTCAAGTAGCACCCTTATTTAGAGAATTTGTTTTTTGCTTCAATTCTGATATTATAATTTTTAATTGTATAATGTTGTCACGACCCAAACCCGCCCATATGGGTTTAGTACCGTAACCGGCCAGTAATCCAAGATTACCGGAGGCCTGCTTAACAGTAGAATAGTAAAACTGAGTACAGGGGCATGGCGGAAGCCAATACAGTAAATAATACAATGTCCAATGAGTTGTGATAGTCTGTATGCGAAAAGATTTTTCATACATATACACAAACAGTGCAAAACGGTAGGTACAACATTTACAATTGTTCAGGACAGGGACTTAAACCCTATTAAAACAATACAGTACAGTGCTATTGGTCTAAACAGTTATTGCAAAACATATACAGAGACAGACGGGGAAAATTAAAAAACCCCTAAGCCATAGCTTGGCAGAGTCGGAACCTCGCAGTGAGGCACAGTAGTTGGCTTGACAAAAAGGGGAGTCCTAACCCACGCTCCTAGCTCAGGTTTGGTGCCTGAACACCTACATATATATATATATAAACAGTGAGGTAAAGCCCAGTGAATAACATAGTGCGTAAAGAGGTTAAGAATGAATGTCCTTACAGTAATGAAAACAGTTCAATTGATTCAGTATATCAATAATTCAGTCATTCAGTCAAACAGTCATATGTGGTACATCCATTAGCATAGCAGTACAGTAAACAGTAGGTCTTAAAAGACCGAACAGTAAATGATGGCCATCAATCAGTAAACAGTAGTGGTCCCAACAAGGGAATCGACAGAGATCTCTGTAACAATAGCAGTAACAATAAACAGTAGTTGCTAAGGATGCCACAATACAGTTCAGAATATAGGACATACATTCATTCAGTTAACAGTGTCATTTCAGAAAGCAGTACAATTCAGTATTCAGAAAATATTCATATTTGAACATATCTTTACACAGTTGTTACTCACAGAGTTCTGGGCTATAAGCAGCTAGGGCATGTCTCCGGAAGCCAACCCTAAACAGTGACAGAACGAACACACACTAAGCTTACATTCGGGAAACAAAGACTTAGTCCCCTACTTAGACTCGGTGTGGTTCTACATCAATATCCTCATTAAGACGCCTTAAACTAGGCCTAAGAATGCCTAAGATGAAATGACGATGCAAAGATGCACTTTAAAAGCAGTTTCAGAATTTTCAGAAAACAGAGCTCCCGCTCGAGCGTTGGTTTCCCCGCTCGAGCATAAATGCAAACAAAGGTATCAGCTCGAGCATTGACTTTCCCGCTCGAGCATAAGACACAAGGTCCCGCTCGAGTGTCACTTATTCTGCTCGAGCGGACATCAAAACAGTGCAAAGTATTGGGAGCACGAATTTCACGCTCGAGCGCCACTTTCCCTGCTCGAGTGTGAGTCCAAATTTTGGAAATTCCAGATTGGACATTCAAGCTCAAAACCAAGTTTCAAAGCATCAAAACCGAACCTCTTGGGCTAATTTTCTAGAAAACTTATGTAGACTCATAGTATAACATGATTCAAAGCTCAATTTGTAAAATCAAGGCCCAAGGGTAGTTTAATTAAACTCAATTTCAATCCAAATTTCATGAATATGAAGAACATGAAAACATGCAAGAAATTAACCAATTCAAAGCTCCAAATACATGCTCAAAAGAGTCTATATCTTCAAAAACGTGGTGAATTCATGGTCTATTGTAAAAATATGAGCATGCATGTGAGGAATTATGAACCACAACCTCAAAACTTCAATATATATACATGCATGCAACAATTAAGCTTCAATACAACAATTTGAGCCATAAGTTGGCTCTAGCCTTCAACTTTGCTCTAAACCATGCAAGAATCAATTTAAACACAAGAATGAGAAGATGAAATTCTACCTTAAGTCTTGAATCAAGGGCCTAGGAGTTCAATTTTGAAATGCTCTCTTTAATTCCTTCAATTTCCAAGCAATTCACAAGATGAAATCAAAATCCCTCCTCTCTCTCTCTAGTCGGCTATAGCAAGGACAAGGGGCTGAGGAAATGTTTTTGTTTGAGTGTAAGAAGGCTCAAAGATGTCCTAGGTAGTGGCCCACTCACAATGGCAATTTGGTAGATAAGGCAACTTATGTGTTTTACATTCTTTAATTTAATTTAATCATACCGAATCACATTTCAGATAAATATGCCATAAAATTACATAAAATCTAATTAACACAGAACATCAATCAATTTTAGATTCGGCCGTCGATAAGGCCTTCAATTTGCAATTTAATATAAAAACATGAATAGATAATCAAACAGATAGAATGCAATTCAAACAGATATACTCAATCAATCAGTTTCAGATTTCAGTCAGTCAGTTAATTAACATGTTTAGCCTCAATTTAACAGTAATCAGTAAGGTTATCAATAATCAATGGTGAGGGTTATTACAAATGTTGTAGTTAAGGTTAACTCATGAGTTGGTTAAGGGCTGGTTGTTTTCAAAAAGAATTATAGTTGAGTATGAGAAAGAATGAAGGTTCTCGTATGGGCCATATTAATTTTTGAACTAGAAATCTTGTTATTCTCCAGTTTTGTATAGGATTCTAGTTTTAAATCATGGGGAAATTTAATGCTATAACTGATTGGACCTTCACTATGTAAGGAGAAATATAGCGTGCACTATCCTACAACACAAAAAACTGATTTTCATAAGGAAATGACCTCAATGTCTGGGTGAAGAAAAGAGCTAGAATATCCAAAATCAAACTTTCCCCCTCATGCAGCCCCTTGGGTAAAGATAGAAAATACCATGTCAGGGCTAGGGGCATTCCCTTATTGTTAGGTCCCTTGGCCTTGTCAATCCCGTGAACAAACATGTTTTTATCGAGTTGTAATTTTCTAAGTTTTTTTGTCTTGCTCGCTCGAGCGAAGGTGTTCTCGCTCGAGTGAAAGCTGCTTTTGTAAAAGACCTGAGAAGAATGTTTGTACGCTTAAGCGTAGGTAGGGTGGCTCGAGCGAGGCCACTTAAGGAAAACACGCATTTTTGGTTCCTCGCTCGAGCGAGAGAGTCTTCGCTCGAGCGAGCTTCGCTGCCCCAGTTTTCTATAAGTACTTTTTTAGTCCAAAACTAGGATTATGTTTTGGAGATCTACTTTAAGGTTTTTGGGGTTTTCTTTTGGAGTTTTTGTGAGTTTTCCTTGATGATTTGATTGAGTATTAAACTCATGTTTCATAAGCACATATCAAGGAGGTTGATTGTTCATATTCAAGAGTGTTCTTCTTCGGCGGAATCCAGAGGTTCAAGCGTGGAGTTTCAAAGGAGTTTTATACTATGAGTGATCGTTGATCCGACAATAGAAGTTGTGGATTTAACTTCAATCTAATCAATTCCGAGACGAAGGTTGCGGTGAAAGATATACAAAAGATTTGAAGACAAATTGGAAGCATTTGGGTAATTTGTTTGGTATCTTTGTAATCTTTCTGTCTTCAGTAGTGGATTGATTAGTGGTGTTTCACCCGTGGTTTTTTTTTTATCACAATTGAAGGTGCTTCAATTGTGGTTTTTCTACATAAAAATCGTTTGTGTCGATTTATTGTTTTTCAAAAACAACAATCTAAATCACTTTCGTAAGTGCTTGATGATTTAGATTGTGAGTTTTAAGTGATTGGGAATTGGAATAATTAAATCTTGATCTAATCACGAATCACTTAGGTTTTTCAATTGATATCAGAGCGGGTCACTCTTTGTTTTATCAAAACTATAAGAGTGTGATTTTATGAGAATAGTGATATGGATTCAATTCGTGAAGGTAACTCGACCCATAGACATCCATTACTTGATGGTACAAACAATTAATTCTTATTAGAAAGCTCGTATAAGAGCGTTTCTAAAATCTATTAATGAGAAAGTTTGACACTGTGTGATCTATGGGTGGAGTGATCCTATTGTCACCATTGATGGTGTTGATATTCCCAAACCCCTTGATAAATGGGACACATTCGATTATCAAAACTCGAGTTGGAATAGTAAGGCTCTCAATTCCGTTTTTTGTTCCACCACACCTGAAGAGTTTTGTCGTATTTGCACGTATGAGGTAGCAAAAGAGGCTTGGGACATTCTTGAAACGATTCACAAGGGTACTACTTCTGTTAAAAGGTCAAAACTTCAATGTCTCACCTCTGCCTTTAAAACCTTTTTTATGCGTGATGATCAGATGTTTGATGATTTCTATGCTAAACTTAGTGACATCATGAATTCCTGTTTCACACTCAGTGAAAAAATCCCTAAAGCTAAGGTTGTTGGAAAAATTTTGAGGTCTTTAATCGAGAGGTTCCAATCAAAAGTAACAGCCATTGAGGAGGCTCAGAATGTTGATACCCTCAAGCTTGATCAGTTGGTTAGAAACTTACAGACTTATGAAGCCCACCAGATTTCTAAGAAAAAACAAAAAGATAGTGTGGCTTTCACTAGTGCTCATGAGACTGCAAAAACTCCTGAGACTGAGTTCGATCTAGAGTCTGAGATGACTGCTATGTTACTAAATAGTTCAAAAAAAATTTAAAGAAAAAAGGCCTAATTTCAGAGACCCTATTTCAAAAGACAAGAGTAATGATAAACCCAAAACTTTTCCACCAAAACTTGCTCCAAAAACTGAAAAAAAAAGATGGTAAAGGGGCAAGGGGTCAAATGTTATGAAAGTTACGGGTTTGGACATATTGCTCTTGAATTTCCATCGAAAAAGAATTGGAAGAAAGTTTATGCAGTGACTTGGGATGATGAAAGCGGGTCGGAGCAAGAACTCGAAGAAATTGAATCCGGTGAAGATGGGGATAGTGCTTTCGTGGCATTCTGGTCCACTTTCACTCAACCTCTTCCGAAGCTAGTGGAATTTGCTCGTGGTTAGAATCTACATCGTGCTCCCACCTTTAATAGGAGTAATTACTTGTATTGGAATATCAGAATGATTACATTTCTGAGAGCTTTCGACCCAAAAGGCTGGCAACCATTGAAGAGGATATTGAAAGTGCTGACAATTCGAGCAATCAGAGAGTTCTGATTACCATTCGTGGAGCAATTTTTGATGAAGAATAGCAACGGGTTACTCACTGCACAAAGGCTAAAGATACATGGGACATTCTGAGCCAATTTCATAAAAGAGGATAGTAATCTTCACCACCATGTATCACATTTCCTGCCTTCGTTGCTCGACTGGATGAGGTCAAGGAGAATGAGGAGCAAAAAGAAGATGATGAAACATCAGAAAACAATGATTGTCGTGACCTGAACACCCCCCTATGGGTTAAGGACATAATCGGCCAGTAATCAAGGGATTACCTACGGCCTCAAACCAAACAAGACATATCTCATCAGAGTAAAGGGGCCAAACGGAAGCAAATTTAAAACTTTTGTCCATAGAGCCGTGCATACATGGCACATCATAAAAATTCATATTTATATACCTGTTAATAACTCACATCAAAGGGATAATAACACAAAGTTCTGTACATACACAAGATCATTCAAGTCTAACTCAGTCAAACCCAAGATTTATATACAAAGGTAATCTAATGTTTTCGCCAGTATAACAAAACCATATCAAAAGAACTAAAGAGGCGAAGACAAGTCTCGTGCGTGAGACGTTTGGGCTGACTCTCCAAAACTTTGACTGTTTCTCACATATTTCACCAAGGCTGGGTTTGGATGTCCCTTGGCTCACCTACATAAACATGAATGAGAATGAGCGAATGTCCAATGAATAATATCAAATAAGGAAGATACTTGAACAATCTTTGAAACAACTACATCAGACGGCCTTGGGCCCAATTCATGTTTCTATTTAATGTATCAATCAACTAAAGTTCTAGACGTATCAAACAGCCTTGGGCCCAATTAACTCATACCCGGCGGCCTTTGGCCCATCCGTTCATGTCTAACGGCCTTTTTGGCCCAATCATTCGTATCCGACGGCCTTTGGCCCAATCATTCAGATCCGACGGCCTTCGGTCCAATCGTTCATATTCGACGGCCTTTGGCCCACTCGTTCATACCAAACTATCATTCATGTCAGACGGCCTTTGGCCCAATCATTCATATATCAAACTTGCATTCTTATCAGACTATCAATCGTGTTAGACTATCATTCATGTCAAACTATCAATCGTGTCAGACTATCAATCATGTCAGACTATCAATCGTGTCAGACGGCCTTTGGCTCAATCATTTATATGTCAGACCATCATTCATGTCAGACTATCATTCATGTCAGACTATCAATCGTGTCTGACTATCATTCATGTCAGACTATCAATCGTGTCCGACTATCATTCATGTCAGACAGTCTTTGGCCCAATCATTCATGTCAAACGACCTTTGGCCCAGTCAATTGTATCCGACGGCCTTTGGCCCAATCATATGGCATAACAAATATTTATCCCCGATTCAATGCGACCAACTTACAAGACTTATATGAAAGTAAGCAATTGGACAAATAACATACTTCAGATATCTTTATTAAGATATTACTCACAGTGATCTGCTGGTGGATTTGCCCTCATACTTGACCCTACATATTTCATGAACATAATGGGTCACAAACGATTCATTCCGTTCTTAATTCATATATTCCTCTTAGGCTTCATTCTTACCTTTTTAACTCATTTACAATGCTTAATGCATGTCCAAGAGCGCTTAGAGCTGGAACAGAATGGAAAATAAAACTCAATTCAACTTTACAAAATTTTAAAAACAGGGTTCCCCGCTCGAGCGTAGGTTTCCCCGCTCGAGCGGACCCCCTTTGGTCTGCAAAAGTACTAGTTGCCTTGTTTTTACGCTTGAGCGTGAATTCGGACGCTCGAGCTAAAAATCACACTACATGGCTCTCTGCTCTAGCGTGAATGTCCCCGCTCAAGCGGACATCAATGTCTGCAAAAATTCTGGGAGCTCGCATTTCACGCTCGAGCAGCGCTTTCCCCGCTCGAGCGGACATGCCAAATTTTGGGTTTTCCAGAGCTGTTCTTGAGACTCAAACTTGTATTCAAACTCAAATAACTTGCATACCACGACTTGTACTTCATATGCAACCCTTCTAACATGATACAAATGCTAGATTACAACATTATGAAGCTTAATTTCCACGAATTACTTACATACACACACGATTCATATCAAACCCATCATCAATACTTCAATTTCATGCATCCAACACTCATGCTGCTATGAATTGCACTTGCATGTGAATTACAACTTCCATTTCCAACTTAGATGATACAAATGATGATCAAAAGCATGAACTTTAACCACAATTCTACATGGATCGTATTTTTCATGCTCAATTATACAACTTCATGGAAAATTCTTACATGCATGTACATATAAGCTTTAAATTCTTCAATTTCATTTCAATTGATGTTCTTGATCATCCAACTAACTTGAATACACAAATTTACAAGTTATACTCATGAATTCATACTCAAGTACCTACCTAGAAGCTCTAATCACCCAATTTATGGTTAATTCTTGAGTTGATCTTCAAGATCTTCAAGCTTCTTGGTTAATTCTTCAACTTGAGCCTCATCTCTCTCTCTAACCGACCCACACACTCTCTCTCTAGAGTGTAGTCTCAGCAAAATGAATTCAAAGAGTGGAATTGTGTGTATAAAGGCCCATTTATAGGCTCTCTTAGGCAAAGTGATTAGAATTAAATAATAGAGCTTAATTAATCGTTCTGAATCTAATTATTTTGATCCGAACAAACTTTCAATTAAATTTCACCGTATGCTCTAAAAATTACACTAACCACGATGGCATAATCAATTTCGGATTCTGTGGCTGATAAGGCCTTCGATTTAAATTCTAAAGCAGATAATCAAACAAATTTTCCTACGGTGAACAGATAGAAATTCAAAACCACATATATTCATATAAATGGCACTCAGAATCATAACAAACACATAATCACAATCATAATTAGGATTAATTAGCATAATACGGGGCAGGGTTATCACAATGATGAGATTGATGGTGATGATCTACAACAAGCTTACGAAAAGCTTTATGATGAATCTCTGAATTTGTCCAAGATCAATGACAAACTCACTCTTAAGCTCAAAACATGTGAAAGCGAGAATGTCAAGCTAAAATGAGAACTTGTAATAGCAAAGCAGAATGTTATCAAGATCTCTAGTGACGGGCAAGACCTATGTGGGAAACTTCTATCTTGTAAGACTGAAAGGAATGAACTCCTGAAAGTGTATTCCACATATAAAGAGAAGATTGAAAGCCTTGAGATATCACAAGCTACATTGGAAGTGATGGTTTGTCATAAAGATGAAGAACTCCGAATTGCTAGAGCCACAATTTCCATGTGGAACAAAGGTTCCAAATCATTAGAAGACGTCCTCAGGTCTCAAGAAATGGGTTGTGACAAAAGTGGGCTAGGCTATGGTAATGCGACAACTCACAAGGGACAGGCCTTTACATCACATGACCTGAAGACTCAAGCAAAGGGAGAGCTGAAGGTGCACCAGGGTGATCCCTCTCTTCATCTACCTAACGGGGGTAAGATCAACAAAAGGGAGGTAAAACCTGTTTTTGTTTGTCATCATTGTGGTAGGTATGGCCACATTCGTCCTTATTGCTTTGAATTGTTTGGTAAGGTGTCTCAAAAGGGTAGAAATTCTAATACTTTTTGGGTTAGGGACAACCTTACATGTCTAGGCGGAACACCAAGATACATGAGGGTGTTCACGACGCTAAGACATTTACTAAGATCGCCAGTCCTGATTTTGTTAAGACCGAAAATATATGGGTGAGAAAAGATGACTTGACTTGTTTAGTTGTTCACACTGCTCTAACAACACGTGACTCACACATGTGGCATCTTGATAGTGGGTGCTCTCATCACATATTAGGTGACAAATCCTACTTCACCTCCCCTGAAAAATATGAAGGTGGAATTGTTACCTTTGGAGATAGTGGCACTTCTAGAGTCATTGGTAAGGGCTCTATAAGTGTGGCTGGTCTTCCCAAACTTGAAAACGCATTACTTGTTGATGGCCTTAAAGAAAATCTTTTGAGCATCAGTCAAATATGTGATTCTCACTGTGAAGTATTGTTTTCAAAAATAAATGTGAAATTTTGGATAAAAAGGGAAATACTATCATGCATGGGGTTCGCACATCTAATAACTGCTATGGAATTGTTACTGCTAATGATCTCACTTGCCACTCAGCCATCATAAGTAACATTGATCTATGGCATCAAAGATTAGGTCACGTGAATTTCAAAGACCTAACTAAGATAGCCAACAAAGAGATTGTGAGAGGCGTACCTAAGGTGGGTAAGAATCTGAACCATGTGTGTGGACCATGCCAACTTGGAAAGCAAACCTGTGCCCCTCATAAAAAGGTGAACAACTTTACAACCAAACGTCCTCTTGAATTGGTTCACATGGATTTAATGGGACCTACTCGCTCTAAAAGCATTGGAGGTAAAAGACACATTTTTTTAACTGTTGATGATTTTACTCGTTTTTCATGGATAAATTTTTTAAGAGAAAAATCTGATACGTTTGATACTTTCCAGGCTTTAGTCCTTAAAATCCAAAATGAACAAGGTGTTTCCATTGGGCGTATCCTAAGAATCCGAACTGATCATGGTCGTGAGTTTGAAAACAATTTGTTTTCGGATTTTTGTGATATGCATGGAATTAAGCATGAATTTTCTGCACCCATTACTCCGTAACAAAATGGAGTGGTTGAGAGGAAGAACAGGGTTGTTCAAGAGATGGCTAGGGTCATGCTCCTTAGTAAGAAACTTCCTCCAAAGTTTTGGGCTAAAGCCCTAAATACTGATGTTTATGTCATAAATCGTGTGTATTTAAGGCCCGACACTTTACAAACTCCATATGAATTGTGGAAGGGATTGAAACCTAATGTAAAATATTTCAAAACTTTTGGGAGTAAGTGTTACATTTTTAAAGATAGAGAGCCTTTGGGAAAATTTGACTCCTGAAGTGATGAAGGTATTTTTCTAGGGTATTCAACCACTAGTAGGGCTTTTCGAGTCTATAACCTGCGAACTTTATCTTTAAAGGAATCGATCAATGTGTTTATAGATGACACAGGTTCTCCTACTCCAGCGACAAATGAGGAAGAAAATGGTGAGTCTCCAATCCTGGATACTGAACCATAAAGTCAAAGAGAAACTGAGGTCCAAGCGCAAGAAGTTGAGACAACACCAACTTCTCAGGTAAGTCGGAGTCCAAAGAGTGCACAGAGAGACACTACTTCTGATGCTTCTGTCACCACAAGTCCTGAGTTCAAACCATCAGTAAGAGTGAAACTGAATCATCTAGCTCAATAGATGATTAGAAGTGTATCGGATCGAATGAAAACCCGAAGACAAATTCAGGATAAGGTATCTCATATGTGTTATGTTTCATTAATAGAACCTAAGAATATAAAACAGGCCTTACTAGAAGATAGTTAGGTCAATGCTATGCATGAAGAATTAGGTCAATTTGAATGTAACAATGTTTGGACTCTAGTTTTCAGACCTAGAGACATGAATGTGATAGGTACCAAATGGATCTTTAAGAATAAATCTGATGAGAATAGTACTGTGGTTAGAAATAAAGCCAGGTTGGTTGCTGAAGGCTACACACAAGTAGAGGGTGTTGACTATGATGAGACGTTTGCCCCAGTTGCACGTCTCGAATCTATTCGTATTTTACTTGGTGTTGCATGCTTTCTTGGTTTCAAATTGTTTCAAATGGATGTGAAAGTGCCTTTCTGAATGGGTACTTAAAAGAAAAGGCTTATGCTGAGCAACCAAAAGGGTTTGAGGACCCTAAATGTCCAAACCATGTCTACAAGTTAGACAAGGCATTGTATGGGCTGAAACAAACCCCTCGGGCTTGGTATGATAGACTTACTACCTTTCTTCTTGATAATGACTTTCAAAGGGGTAGTGTGGATAAGACTTTATTTGTGATACATACTAAGTCTCACATTCTTGTTGCTCATATTTATGTTGATGATATTGTGTTTGGATCCACTGCTGATCAGCTTGTAAAATATTTTTCAGATTGCATGACACATGAGTTTGAGATAAGCATAATGGGAGAGTTGTCTTATTTCTTGGGTCTTCAAATTAAACAGTCTTCTTCGGGTATGTTTGTTTCTCAGACTAAGTATGCCAAAAATCCTATGTCAAAGTTTGGCCTTGAGTCTGCCAAACATGCACGCACTTCCATCAGCACCAGTATTCACCTTTCCAAAGATTCCTCTAGTATTGATGTTGATCCTACCCTTTATAGGAGTATGACAGGGAGTCTTTTTTACCTCACAGCCAGTCATCCTGACATTACATTTAGTGTAGGTGTCTGTGCCCGTTACCAAGCCAGTCCTAAAGAGTCTCATCTTTTTGCGGTCAAATGCATCATTAAATATTTTAATAGGACACTGCGGTATGGGGTTTGGTTTTCTACAGATACTAAAGCTGAAATTACTGGTTTTTCTAATGCCGACTGGGCAGGGTGTGCTGATGATAGGAAGAGTACATCCGGGGTGTGTTTTTACAATGGGAATAATTTGGTTGCTTGGCATAGCAAAAAGCAAAATGCCATATCTCTTTCGACTGCTGAGGCTGAGTACATTGCTGCAGGGAGTTGTTGTGCACAAATGCTGTGGATGAAGCAAATGCTTCATGATTATGAGATAGATCAGAACACTCTCACTCTTTTCTGTGAGAACACAAGTGCCATAAACATTTCAAAAAATGTTGTCCAACACTCTCGCACCCAACACATTGACATTCGTCATCATTTATTCGAGAATTAGTGGAAGAGGGCCTTGTTGTTCTTGAACATGTACCCACTGAGCATGAAAAAGCTGATATTTTTAAAAACCCCCTTGATCTTCTTCGGTTTGAGTTCCTTGGAAAGACCTTGGGTGTAGTGCTCAGTCACTGGGGTGTTACCTGTTCCTTGAGTGGGTGTGAGTGTTTGGCTTTATGTGTGCTTGTATGCTATAATCTCATTATCATTGATTCTTGTCATCTTTGCATCTAAATTTATATGAACACTGCTCATGCTGCTTACAAGATCTCATTCTTCTTTGTTCATAGCTCATTTTAAATGTCCATGCTCATTGACTTCATGATCTCATTATGTATACATCCTTGAGATAAACTATTGCAGGGGTTTCCGCACAAGTGATCAAAGTTCTCTATGGACCACTAACAGTGTTTCTTGTACTTTTTCAGAGGAATTGACCTAGACTAGTATATCATGGGTGATGTTGAGTCTCTTAACTATCTACCATCGTTTTTCACTTCCACGGTTTCTTCCTCAGTTCTTTGAAGTCCGGGCATTAGGAAAAGGCTACCTCAGAGGCACCAACCAGGCCATCCTTTTTGATTTCATACTTCTCTGGTTTGGTCTCCATACTCTTGAGCATGCATGCCACCAGTGAGTGCCCATAAGAAAGAAAAGTTGAAAAATTAATAATAATAAAAAATGAACTCATTGATTGAGGGGGAGCCTCCGCATTTACTCAACAAATACCCCGTGATTCCCAGTGGTTTGACTTTTCTCTGTGATGTTTACTTACTCTTGTCGGAGGTCCAACCATCCGATCACTACAAGGATTAACTCTAGCTCTGTGGCCTCTCAAGGATTACACACACATACATTCATTTTGTGAGCTCTCGTGTTGTTTTTTGAGTTGTGCATTCTCATGTAGCTTATGATCATTGATTAAAATTTTATATGATCTTCTCATGATTATATCCTTCATATTGTTCTAATTGCAAGTTTGCGGGCTTCATGGTTTGTAGATTATTTCATCTTAGTATCAACTTCATGCCATTGTGCTCACTTACTTGTGTTTCAGGTTCCACTTCATAGTGTGAGTATTGTGTTTTTGCTCAGAAAGTTTTGTTTTTTTTTTTTTTTCCCCTCTTCACTTGAGCGTGCTTCTACAGATGGCTTAGATTCTGAGAGCGTGCTTTTTAGGCTCAAGCGACAAGATCTTGGCTCGAGCAACCCCATGTGAGTAAGTGTTTTCGCTCAAGCGAGAGAGTCTTCGCTCGAGCGACCTATCATGGTTTAAATTCTGATGCTGCGTCCCTTCACTTAATTTTTTTTCCCCTTCTACTTCGAGTTCTCTCTCTCTAACCTAGGGTTTTCTTTGCCCCCATTGCTGGTACCTCCTTGGTTTTCTTTCTCAATTTTGGGGACATCTCTCCTTCATCCATCTTGCATTGTAATTTCTTGGTAAGTTTTGTTTTCTTTTCTCTATTTTTCTTTCTCGTCCTCAGTTTCTCTGTATGTCTGCTCTGCTTTGTCTATGATGTCTAGGGTTCTTCATTGTTGGTTTTGGTAATTTCATAATGTTTTAGTGTCTCTCGATTGAATCTTGGTTTAGTGATTTGGTACATTTTTGCTAGGTTTTTCTGTTAGGGTTTAAATTAGGGCCTTTTTTTTTTTTTTTTTTTTTTTGTATATGATTGTCCTGTGTTTTCATACACTAATTTATGTGGTCTAAGTGAATTGCATTAATGTTGATTCTCCTGATCTACTGTTCATTTCTTTCTCTAAATTGCTACATTTGTGCTTGTTGGAACTTAACCTAGCTCTGTTTTTCATGACATTGATATTCTGCTAAGGTTTTGTTTTTTTTATTTTTCTAACCATGTTGGACTAATGGTGTTTGATGGATACTTTTGTTTTTTTTTCTTTGGGGGTTCTAATATCTTCTTTGGGTACCTTATGTACTGGTTTGGTGGGTAATTTCTATCTTATCCTTGTGGGTTGGTCAGTCATGGGTGAGCCTTCGAAACGTCGTAAATCTACTGTGTCTCACCCTAATTACAACACTAAAAATTTTGAATCCAGGGAAAAATCCAAACTGTTTAGGGAGTTTTATGCCTCATAGAAAGTTCACCTCGAATGGAATGTTCTCCCTAGTGCCTTTGAGTTGCTCCCCATCCGTTCATTGTTTGATTCTCTAGGGGAGTGATCAAGTTTTTCTTTTCTCAAGGCCTCAAAATCTCAGTTTGGTCCATGAATTTTATTGTAATATGCATTCTCTCTACAAGGAAATTCCACCTTCATTTAGCACCTGGGTTAGGAAGAAATCTTTAGTCATCACTGATGATGCTTTTCAGTTGTTTCTTGGTCTTCCGGAAGTCCAGAATTTTCATTTTCCTTTCCTTACTCGTAGTGGTGTTGATTTTGATCGAGTTGCCACTGAACTTTGTGGTACTCCCCGGTCTTGGATTGCCGGGGCACTCATTCAGCAAAATGAGCTTCTTTCTCATTTTCGGCTTCTTAACATCATTGTCTGTGCCAATATTAATGTGACCACTCATTCCTTTCACATTACCCAAGATCAGGGGTATGTATTATATTGCATTGATCACCGTCTTTCCATTGACCTGCTCACAATGATTGTCACCAAAATGATCACTGTTTTTTAGGGACACAAGTCCTTACGTCTTCCATATGGTTGTTTCCTTACTAGATTTCTCACTTCTCTTGGTGTCCCCGCCTTTGAGGATGACGAGTTTGCCTCTCTTGTTAAACCCATTACCAAATTTAACCGTGTCTCAAAGTCAAGCTCATATTCGGGGCGGGGGGGTCCATTGGGAGTCGGGGTTTGATGCAGCCGCTGCCAGGGCACCTGAGATGTGTCGTCGTTCCTTTCGTGGATAGCTCCAATAGTTCGAGCAGGGTGTCACTCAACGCCTTGATCAGCTAGATGCCAGGCTTGATGCTCTTGATAGCCGTCTCGACCAGCAGACTGCCCTTTTGACTCAGATGTTATCTTTGTTGCAGATGCCTCCACTAGACTCCTAGTTCTTGGACAGATTTTTGGACAGATTTTTTTTCCTTGTATTATGGTCTGTATATACTGTTTATTTTGTCTCTCCCAAACAAAAAGAGAGAGTATTGGTTCGTTAATTTTTGGGGGGTATATATGGGATTTATGGGATATATGTCGTTAAGTTTGCATACTCATTGTGGATTTTGTAGGCAGCTTGGACATACTACTGGACTAGTTTTTTGCTTACATTATGATCTAGCTGGACTAGTTTTTTTGCATACATTATGATCTAGCCCCTAATGTGTTATGTCTTAATATATTTTTTTTTTTTTAACCAATATTCTCTATATTCTCTCATTCTTTTTCTTGGTGATGATTTTTCTGTTTTTTCAGATATTTGGTTCAGGTTGTTTTGTTAAGCTAGGTTGGTTGTTTTCTTTAGCTCTTTTGGTGTCTAGGAAATTGTTAGAATGTTTTGTCCGGGAATTGACAAAGGGGGAGATTGTTAGGTCCCGTAGTCTTTTCAATCTCATGAACAAACATGTTTTTATCGAGTTGTAATTTTCTAAGTTTTTTTGTCTTGCTCGCTCAAGCGACTGTAAAAGACCTGAGAAGGATGTTTGTACGCTCAAGCGCAGGTAACGTGGCTCGAGTGAGGCCACTTAAGAAAAACACGCGTTTTTGGTTCCTCGCTCGAACGAGAGAGCCTTTGCTCAAGCAAGCTTCACTGCCCAGCTTTCTATAATTACTTGTTTTAGTTCAAAACTAGGATTACGTTTTGGAGATCTACTTTAAGGTTTTTGGGGTTTTCTTTTGGTGTTTTTTGTGAGTTTTCCTTGATGATTTGATTGAGTATTAAACTCATGTTTTGATAAGCACACATCAAGGAGGTTGATTGTTCATATTCAAGAGTGTTCTTCCTCAGTGGAATCCGGAGGTTCAAGCGTGGAGTTTCAAAGGAGTTTGATACTGTGCGTGGTCATTGATTTGACAATAGAAGTTGTGGATTCAACTTCAATCTAATCAATTCCGAGACGAAGGTTGCGGTGAAAGATATACAGAAGATTTGAAGACAAATTGGAAGCGTTTGGGTAATTTGTTTGGTATCTTTGTAATCTTTCTGTCTTCAGTAGTGGATTGATTAGTGGCATTTCGCCCGTGGTTTTTTTATCACAATTGAAGGTGTTTCAATTGTGGTTTTTCTATGTAAAAATCGTTTGTGTCGATTTATTGTTTTTCGAAAACAACAATCTAAATCACTTTTGTAAGTGCTTGATGATTTAGATTGTGAGTTTTAAGTGATTGGGAATTGGAATAATTAAATCTTGATCTAATCACGAATCACTTAGGTTTTTCACTTATAACGATTTGTTTAGCCTTCAAATATGCCAAGTTCTTTGCCTTGTGATCAAGGAAGGCCAACAAACTTCTGACAGTAGATCAATTCCTGCATTTTCGACATATAATAGACAGTTACGAAAGAATCACGAACAATGCCAAATTTCAGCTGTACTTAGACATGAAACAAACTATTTAAATGACAATTAGTGGTTTTAGAGTTTAGAAATAGATTACAAATGAAGATCACAAAGAAATGGAAAACAAAATTTGATGTCAAAGACCCAAATAATGGAGCTTGAAACGGGGAAAGGGAAAAAAAAATTAATAATAATTTCCAACCATTGATGTTGATGTGATGTGTAGGATTGAGACGTTTACCTTTTCTGATATTTGTGGGATTACAGACAGTATGGCACGAGGGAGAGCAAAGAAGTTACAGTTAATGGGGAGAGTTCAATTTGATTTGCTTCAAGTTATGCTCATTGGGATTGTTTTCTATGCTCTCTCAGATTGGTTCATGGTGGTATATTCATGAAGATTTTATCAAAACCTAATATTTATACTATCACTCTGATTGTGCAGGTTATGCAAAGGGATTATAAACTCAGTTTGTATTCACTGAATTTTGTTTCAACGCACTTTCTTAATGAGTAGGCAAGGCTTATGTTCTCTCTCTCTCTCTCTTTCTAAATTTATTTTTTCTTTTTTGTTATGTAATATTGAGAGTATGTTCAACATTTGTTTCAGTTCATAATCAACATTGGAGATTAAAATTATATGTTATTCTAAGCATTAAAGTTTGTCAATGTGATGGGCCAAAATTCTTCTTTGTGCTGCATTTCTATTTTCTACAAAGCACATGCCTTATTATATTGATAGAATTTAATTTGCGGATCATACATTTTGATTTCCATATGTGGTCTTTAGTTGTAATGGAAAAACTAGAATCAGCTCAATCAAGTTCCAGAAATCTAATCCTCAATGGAATGGTAAATTCATGTTCTCTTATGTCTATTATAATTTATATCTATGTCAGTGTCTTGCTTAGAGGTCCAAGTTCACTCAGTAATAACGACTGCAATTTGCAAACTGTGGGCCTTTTTTTTTTTATTAAAATCTATTTATAGTTTGTTCTCTATAATATGATTGTTCATTTGATTGAATTTTTTATTTTTTATTGCAACCTCGTTGCACTACAGAAATATTTGAATTTGATGCAATGGATGAATTGATATGTAGCATTTATTTGGTGACTTGAAAAAACTAGTTTCATGTTCATATGATGGATCTTTACCAAAATGATGCTGGTCTAGGAAAACTAGTTCAAACTTGGCACACACGACCACCTAGGCACGAGAGACTTGTGGGAGAAGACGGGACTCGAATCAAGTTCCCGGTTTCGGAGTTAGAGCCGGATTTCGGTTTGGGCAAATTTGTTTACTTAATTATCTTTGAAATTGTATGGATGTTAAATTTTATGTTTTTTGTAATTAACATATTAACACATAATTATATTGTCATTAATTATTTTTGTTTTTTGTTTTTAAATATTGCCCGAGTAGGAGTTTGCTCCTTATGGAATGCATGCTCGTGAGGAATACGACTAACTTTTGTTTTTGTTACTCACGGAGAATGATGAGGAAAACTCTTCTTTTTGGTTTATGTTATTTTGAATGGTGAACAACATTATTTACTTAAACATTATATATGTATTATGCAACATTATGTGGTGGGGTAATTTACTGATGTTTAGTTATGAATGCAAGAATATTTTTGTTATGGAGAAATTGTTATTTCTATACAGGAATTTTTATATTATTATGCAATTATTGGTTTCTTTTTCAATTTTTTTTTCATTTAATACAAGTAATTTTAATATTTTTAATAATTTTATTGTGGGTTTTTTTTTATTTTTTGCAACGGCACCATATCGCCGCAAAAACATTAGACCTAAATTGTAAATTTTTTGGCGACATAGGCAATGTCGTTGCAAAATAGTTTTTGGTGACAAAGGTAATGCCGTCTCAAAAAAACAAAAACAAAAAAAAAAAAAAAAAAAAAAAAAGAAGAAGAAGAAGTTCACGACAGCTTCTTTTGCCGTCTCAAATAAAATTTTTAGCGATGATAGAAGCGTTGTCATTGCAAAAGGTCTCATTTTGTACATATTATAGGCGATAGTAAAACGCCGTCATGAAAGCCAACATTTGCTGTTGCTAAAACATTTTTGCAACACCTTCTGTTGTGACCCTCCCTTTGCCATCGCTAAAACTCATTTGCCATCGCTAAAAATTTTTCGAGATGGCATTAGGTGTATTAGCGACAGCATTTTGCCGTTGCAAAAAACTGAAATTTTTGTAGTGTGTATTAATAGTTGTTAGTTCCAAAGATGTGTACTAAGAAAATTTAAATTTGAGGTGGCATGTGTATACTTATATCTACATTAGTAAATTTATTTAGTGGTAAAATTGTAATATAAATTTTATTCATTAAGTGTGTATACATATTATAAATGGTGTGTGAAAATAGAACCACCCTAAGAGCATCTTCATCAAAATACTCAAATTTTTAGTTAAATTTTAACTAAAAGTCTATTTTTCTATTTTTGCTAACCATCAATTTCAAATATATTCTCCAACAAACTTTCTATTTTTATTTTATTTTTTTCTAATTCCAAATTTAATATTTAAGAGAGAATTTAAATAATGAATGATCACACTTGTTTAGGGTAATGATAAATAAATAAAATATTGGATAAATTACATTCACATCTCTTAAAATTTGAAGAAAATACAATAAATATTACAAGTTTGCATAATTATATTAGACTCATTTAAGGTTTTAATTTACGTAACACTTAACCCATTTTCTCCATAATTCATTAGTCTTATGGATAAAAAAAATGATTGTTGTCATATTTTTTTACATTAAAATGTAGATTTTATTTTGTTTTATTTATCTTTAATTCTTAAACACTACATACATTTGTTCCGATCCCTTTAAGCTTGCTAATGAAGGAGTTGATTTAATTATTTCAAAACGTATAGTTTGTTGTATCCAAACTTTAGGAAAGTTAATGTAATTTATCCTAAAAAAAAATTATATTGAATTCACATACAAAACAATTTAAAATACCTATCATTCTAACTTCTATTTTAAAAAATAACACAATTATATCATTATGATGAAGTTTTTTCTTTTCTTTTTTTATATAAATTTTATTTATAAATAATTTTTCTTAATTTATCAAATTGTGTTTTTTATTTCATGTATTACAATTGTATTAGTTTAATGATTTCACCACTCATGTTTATTATCACAACAATGCTTGGTAGCCCGAATTTTCATGGCCCGAATGGCTCGAATGTAATGCCCCGAAATATTCCAACATGAACTACCCATACGAATGGTCCTTCATTAATCAATGACAATAATCCCTCCAACATCACACATATAATAAATGGATTAAATACAAAAGTTTCACTTGCGATTCACATTCACAACATAACGAATACATAATTCTATAACATGTGAAGCATCTAATCTCAAAACAAATAAAATGCCCTTAAGGGGTTACATCTTCCAAGGCAATAGCTTGGTTACACAAAATGGTCTCTCGGACCCATACACATTAGCCCTTGGCTTTGCAAAAAAATATCACAACAAAATAAGAGCTTTATACTCTTTACAATTATCCGCGCCCTCAACTTGGCGGGATCACCACGTCTTTACCTGCACCAAAGTCCCATAGGGGTGAGCATAAAGCCCAATAGAGAATTCTAACAAAATATATACAGTTATGCCACTTCAACTAAAAATGCAAATGACGATGCTATGCCATGCTTTTTTTAAAGAAATTTTCATTTCATGCTTTTCTCAAAGATTTCCATTTTTCAACAAAAGCTTGCAATCTCACCACATTTCAAAAACTTCCAATTTTAATCAACAGGGGCGGTAAATACGACACTGGTAATCCCTAGGCTGGTGTCTACAAGTAGACTCTGCGAGTACTACCAAACTGTCATTTTTACCGGGATTAACCGGAAAGCTCGACACCTATTCGCGTGGCTTTCTGGTCTTTCACCAAGGACAGTTAGGCCAACTTAACAAAATTCATCTACACCCCCTAACCGGACTTACCACCGTATTTACCCCTTTTCACATTTCCATAATTCATATCACAACTTTATTTTCTTTCATGAAATAGATATCTTCAATCAAAATTTACAATGCAAAAATAATAATTGAAAGCATATGCAATGCAATGATTTTCCACAACTCAAAACATTTACATGACAACAATATTGAATAAATATATTTCTCATTTTCTTTCTTCAATGTTATTTCACAAAATAATATATATAGCTTCAACTCATAGCAATTCCCGCAATCCATGGTACATACCAATTTCTCATTCCTCAGTCATGCATACTCATGTATTATATAATAACTTCATAAATACTTATCATTTTCCAAGTCTCTACAATAACATCAACAATCATATTTTTCCATTACCTCTTTTCATTACTCTTTCCCAAGATAACCACATGTTATCTACACTTAGCCACAATTTTACCTTTCATAATTCTTAGCAATATAGTCTCATCAATACAACACGTAATGTTTTTCAAACATTAATTTTCACAATCCATAATGCACAACAATTATCATCTTCCACTTAAATATTTCCATGCATTCAACAATAGTTTGAAAATAAGTCCTCCATTCTCTTATATCATGAAAATTATCATTTCTTTATATCACATTGTGAAATCCACACTCATTTACTTGTTTAACGCAAGAAAAAGAGAATTTCATAGTTTTCCTCATGTTTTCAAAAAACCCCAATTTCTAGATTTTTACAAAAACCTAACATTGTTCATCTCTTTTATAAAATCTCACCACACACTTCAATCTCGACTCAAGTTGTCTAAAATTTCAAGAAAATCTCTAAATGTACACAAGGTAGAGTTTGTTTTACAAAAACCATCAATCCTTTGAGCCACCAAACCCATTTTCGAAATTTCTCAAGGAGAGTTACAAGATCAACTAAAGACTTCATATATATATATATATAACTCAAAGGAAAACCTTCTAGGATTTATAAAAGAGTTGGGATACAACCCACATTTAAAACATCTCTACATTTTCAAAACACAAGATTGAAATCAACAAGGAACTATATGAAAACTCTTAAAACCAACATAAAGGTAGCAAAACTTGTATATATAACTCAAGAATGTCCCTACCTCAAGCTTGGAAGAGAAGATGAGCAAAAGGTTGAAACTCCAAAGTTGTCGAAACCAACTTCTACTAGGATCAAAACGAAGCTCTTGATGAGATCTACAATCTTTCTCAAAGGAGCAAGGAAAGAAGATGCTTCCAAGAGAGTAGATCTAAAGATTTTGAGTGAAAAGTGCTTTTGAGAGATGGAGATGGTGTTTTACGGTTTAAAGGGAAGAAAGAGAGAAAAAGGTAAAAGAAATGATCAAGTGACGGCCTTTATATAGTACTAGGACAAAATTAGATATAAGCCCCAAAGTCAACCCAAAATATATAGTCAAAATACCCCCAAAAAGTAGGCCCAAACCGGTGGAAAAATCTGGGAAAAAGTCGCAGGTGTTGACCCTCTGCAATGCAGGTGTCGACACCCAAGAAGAAATCTGGAACACTAGGCTTGACTGCACAGCAGGTGTCGACCCTTCCACAGGCAGGTGTCGACACCAAAAAGCAGTGAGCAAATTCAGGACAAGGGTCGACCCTTCCACAGACTGGTGTCGATCCTTGCGGCCAACCCAAAAGAGAAGGTGTCGACACCACCAAGCCCGGTGTCGACCCCAAAACATGATTTTCAAGTTTTCAAACAACTTTTCAATGCGAACAAACGTGAACGAACAACCCCAATAAGTTTAAATTAATTTTCACTCATCCAAAACCAAGATACAACAACACCAAAGGTTCCCAAAACAAAATAAAGGATTCAAATACACTTCTCAAAACTTTTAAAAGGGTACAAGTGCTACATCGAATGTCTCGAAATGACATTGTTTTGAGGGTAAAACGACGTCGTTTTGATACATTCGAGCTATTCGGACCACACAAATTCGAGCTACCAAACATTTTTCTTATTATTAATATAGTAATAATTGATCAAATGATAAATATAATATAGTATATTAAATATTTTATTACCTACACTAATTTGTTGAGTCTTCTTTCCCTAACTACATGTAATTAGTGGTTTGATGTTTGTAGGGGGTTTGAAATGAATAGTGATTATGAGAATAATCGGAGAGGCAAAACTATGTTAATGAGTCAACAAATATAGGAAGGTTGGAGAATGAGTAGCTGGGTGAGGGTGGTGGAGCAAGTGACTCAAGAAGAAAGAAATGACAGTGCACAAATAGACAGCATATACCCCAAATCCCAAGAAGTTCTCTCGCTTGGCCTTAGGAAATGGATCCTATTTATAGGCTTTTCCTTGGCACCAAAGAGTACCAAGTGGCCAAATAATAAGATGAGGACATGTGTCCTTGAGGATCACATGGAATATTTTGTCTTGGACCACTAGGCTGAGGTTGCCACGTCTCCTTCTGGATGTACTGTATACTACTTGTTTGGCACAAGTGCCTCAGCATGTGCACTATACTATCTGTTTGGCACATACCTCAGTAACTTCCTTTTATTGAACCTCAACAAGTGCACTTGTAGCGATAATATCTGTTGCTGCACTTGCCTTCTCAATTTAGTTTGGCCAAGACATGCATTCTTAAGACTTCATAACCTGCTATTAGTCGTGTTCCTGTTTACCTCAACAACTCCTCTACCGTTAGCCGCCTAACCACAAACTCCCCAACTTCCTAAGGCAAAGGCCACAGCTAGGGCTATGCCTTATACCAAGCCCAAGGGGGTTTCCTTGGTCCTACTTGTGCAACCAAGGCAGGTCTATGATCTGGGCAAATGGGAAGGGAGTCCCTTGCACTCGGGCTGCCCTACTCCCATCTTTGCAGGGTCACTGCAATATATTGGTATCTCTAGTCTTGTTATCAGCTCTAACTAATAAGTTTTGGGATTTACTATCAGCGCCAAGCTAGTGAGATTCGATGCCTGTTATTAGCACTGATTTAATAATGACTTTGGGGCCTACTATCAGCACAAAGCATTAGCCTCTACTTGCAGAGGGGAAGCTTCTCTCAAAGGCTGCTATCACCTTGGTGGAGTCTTCCCTCCGCAAGTTAGTAGCGGTGGTTGTAATTGATGCGGTGGCTTTTTCTCAGGCAAGTTCAATTGGCAGCGCCGACAATACTAGAGAGGGCAGTGCTGGCAAAGTACCTTAGCAACTTGGCTACTGCAAGTGCTGCTTCAACAAGTTAGTTGTTACGGTTTTCTCTTTCCCTCAACAAGTTCAAATGGCAGTGCCGACAATACTAGCAATGGCGACGCTCAGACAAAGTACCTCAGCAAGTTGGCCGCTGCAAATGTTGCCTCTGGAACTTGACTTGGCTATTTTTCTTCATGGAGCTTGTTCGGACCTTTGGCGGGTTGGATCTGTTTCAACCTACTGTTGACCCACTTTCCTTGAGTTTTATCCTATGCTCTCTTAAGTATTCTTGCCCGCCTAACAGAGGCGATTTCAGCACTTAGGTTCATATTTAATTTCTCTCTTAAGTTCTATCCCTCTACAATGTTCAACTAAAGCAGTTATCTAAAAATTGAATTTGATGGAAGTATGTTCCTATGATTTTGTGCTTTAAAGGAAATGTTCTAATGAGCTTGATAATGATACTTTATCGCAAGTCTAATGATAAAATCAAATTTTCCTATTTGATAATAATTGTAAAATTGTTGCTACCAAATTGCCAACACGTTAATAAATGATACAAATAATAAATTTGGTTATTGCTAAAAAGCTATGTTCTTTCATATCTATACTACATATATATATACTAGTTAAAAAAAGTTCTGTTCCAGATACGGATCAAATATTAAAATAAAAAGTTTATATAAAAAAATGTAAATTAAGTAGATTATTTAAATTAATTATTTGTGTACTATCTTTTATTAGAGTCATAGAATAGTTAACTTTTTCAATAAATTTTAAAAATTAAAATTTAAATGAAGTATTTTTATATATTTTATACATCATATTATTTTAATTTAAAACTTATTTTCTGATTTGTATACAGCATTACTAAATTTATTTATTTATTTGTAAATAAATCATGGTTATATAACAAATGATCCATTTGTTAATAAATAAACCATTAAGTTAATTAACAACTTTTAATGATATAAGAAATAACTTTCAATGAATAATTTTGATAATTTTATTATTGCATAGGAAAGTAGTTAGATTTTTTTTTGGAAAAATTAGTCTAACATCATTTTCCAACTTTTGATAATGGAAGAGGTGCACAATTTATTTTTATTTTATTTTTTTGTAGTTTAAGGTCCCTCACCTATTTTTGTACCACTAACCCACTCACACCTAATTCTCTCTCTCTCTCTCTAATAATGATTGCGTGTATATGGTCTGCCTTTTCTTTTCTGCACAGAATAACCGCTATCGAGTTGGAGAAGAGTTTCTCGACTTAGAAGCCTCTGCTGTGCTCTTTTTCAGATATGGTCCCTCAGAAGATCTAATTGCAATTGTTAGAGTCTTTGATGTTATTGTCTTCACGAGGCAATGGGCATGAATGCAGAATCTCAGAATGGGGATTTACATGGTATAACTCCTTTGGAAAAGATCCTTCTAAAAAGCTTCTTCAACTTGCTGCATATATATATATATATATATATGTATATGTTCATATGAGTAGCATTTCTTTGTTCGAGTAGGCAGAAGCAGCTTCTAGTACTGAAGAAACTTTCAGTGAGTCTCTCTCTCTCTATATATATACATGTATATTGGTTGTTGTTGTTGCTTATTTGGGTGATCGATTTGTGTATTGCACATCATGATTGGGAAGGTACACAAATTTTCTAGTTTGAACCCAGAGAAATTCTTGGGAAAACTAGAGAAATTATCTAGAAATCCAGAGAAATTCTTCTTTCGGTGAGTCTATTTCTTTCCCTCTCTCTCTATATATATATACATATATGTATATTGGTTGTTGTTATTGTTGCTTATTTGGGTAATCGATTTGTGTATTGCACATCTTGATTGAGAAGGCAAAGAAATTTGTTGGTTTGAACCTAGAGAAATTCTTACAAAAACTAGAGAAATTCTCTAAAAATCTAGAGAAATTCTTCTTTCAGTGAGTCTCTCTCTCTATATATATATATATGTATATTGGTTGTTGATGTTGTTACTTATTTTGTTGATCGATTTGTGTATTGCACATTGTGATTGGGAATGAAGAGAAATTTTCTAGTTTGAATACAAAGAAATTCTTGCGAAAACCAAAGAAATTCTTTTGAAATCCAAAGAAAATCTCTAGACTAGAATCTAGAGAAATTCTTTGGCCTTCCTATAATTTCTCTGGAGAGAAATTCTCTGGGAAGTCCAGGGAAATTCTCCAGATTGAATTTTCTATGGATCGATATTGAGGGACCTTAGACATTATGAAAATATTGAATGTCCTTTATACTATAAAATCTTAATACCAGGGACCCAGAAAAAAAAATCTCTGGAGAGAAATTTTCTAGTTTGAATACAAAGAAATTCTTGCGAAAACCAAAGAAATTCTTTTGAAATCCAAAGAAAATCTCCAGACTAGAATCTAGAGAAATTCTTTGGCCTTCCTATAATTTCTCTGGAGAGAAATTCTCTGGGAAGTCCAGGGAAATTCTCCAGATTGAATTTTCTATGGATCGATATTGAGGGACCTTAGACATTATGAAAATATTGAATGTCCTTTATACTATAAAATCTTAATACCAGGGACCCAGAAAAAAAAATCCCCCCATTTGTTTTGATTATTCTATTAAATTAAAATTTTTAATAAGCAGTTGTTGTAATTTTTAGTATTATAGGGGTTTATTCGTGGATGGGTAGGACTAGCACCGATAGAAGATAAGCTAAGAGAGAATAGATTGAGATAGTTTTGTTATACAACGAAGACCAACAACGGTAGTAATAAAGAAATGCGATATAGTGATGGTAGATGGAAGTGTTAGGAGAAGGGGTACACCTAGATTGAGATGAGCTAGTGTAGTAAATGGAGATATGAATCTCCTTATTTTGACTAACCAAATGGTCTTTGATAGAGTCGAGTGAAGAAGAATGATTCATGTAATCAACCCTATTTGATGGGACTTAAGACTTGGTTTGGTTTGGTTTTCTTATAGAGATGGCTCATATATTAAAAAAGCCTCAGGAATGTATTTATAATTTAATTAAAAAAAAATATTCATGTTTCATAACTGACCAAGATTTTTTTCATAATTATGATAAAACCTTCATCAAAATTACAACCACCAAGTCTTAATCAAGTTTCCAAAATCATATCTTACAACTTAAAAAATATTTCTCATTTTTTTTTTTCAAATTAGTTGAAAAAATACAATAAATTATAATATAAAATTGCAATCAAACACAATTAGTGATTTTTTTTATTAAATAATTGATTTATAAGTGTTATCAAAATAGACAAAATATAAAAATTACGAAATTGTCTAAGTAAAAAAAAAAAAAAAAGACAAACACAAACACAAACACAAACACAAAATCAAAGACAAGGGCAAAAGGGAAAAAGAAAAAAAAGAGCCATGCTATGGCAACTCCCTCATATATTATGTGACATTTTGTTCGAGGTGACCGCTCGAGCAGTGAAAGTACCGTTCGAGCGAATATTGAGAGCATCCAGTAGTTTTGCAGGTTGGGGTAGATTGCTCGAGCGAACATATGGTCACTCAAGCGAAAATGTAGGGATTCCAGTATCTCGTTTTGCAAACAAAAGTATTGAGAGATATTGTTCACCGCTCGAGCGGTCTACACGAAATCAGTAATTTGAAAAGGCACTTTTTAGATCATTTCTTCACCTTTTTCCTTTCTCTCTTCTTCATTTTCTCCTCCCTTCCGAAAACCCTAGGTTTCCTAACCCAAATATCTCTCATCTCTCTGAGATCTAAGCCCAAATCACTTGTAAGAAAAAGAGTACACATAAGGATATTGTTCTTCTACCGATTGGATCTTGGTGTTGCAAAGGAATCTCCCAGAAGTCTTTTCTTGCTCTTTTTTTTAGGTAGGGTTACTTTTAACTTAGTATCTCTTTGATTTGAAGATGATTACGTGGTATGATTGTAAATATAAGTTTCGATTTAACAACTAAGTGAAATCAAGTTTGTGGGTTTGACAAAAAGGAAAATTTTATTTGACTGTTGTTTGAGTTTCGCCTAATTTCTCATAAAATATGGACATTGAGGTTGAGAAATTATTTATATATGAAAATAGAGTAAAAGCCCCAAAATTCTTAAAATCCTAATTTTGATTGTGACAAAGAATGGTGTTATGATCAAATTTATCCTTAATACTTGAGATTTTATGATGATTGATGGGTGGAATTTATGGATGGTCAGATTATTGTGTTGGAATTTTGATTTGACCTTAGATGAGATTGTAACTTCTACTACCTTGTTTGCTTCATATGCTATTGGATTCTTGTTCTTTGAAAATTATTTCAAGAGGAGGTAAATAGAGTATGAGTCTAGGTAGAGAGTCGGGTTTTGGGAATATTGTGTTGTATGTTGGTACTCGCGCAGGGAGTTAAGGCGCCCAATTTTCCTGTTGCCCTATCTACGCATATCGCCAAGTGAATGTAGAAAAATATTTTTGGGTGTCCACTGGTCTTGCCATATTGTAGTTGGTAAAAGTGAAAAAACGAATGATTTTGGGTGCCCACGTCCTACCGTATTAATAGTCGTTAAATGTGTGGATCATTTCAACTATACGTTATAAGTATTTTTATTTTGGACTCTTACAAGGGATACATGACTTACTTACCGCCAGTGTTGATAAGCATTTTTACAGTGAACATATTTACCTCACTTTTATATTTTAAATTTCTAATTATAAACCGTAAATTTTATGAACTTTGGCTTGTATTGGGTTACAGTTATGCCATGTAAGTGTTCGAATGATTATATACTTTGTTAAATGTATCTCTATTGGGCATATAGCTCAACCCTATCTGATTTTTTTTGGAATTGACGATGTGCTACCACAATAATGATTTGAAGCATGCATTTTGTGTACTTGGGAAGTTGTGGTTCAAGAATATTTTGTTGTGAAGACCTAGATCCTTTGTGACAAGAGTGAGGAATCTATTTTGTTGTATAAGGCAAGGCCTTGAATTTCTTTTTCTTTTTCTTTTTTTGTGATAGCCATTAAGGAAAATTTCTTTTGTATACTCTTCTACCTGTTGAACTAACTCAAGGACATAAACTATGGTTAGTGTATAAATCGGGGAATTGTAAATTTTAAACCTTAGTTCAATGAGAACGATGACTCTATTGTATCATGTTATGTGTGGTTGTGGTGTGTTCTAGCAAGTTATGTCGGGGCGTTATAAATTGGTATCAGAGCTGACTAGGTTTGAATACCTTGGGCTCGTGGGACGTGATTTATGTCATAATGGGTTTAGAAAGATAGGAATGGGACGCTTTTGTATTCTTTATGCATTGTGTGTTTATGTGGTCATATGGATATCGGGATTAAGCTTCTAAGATATGGCTAATATCTATTGCATTCATCGAGATCCTTTGAAAAGCACCTGATCAATGCACTTTCCACTTGGAGGTCCTTGATTGCCATGGAACTAGCTGGTATCCTGGGAGGTCGACTTGTATGTTTTTTATGTGCTTGTGTGACTATGTGAGTTGCTATACATGAAAGTAGGTACATGTATAGACACATGTTTGGGTTCTATGTAATGCATGAAGCTATTGAGTGGGATATTTAGATGCGAAAAATGAGTCTTGAACTTAATATCGCCTCAATTTCTTATAGGATGTCCGAACGTGTTAGAGGCTGTGGAAAACCCCGTCAAAGAGGCCGTAATATTCCAGCCTAACCCAAGATCCCTCCATAAGAAGAAGGAATGGGTCAAAACAATGTGGCCGCTTCACCAACCTAAGACGCAGTAGGTGCTTTGGCTTGGGAGATAGCAAGGGCTCTTAGGATGAGTGGAGCTGGAGCTTCCTTTCTGAAAAAGGAGTTCTTCCATTCTAACCCAGCCGAGTTCAGTGGTGGGCCCTACCCAATGAAAGCAGATGAGTGGTTGGAACAAATTATCAAATCGTTTGGAACTTCAGATATTCGTAAGGATGAATTACAAGTAGCATTAGCGGCTAATCAATTGAAAGGAGAGGTCATACAATGGTGGAAATACGTCAAGAATAGAGTTGAGCACACTTGGGAAGCATTTACGTATGCTTTCCAAGAAACGTTTCTCACTCCCACTACTAGGGAGCGGCTAAGAAAATAGTTTGAGAAGCTAAGACAACTTGATATACCTGTGGCTGAGTTTGAAGCCACATTCACAAGTATACCTCGTTTTCTGCCTGAACTAGTAGCAATGGAAGAACATCGATGCCTAGAATTTGAAAAGAGGTTGAGGCCAAAAATTTTAATGAAGGTGGCAGGCAACATGATCCGTGATTACGATCGTTTAATGAAGGTAGCAGCCCGTGTAGAAATTATGGTGGAGATAGATGAGGCAAGGCAGAAACTGAAGATGACTGGACACTCCGAGTCCCAGGGCGATTCAGGCTCTTCCAAAAAGTCTAAGGGTTCATCATCATCATTTCAATCACCCCCACAACAAACCAAATTTTCTAACTCTGTGATGGACGGAAGTTCAGGGAGCACGGGTTGAACCCGTGGCGCATGTTATAAATGTGGTCAGTTGGGTCACAAAGCTGTAAAGTGCGGACAGAATGGTAGACCACAGTCTCAAGCTGTTCGTTCCCATAATCAATCTCTGAATAGGGCCATTCACCATCTTGTTATCAGTGTGGTCAACCGGGGCATTTGAAGAAGTTTTGTCCAAAAAAAATAGGATCAACAAGTGTGACAAGGTCTCTCTAGTCCGAGGGCTTTCATATGGGCCAAGG
Organism: Camellia granthamiana; assembly: GCA_036172215.1. Classification (NCBI taxonomy): domain Eukaryota; kingdom Viridiplantae; phylum Streptophyta; class Magnoliopsida; order Ericales; family Theaceae; genus Camellia; species Camellia granthamiana. The sequence goes on from JAXFYN010000127.1 coordinate 230,728, forward strand.
GCAGAGACAATCTTATCAACCAGCCCAGTCAAGCCAGGCATCTAGGACAATACATGGGGCCCCATCTGCATAATCTGCACATCAGACTTATGCTCACAGAGGTGATTTAGGAGAGCAGAGGTCACAAGGGTGTATGCCATCACCTCTTCAGAGCCTTCTTCAGGACTATCTGTTGTGAGAGGTACATATCTCATCTTCAATACTTGGGCTAATGTGTTGATAGATACCATGGGCTTCTAATTCATTTATAGCAGCTACATTTGCATCCATGTTGGGGTTAGAAAGTGAGCAACTAGAGTATCCACTTACGGTAGAATCACCTGTTGGGAGTAAAATTATCTTGAATCGAGGATGTTGTGAATGTATAATTGAGGTCGCTGGTCGACAACTTCCATTTAATTTTGTATTATTGGACATGTTGGGTTTTGATGTTATTCTTGGCATGTATTAGTTGCTCTCTTACTAGGCTACTATAGATTGTTATTGTGGGAGAATTGCGGTATGCACGTCAGACAATGATTGTTTTACATTTTTGGGGGATAGGAGCGATAGATCTTTACACTCATCATACTACCTACGTGACCAAGGTGAATTTAATTATCTTTGGCAACCTTTTTAGATGACGAAAGTGGTAAGGTCCAGAGTAGGTTTCCGAAGGTGGTTTGCGAGTATCCTGATGTCTTTCCCGAGGACCTCACAGAGCTACCCCCTCATCGGGAGGTTGAATTTTCTATAGATTTGATACCAGCTACCGTACCAATCTCTTTGTTGCCTTATAGATTTGCTTTAGCCAAATTGGTTGTTCTGAAGGAATAAGTTGCAGGAATTGCTAGGTAAGGGCTTCATACGCCCTAGTACCTCACCTTGGAGAGCTTCAGCGTTGTTTGCTAAGAAGAAAAATAGGTCATTGAGATTGTGTAAAGACTATCGTAAACTGAATTGAGTGACGGTTAAGAATAAATATCCTTTACCTAGAATAGATGATCTTTTTGATGAACTCAGAGGTTCACGTTGCTTCTCGAAGATAAATTTGAGGTCGAGTTATCATCAGATACAAGTTAGGGAGGAAGATATTCCCAAGACGGGTTTTCGTACCAGATATGGTCACTATGAATTCTTGGTTATGCCATTTGGTTTAATTAACACGCCAGCTACATTTTTGGACCTGATGAACCGAATCTTCCAAGAGCTTCTAGATAAATTTGCTGTCGTTTTCGTGGATGACATTCTTATCTATTCACCTTCTGAAGAGGAGAATGAAGGGCACCTTCGTAGTGTTTTACAAATCCTTAGAGAACATCGCTTATATGCAAAATATGAGAAGTGTGACTTTTGGCTTCCAGAGGTGAAGTTCTTGGGTCATGTAGTCTCCAGAGATTGGCTCATGATGAATTCTTCAAAGATAGAAGCAGTATAGAATTAGGAACAATTCAAAAACGCTTCTGAAATTTGTAGTTTCTTGAGTTTAGCCAGTTACTACCGCCGATTTGTAAAGAATTTCTCTTTCATAGCATCACCCTTAAATAGATTGATTCGTAAGGGAGTAAAGTTCATTTAGAGTGAAGTTTGTGAGAAATCTTTTCAGGAACTAAAACTTAAGTTGACTACTGCCCATATTCTCATCATTCCAGAACACAACTTGGGATATACAGTGTATTGTGATGCCTCTAAAGAAGGGTTAGGGTGTGTTTTGATGCAAGAAGGCAAATTTGTAGCCTATGGTTCACGCCAATTTAAAACTCACTAGAGGAACTACCTGACGCATGACCTTGAGCTTGCTGCAGTTGTTTTCACTTTGAAACTTTGGAGACATTATTTATATGGTGAGAAATTTGAAGTGTTTTCTGACCATAAAAGTCTCAAGTAATTATTCTCTCAAAAGGATTTAAACTTGCGTCAACGAAGATGGATTGAATTTTTGGAGGATCACGATTTCGAGATATATTATCATCTTGAAAAAGCCAATGTTGTGGTGGATGCATTAAGTAGAAAATTTGTAGGTACCATAGCCAGCCTAGCAATGAGGGATTGGAAGACGATAAGGGATATCGGTGAATTTGATTTACAACTTCAAGAGTCTACTGAGCAGGCCATCCTATTTGCCACTATCGCACAATCCACACTTGTTACATGAGTAAGGGAAACACAACTGGATAATCCAAAGATGGAGTCAATTCGGGAGAGAATCTCCAAAGGAAAGGAAAAGAAGGGTCAGAACTTTTATACTGACTCTAGTGTTCATTATTTTGACCAGTTATTTGTACCTGGATCCATAAGGGATGAAGTTTTGCAGAAATTCCATCACTCACGCCTCGCAGTACATCTAGAAGGCACCAAAATGTATCATGATCTTAGCCGTTAATTTTGGTGGAGGGGTATGAAGAAGAATGTGGCCTTATATGTGTCCAAGTGCTTAACTTGTCAGCAAGTCAAGGCTGAACATCAAAAACCTGCAGGATTGCTTCAACCCCTTCCAGTTACCGAGTGGAAATGAGAATATGTCAATATGGACTTTGTTATGGGCCTTCCAAGAACACAAAGTGGTAATGATGCAATATGGGTGATTATAGACCAACTTACCAAGTCAACTCACATTCTCGCCATGAGTGCGGGGGACTCTATAGAGTATTTAGCCGAGCTTTACATCCGTGAGATTATTCTCCTCCATGGAGTACTAGTTAGCATAGTGTCTGATAGGGAACCTCATTTTACAGCTAGACTATGGCAAAGTCTTCAAAGTGTTCTAGGCACTCAATTCAATTTCAATACCACTTATCACCCTCAGACCGATGGACAATCCGAATGTACCATACAAATACTGGAAGACATGTTGAGAGCAAGTGTATTAGATTTCAAAGGGTCTTGGGAGAAACACCTACACTTAGTTGAATTTGCTTACAACAATAGTTACCAAGCTATTATCAGAATGACACCTTTCAAAGCTCTTTACAGACGTCCTTGTAGATCACCGGTGTGTTGGACGAAAGGGGATTCGCCTATGCTTGGGCCTGAATTGGTTCGCAAGACTATAGAGAAGTAGCTCTTATCCGACGAAGATTGATCACGTCTCAAAGCCGTCAGAAAAACTATGCTGATCGAAGACAAAGGCCATTATCCTTTGAAGTAGGGGACCATGTGTTTTTGAAAATCTCACCAAGGAAAGGATTGATGAGATTTGGTAAAAGTGAAAAATTATCTCCCCGATTTATTGGCCCTTTCGGCATTATTGAACGAATAGGAGAAGTTGCTTACCATCTTGCCTTACCAACCCAGCTCTCCGAGGTACATAATTTGCTCCATATATCAATGCTTCGTAAATATGAGCCTGATCCCTCTCACGTGTTAGACTGGATAGAGATTGAAGTTGATGAAGATATACCTTATGAGGAAAGACCCATTCAAATTTTGGATACACGGAACAAGTGTTGTGGGGTAAAACCATTCCACTAGTCAAGATGTTGTGGTGCCATCATGGAGTGGAAGAAGCAACTTGGGAACGCGAAGTCGATGTTCATGAGAAATACCCAGACCAATTTCCTAATATGTGATGTATTGATTTCCTTATCTCTCCCCTATATGTGATAAATTATATGTAAATCATATTTCTCCTCCTTTCCTTTCTTTATTGTTAGAAATGGTTTGTTGTTCATCTGGAAATTGTTAGAAATGAATTAGTACAACATATTTGTCATGTCTTTGTTACCAAGTTGTGGATTGATGTAATTTTGGAGGTGAAATTCCCAAAGGGAAAGAGATTGTGACATTTTATTCCAAGTGACCGCTCGAGTGGTAAAAGTACCGCTTGAGCGAATATTAAGAGCATCCAGTAGTTTTGCAAGTCGGGGTGGACCGTTCGAGCGAACTAATGGTCACTCAAGCAAAAATGCAAGGCTTTCAGTATCTTGTTTTGTAGACAAAAGTACTGAGAGATATTCTTCACCGCTCGAGCGATGAAAAGACTGCCCGAGTGGCCTATGCAAAATCAGTATTTTAAAAAGGCACTTTTTAGATCATTTCTTCACCTTTTTTCCTTTCTCTCTTCTTCCTTTTCTCTTCCCTTCTAAAAACCCTAGGTTTCCTAACCCAAATGTCTCTCATCTCTCTATGATCTAAGCCTAAATCACTCTTAAGAAAATGAGTACACATAAGGATCTTGTTCTTCTACCAATTGGATCTTGGTGTTGCGAAGGATTCTCCTAGAAGTCTTGCTTTCTTGCTCTTTTCTTGTGGTAGGGTTACTTTTAACTTAGTATCTCTTTGATTTGAAGATGATTATGTGGTATGATTGTAAATATAAGTTTTGATTTAACGACTAAGTGAAATCAAGTTTATGGGTTTCACAAAAAGGGAAATTTTATTTGACTATTGTTTGCGTTTCACCCAATTTCTCATAAAATATGGACATTGAGGTTGAGAAATTATTTATATATGAAAATAGAGTAAAAGCCCCAAAATTCTTAAAACCCTAGGCTCTGTTTGGTAGAGCTTTGGAACGTTAGTTCTAGATTTTGATTTGCACACCGTATTTGTTTACGGTTTTCAAAAATTAATTCCATACTCATTTTTGAAAACTCTATCGAAGGCGAGAAAATTTGGACTAACGAGTCGTCCCACCGGACATCCCACCGGTTGATCAGAATAGTGCATTTTTTATTTTTTATTTATTTATTTTTTTTGCAATTGACACATATTAATTTTTATATATCCAATAAAAAATATTTTCTGAATTTTTAAATTTTTTTTATGAGTTTTAAATAGAATTTTGAGTTGTGTGTTTGGTCATGAGTTATAAGTTTTTTTTTTTATCAAATATCATATGTCACATCAAAAATTTCCCACTCAATTCAAAACTCTTTTCAAAACTCATTCACCAAACAAATTTTCCACACTCAAATCATAATTTCAAAACTCATAAACTCATACTATAACTCTATTCTCAAATCATATTTAGAAAACTCTACCAAACGCAACCCTAATTTTGATTTTGACAAAGAATAGTATTAGGATCAAATTTATCCTTAATACTTGAGATTTTATGATGATTGATGGGTCGAATTTATGGATGGTAAGATTATTGAGTTGGAATTGTGATTTGAAGTTAGATGAGATTATAACTTCTACTACCTTGTTTGCTTCATATGCTCTTGGATCCTTGTTCTTTGAAAATTATTTCAAACGGAGGTAAATAGAGTAGGAGTCCAAGTAGAGAGTTGAGTTTTGGAAATGTTGTGATGTATGTTAGTACTCGCGCGAGGAGTCAAGGTTCCCAATTACCCTGTCTGCGCATATTGCCAGACGAATGTGGGAAAATGTTTTTTGATGTCCACTAGCCCTCCATATTGCAGTTGGTAAAAGTAGAAAAACCGATGATTTTGGGTGCCCACATCTTGCCGTATTGATAGTCGGTAAATGTAGAGATTGTTTCAACTATACGTTATAAGTATTTGTATTTTGGACTCTTACAAGGGATTCATGACTTATTTACCTCCAGTGTTGATAAGCATTTTTACAGTGACCATATTTACTTCACTTTAATATTTTAAATTTCTAATTATAAACCATGAATTTTGTGAACTTTGATTTGTATTGGGGTACAGTTATGCCATATAAGTGTTCAAATGATTAGATACTTTGTTAAATGTATCTCTACTGAGCATATAGCTCAACCCTATTTGACCTTTCAGGAATTGGCGATGTGCCACCACAGCATTGATTTGAAACATGCATTTTGTGTACTTGGGAAGTTATGGTTCAAGAATATTTTGTTGTGAAGACCTAGATCCTTTGTGACACGAGTTAGGAATCTATTTTGTTGTATGAGGTTAGGCCTTGAAAGTTTTTTGTGTTAGCCTTTTAAGGAAAATTTCTTTTCTAGCTTGTTGAACCAACTCAAGGACATAAACTGTCGTTAGTGTATAAACCGGGGAATTGTAAATTTTAAACATTAGTTCAATGAGAAAGATGACTCTATGTATCAAGTTATGTGTGGTTGTGGTGTGTTCTAGCAAGTTATGTTGGGGCATTACATATTATAGTAAGATAAAAATTATAACATGCACTCAAAAATTATAATTAAGACAAAAGAAATAGAGTTATTTTATCCCTATGTATTAAGAGTTCTAAATAAGTTTTAAAATTTCTATTTTACACCTTAAAAATATTTCTCATTTTTTTTTTCAAATTATTGGAAAAAATGCAATAAATTATAATCTAAAATTGAATCAAGCACAGTTAGAGAATTGTTTTTGTTAAATAATTGATTTATAAGTGTTATCAAAAGAGACAAAAATTACAAACAAAATATGAAAATTATGAAATTGCCCAGGAAAAAAAAAAAAGAAAAAAGGATACAAACACAAAACAAAAGGGAAAGAAAAAAGAGAGCCATGCTATGGCAACTCCCTCTTACAATATTGAAAGATAAGATAAGATATATACAGGCAAATGTAATGTTATGTCAAAAATTTTCAAATGTTCATTCCTAAATATATATATATATATACAACCTAATGTCTCTCCCAACATCCTCTTTCTTCATTATACTGATTGTTAAGCTATTCTTAATTCTAACCCTCAATTTAGTTTATTAAAATGAAATAAAATAAAATAAAATGGTTCATTCTTTAAATTCCCTTATAAAATAATTATTATCTTATAATGATAAATGATAATTTCATTTATAATATATTTTTTATTATTTTTGTAACCAGCCAAACATAAAAATAAATTCATAGTTTGATGAAATAACTATTACATTTTATTTCATTTCAATCAACCAAAAGTATGAGCAGTAACATCCACATACAACTCTGTGAGAAGATTCAAAATTTGTGTTCAAACTTTCTTGGACCATGACAAAAGAAAATATCTTTTGATATAGCATCCTTCAGAAAAAGGGTTTCACATGAGTAATTTATCCCTGCACGTTCCCTCCAAGTTCACTGGAAGATTGAAAAATCTCATTTTTCATCCAAACACACTCTAAGATGGTGTTTGAATCTTCAAAGTCCATGAAGTAAAAACTATAAACTTTTCAGTTCTAATTTCTCTTTTTTATCCTCTACAATTTCAAGATCCAAACACAGTTTTAAAAATTTTAATAATAATAATAATAATTCAAAACAGTAGAATTTCTAACAAATTCATTGAAAACAGTAGAATTCACTGACCGTTGGGGACTTATTTTGCTTTAACACACCTGTACTTCTAAGAGATGTACATGAAAAGTATAACAATGCACAATCCTACAGCAAAACCATAAACCAGTTACATTGATTATAAGACAACAAAACAATACATACCAAGTACAAAACCCAATAATAAATAGTGTTCCTAGTCGGCAACAAGGGCTTGCAGCAAGCGAGGAATTGGAGACAGGTTCACATCCAGAATCCCTCCGAGGATCTGAACTACCTGACCCATTGATGGCCTATCATTCTCATCATCTTGGATGCACCAACAAGCAACTTTACAAATTCTCCATACCTCTTCAATGTCCACATGTTTCTCCAACCTATGGTCTAACAAATTAAGGACATCACCACCTTCTGCGACTACACTTGCAGCCCAAATTGGAAAGAATTTAAATATCCTTTCTTCAGATTGATCAATGTTTCTTTTTCCTGATATCAATTCAAATAGCATCATACCGTAGCTGTACACATCAGCTTTGGTGGTAATGGCCAACCCTAATATCCACTCTGGCGCAAGATAGCCCATTGTCCCTCTCATGGTTGTCAAAACCCTGCTAAATTCTCGCCCAACAAGCTTTGCCAAACCAAAATCTGCTACTTTTGGGCAGAAGTCGACATCTAATAGAATGTTCGCTGGCTTTATGTCACAATGTATGATACAGTCTCTGCAGTTTTCATGGAGATAAGCCAACCCCCTAGCTGTCCCTAGTGCAATTTGGTACCTTTTGTTCCAATCCAAGACCTTTGACTCCTTTTCATGAAAAAGATGGGAATCCAAGGATCCATTCTGCATGTAATCGTATACCAACAACTTCCTTTTACCTTCAGAGCAGAACCCACAAAGCCGAACAAGATTAACATGTTGGATAGTCCCAAGGGTGCTGACTTCTACCCGAAATTGCTTCTCTCCTTGGCTGATGCTTTCCAGCTTCTTTACAGCTATGACAGTGGAATCAGGCAATGTTCCTTTGAAAACAGAACCAAAACCTCCTCCCCCAATTTTCTCCGAGAAAGTTTTGGTTGCTTTTTGCAGATCTTTGTATCTAAATGCAACCAATGAACCATAAACTGTTGCCATCCTCTCTTCATGCAGAAAGCTCAACCAGCGAGAAGTGTTTCGCCAAAGCAAACAAGGGGTTGCTACAATCCTGTTTTGTTGCTTCAAGAGAACAGCACACACGAGGACCAAGACGACTACCAATGCAATTGAACCCACAACAGCACCAATAATAATCCCCTTTTTAAATTTAGGCTTCGGAAACTCAGAAGCAGCAAGTCTGAGATAAAGAGTGTTTCCACTACCATCTTGCAGATTCATGAGCTCCCCAATCCAAATTGAACACCCATTACTATCATAAGCATAAGCAGTGCAAGAGCAATTATACAAGCAAGAAGATTCACATTCAGCGGCACTGCCAACAGCCACAGATTGAGGAAATTCAGGCAATATCGTGTTGGAAATTTCCCAAAACCTATCTTTCTCTTGATTAGCAGCAGTAATATTCCCACACAGCAACTCAGTTCTCCTCACACACCCCCCAGAATAATCATTCAAATTCCAATCATTAAGCAACTTAGGATTGAAACCCATCAAACAATTACAGAAGGGTTGTATAATATTATTGCATATTCCATATTGCCCGCAGAAATCATAAACCTCACATTGCTGTCTCGGCTGAGCCCAAAACAAAGTCCACTGCTTTGTGCTTTCCAAACTGAGTTGGATTTGCCCCGAAATATCCATAACAAATCTAACAATAATTGAAGGATTATACAGAGAATATGTGTAGTAACTCTCATTCTCGTTGTCATGATAGCTAAAATTAAAGATATAATCAGCTCTCATTTCAGGCATTAAGCTGAAAACCTGCCCATTCCAAGGACCACTAGCCCAATACTGTTTAGACCCATTCCAAAATATAACATACTGACTATTATTTGCATCAATATTAAGAGAATACAGTCCTGTTGAAGGGTCTTCTGAGTTCTTCCATGAAGTTAAACGTTGGTGTGTGTTGGTAAGCTTATTGTAAGCAATCTTTGCACCGGGCAACCAAGTGTGAGAAGGGTGATCAAAACTTTGCCAAATTGGTTGATTTGAATTAGACCCATCTCTCAAAATCAAATTCCCATCATCCCCAAGAACAGCCACCACAGAATTGGAAGTGGTAGAGTTCTGATTTGTGGACCAAATCAGAATTTGGGATTCATTTAAAATCACCAAATTACCACCTAAGATTTTGAGTACAGAGGAATACTTATCAGAGATGGGATTATCTCTATTGGCTACCCAAACTATTGTTAGAGTAGATACTTTGGCGTACCACATGGATATGTAATAGTATGAGGAATTACCTGGTTTGTAGAAACCCAGTTCAAAATTCCCACCAGCAGAGGTTATGGTCTGGTTCCCAGAAAGAGATTGATTTGCAGAGATGGTGTCAGCTCCATGGGAGAGATCGTTGATGAAAGAGAAGAAGAGGAGAAAGAAAATCGAAAACATGAAGGATGGGTTGTTTTTTATGCCCATTATTGGCTCAAAGTTTTGTTGATATTATTATATAATCAGATGTTTGAATGAGCCTTAACCAAGTTCATGATAGAAGAAGGAGAAGCAGAAGCTTAGTGGCTGATATTTTCTTATTTTAACATTATTGACTTACAATTTTCAAGTCAATAATGTATCTTTATTTGATCATCTAACCCCTTTCCAACAATTTAATGTATGTCTCTAATTTCTTCTGTCTTACTACTCTTCTTTGGACTCTACTCTCATTGTAAATGATAAAAAAATTATGTATTTATAACTGGATTGGAGTCAAAAAAATTTAGAGACTGTTTGGCCAATTTTTTTGTTCAAAAAGAATTTATTCAAAAATATGTCAGAGTTATCCACAAATATTGTTTTTTTAAATGATAAAATATATTTGTAATCTATGAAGCACGGACACCTCTCCGAGGGCTCCGTACCAGTGTCGGACACGGACACGCGTCAGACACGCGGTTGACACGTGTCCGACATGCACTGGAGAGTGTCCAATATTTTTTTTTTTTTTTTTTTGAAGCCGGACACGTCCAGGACACGTTATGGACACTTTCGGACACGCACGTGGTCAATTTCAGAATTTACAAAATATTTTTGGGGTCAATCTGTAAAAAAAAAAAAAAAAATACTTCTATTTGCCCTAAATCGATCAAAAGCCCTAAATCAATGGAGAAGCTTAGCAGAGAACAAAAGGAGAAAGAGAGAAGGCAAAGATAACAGAGGAGAAAGAGAACCTGGTCGCTCGTCCGTCGCTCGTCATCGCTCGTCGCTGCTCGTCGTCACTCGTCGTTACTCCTCGGCCGTCGCTCGTCGCTCGTAAGGTACACCTTCTTCTTCCTTCTTCTTCCTTTCTCGGCTTCGGTCTTCTTCCTTCTTCTTCTAGTCTTCGTTCCTCAGTCGATGCTTCTCTCTCTCTCTCTCGACTTCTCCTCTCTCTCTGTCTAAGTTTATTTTTGTTTTTGATTTTGTTTTATCGCGTTTTTTTTTTTTTTCTATTTTCATTTTATATTTTTTTCCTCTCTGTCTTATTTCAGAATATATATATATATATATTAATTAGTTTTGTTAATATATTTATTTCAGAATATATATATATTTATATATATGTCTTATTTCAGAATATATATATATTTTATTAGTTTTGTTAATTTAATAATAATGTGTGTTTATTAATTTTATTATAGGAACAAATTTGTAATTCTGAAACAATGGCTACTATGGGCGGTAGTTCAAATGATATACCTGATGATTTTTTTTAATTTTTTTTAATAATTTTATGACATATAATAAATAAAATTAATTATATATATTGAACGTGTCCCCCGCGTGTCGTGTCCCTTATTTTTTGAAAATTTGCGTGTCGGCGTGTCTATGTCGTGTCGCGTGTCCGTGCTTCATTGTTTTTAATCCTTAAATTATGCATTTGATGTTACTTTGGTCCTCCAATTTTAATTTTAGGATAAATTACAGTAAACCTCCTTAAATATGACCTATTTACATTTTACACCTTAAATTTTAAAACTTCACAGTGAACTCTCTCAAATATTAGAAACTGAAGTGAATTTAAACTTTACAGGTAAATTTTATAATTGTTCACTCAGTGAGTTTTTAGAGTCATCTATAATTAATTTAATTAAAATGACACAAAATACGTATTTTATCATAATTATAGTTTAAAGCGATACAAAAAGAGTTAATTGTTAAAAATTCCAATCGAAGAAGAGCATAAGGTATTAGGTCCAGTGAATATTTTTTATTTGTTAAAGGTCCACAATTTGTAAAATAATTTGGTAAGAAGGCATTTTGTTAGTTTTGAAGGAAATTTTTTTCAAATTTTCCTAATTTATCCGCTGACTCTTTTTTTGACTATCTGTTCAAATTTATATCTATCTGTTCAAATTATTTTCTATTTGTTCAACTTTTTTTTTACTACCTATTCAAATTTATATCAATCTGTTGAATTTTTTTTCTATCAATTCAATTTTTTCCCCATATTTGTTCAAAGTCGGTGGGTTTCTCTCTTTATCTGTTTAAAATCTATGAGTTTCTCTCTCTCTGTTTAAAATCTGTAGGTTTCTTCCTCTGTCTAAAATTTCACAAACTTGTTTTCTATCTGTTGGAATTATTCACTGCAACAAAAACACACCAACAAATCATACAAACACCTGATCTCTTCTCACTCCTCATCATCTCTTCTCTTTCTCTATCTGCCCTTTCTCTTTTTATCGGTCATAGTGTTAAGTTGCTTCCAGTTAAGGTTTTCACAAAGATCTGCATCTGTTCAACACAAGAATAAAAAATAAAAAATAAAAATTAATTACTAATTCAAATTCAATATACAGAGAGACAACAGATCCAACAACAAAAACAAATCCACAGATCCAACAAAAAAAATTATAATAACTGAATCAAACATCCAACATTAAATCAACTACTAATAAAAATTAACATATTAAGGGGGGAATCATCTGATATTCAAAATTTCCCAAAATAAAATGATTTTCATTCTATCGAATCTATAATCACAAGTGCGAAGAAGATCTATGCGATAACTTGCAAAAAAAAACACAAAAAACTACTTCATCTATTCATATAAAGCACTTACATAGATTGAAAAATCAAGGAATATGAATACATACCTGAATCAGCTAAAGGATTGAGAGAAATTGATGAGCTCTGAGAGTGTTCTGAGCTTTCAATGTCTATTTTTTGTATAGAGAGATGGGGGTTTTGCAATGGCCAAAATCAAGTGGGGGTTTTATAGACGAAGCAAACGGAGAGGTTTCACATTTCGAAGCTTAGATACAGAAAGTGACCATTGTTGCTGCGAGGTGTGGTGGAGAGAGAGAGAGAGAGAGAGAGAGAGAAGGGGTGAGGAGGATAAGAAGCTGGATCTTGGAACCATAGCCACCGAGGGCGACCGAAACCCTAACGACGAACACGAGCTGAGGGAGATGGCTGCGGTGATGGACACGGCGGCGAGGGACGATGATGGAGACGATCTATGGCAATCTGAGGCGATCGGGAGGTCAGTGATGAAACCCTAATGACGTTGAAGATCAGTAAGGAAACCCTAACGACGGGTCCACTCTCCACCTTCCAAAGGTTCACTGCCTCATCTTCACCGGTAGCGACGCCTTGTTCCGGTCGCGATAGCCGCAGAACCACCGAGATCGGAAACCCTAACCAGCTATGGACCTGTGTGGCGTTTGGTAAATTTTCTAAATAAGATTTGAGAATAAAAGTTATATTTTGAGTCTGTGAGTTTTAGAATTATGATTTGAGTTTAAAAAATTTGTTTAGTGAATAAGTTTTAAAAAAATTTTGAATTAAGTAAAGAATTTTTGATGTAACATTTATTGATATAAAAATTTATAACTTATAATCAAATATACAACTCAAATATATATTAAAAGCTCATTAAAAAATTTAAAAAATATTGTTTTATTATTAAAAATATTTATAAAAAATTCACACTATTTAGGTCAACTGGTCGGACGTTCAGGGAACGACCAGTAAACCAAATTTCAAAATTTAAAAATTCGTCTAGAACGAGTTTTCAAAATGAGAGATAGAATTAATTTTCCAAAACTTAAATCAAATATCATACTAGAATGTCGGGATAGAAATATGATTTCAAAATCCTTCCAGAGTTTTTTTTTTTTTATTTTTTTTTATTTTTTTTTTTTACTAGAACTTAATTAGGGGTTGTTTGGGACAAACTAAATAAATGTACTTTTTGACTTTTTATGAAATATGAGTTGTGCATTGGTTGGTTTTAAAATGATGTGGTAGAGAGATAATGTGACTTAAATAAGATGATGTGACTCAAATAGGATAGTGACTTTTTGACTTTTCGACTTTTTTAAGTTATGTCAAACCAAGCCTTAATTTTAAAATGATATATCATTGTTGTTGAGAAATGTAATTTTGTACAGATAAGAAATTTACTATTCTGAACAAATATAAGCGTGTGAACTTTTGAGGGTAGTTTAGTTATCGACTCCGCTAGGTAGCTCGAAACTTACAATCCTGAATGGCTCGAAATATTTTCGTAAAGCCCAACGCTTGTTAAACAAAAACAAAAAAGAAGATAGAGGAGAGGAGAGAGAGAGGGGAACTAGACCTAGCGCAGAGCAGAGCATTCCTCCGTTTGGAATCTTCATCGACGACCACGACAACCACCGACCTAGGTGTTCACCGACGAGAGCCGCTGACCATCGAGACCACCGTCCACTCTGTTCGGAATCTCCACCATCATCTTTGCCATGGCAAATTCCATAGCATTGGAGGTGTTTTTGTTCCACCCAAGACCATGTCCTATACTCACAAATTGACATTTCATTATAAAGCAAAAGATATTAGTACCATGAACAAGGCCTGGCATAAAAAATTACTAAATTTCATCATCTCTGCCATATGGAAAAGTTCTTGTGCTTGATGGCATTGTTCAGTTGACTGAGAAAGATGAATGTGTCTATCGAGAGATGACCACTCATCTTCCCCTTTGTTCAATTCAATCCCCCAAAATTGTAATTTTCATAAATCATGGGTTCCATAGTTCATGATGTGTTTAGTGTTTCTATTTTTATTCAAATTTAATTTCAAATGACATATAGCCATACTTAGATTATTGAAATTATAATGCAATTAAGTATGAGGAACTTTTTGAATCCGTAGCAGCTTCTTTTTTTCTTTTCTTTGCTTTTTCTTTTATTCTAGTTGAACTTTAATAGGCATGTGTACTTAGAGATACATTTGAAGTTAAATGTTGAAGTTAAATGTCCAACTACACATGAGGAAAAGAAACCAAGTTGTCTCTTTAATACCATGCTCTGTTTTCCTTCATTATAGGACGCATGGTGATGGTGGTTTTCTTTCATTCTGGTTGAGAGGAGTTTCTGCGTTGGATGAAAGGAGTTTTCGATTGTCAGACGAGTTGGATGTCCGCATCGTCGGATGCGTCAAGTCAAATGTCCACGTCGGAGATGAGTTGAATGGCCATCATTTGCATCAAAGAGGATGAGAGAGCAATAGGGATCCTGAAGAGGAGAGAGAACAATATTTGGGTTTGAGAGAGAGTGGAGGAGATATTTATAGAGAGATATTGATATATGTAAGCACGTGAGTCCCACAGGTTAGGGCCATTCAAGCCCAAACTTTCGAGCTACAAAATATTTCTCTTTAGTTATTTCGTAGAATGATGTCTTTATAACCATACTATTTTCGCTCTTAAACTTTTGAGTAAAAAAAAAATTAAATTGAATTTTTTTTTTTTTTTGTCTAAACGCTCATAAAAGAAATATCACTCAAATTAAAAAACGAAAAACAAAAAATAAATGAATAAAACAAAAACAAATGTCTTTGATTTTGTTGCAGTAGCCGGTGGCTCACGTTTTGCCCACTTCTGCTGAAATTGGCTTCCTTTTGTGGTTTATGAAATTTTTCATAATTGGGTTTTTTTAGGCATTTGCTGTTGTAGGCTGGTTTTCTTTTATTTTTTCTTTATTCTTTTTTTTTTAATTTTTGATTCATAAGAAAGAAAACAGTCATAAAATATTACAAATAAGTCCTGAATTAGTTCAATTCCTTCCAGAATTAGTATTCACTCAGTCAGCAATTAACAAAGAAAATAAAGAGCTAGGTGGATCCTCTAGGTACACTAGGTGCTCCTGCTGGTTTACACCAAGGTTTCCTTGGGTATGGTTTGGGTAGTGCATTGGCATCTTCTAAGTTGGAAGTTTGCATCTTCAACTATGGCTCTGCAGGGTGAGTTGCTCCTTGCTCCTTTGATTAGTTCCATGGCAGATTGGGAATCAGTTTCTATGATGATGTTGGACATTCCTTTTTGCATAATTATGGTTAAGCCTTTGTAAGTGGCCCATAATTCTGCCTCCAAGCTTGTGTCGTTGCCTAGGTAGCCATAATAGCCCCACATCCATGATCCAACTTCATCTTTATGCAACCCTCCATAGCCTGACTGTCTTGGGTCTCCCTTTGAGCATCCATTAGTGTTTAACTTGAGCTTACCTGCATTAGAACAAGACCACTTAGTTTGGGGGCTGTACAGTTTGGGTTCAAGAAGTCTTGGAAGGCTTCTTGAGTTTCCTTTGCTTGTTTCAAAATGAGGTTGACACTAATAAAGGGGGTTGGGTATGATTTTCAAACACTTCATTGTTCCTTTCTTTCCATATATTCCAGAGAGTTGTCAGAAAGATTAGAGACCATTGTATACCATTAATGTGCCCCTTGCTTCTAACATAAACCTTGATTCATTCCTGAAGAGGAATGGATGTGCTGTGCTGCCACCAACTAATGTCCCTCAGGTTTAGCCATATTAGCTTTTGCTTTAGGATAGTCCCTTAATAGATGGTGAATATCTTCTCTGTTATTCTGGCATCTAGGACAGGCATCTATTTCAGAGAGATTTCTAATGAGTCTCATGTGATTGGTGAGCAATCTTTCTTTCATGACAAACCACAGAAAGCTTTTGATTTTTTGAGGAACGTTAATTTTCCATAGCCATTGCCAGTCCTCCCCATTATCTTCCTGCTCTATTATAGCTTGATAGGCTGCTAAGGTTGAAAAGTTACCATTTGAAGATCCATTCCAAGTGAGACTATCATTGAAAGTCACATACCTGGGTCTGTGTATGCTGAGAATGGCTTCCTTGTCTTATTGAGAGATGATATCCTGTATTGTGGTCAAGTCCCAGTTCCCTTCATCATCTAAGATGAAGCTGACTTTTGCTCCACTATTAGTGTAATGTCCTCAATAAGTGTCACGACCCCAACCCGCTCCTAGTAGGATGGTGCCGTGATGGCCAGTAATCTGTGATTACCGAAGGCCAACTTATCAAAAGCCACACACAACAGAGTACACATAGGGGGCTTACAAATGCGGAAGCAATAACTTAAAGTACAAGTGGTCCATAAGAGCTGTGCGTAGATCAAATGAGAAGACATATACAACATAATCTTACAACCAGTCCAAAAATAACAAAAATACAAATCATATCTTGATCAAAAGGCTTCTAAGCCGACGTGTACAAAATACAGGAAATACAAGCCAAGAAGCATGATTTTCAAGATCGGCCGAAGTAAATACAAAAGCCGACATAAACACAAAATGCCGGTGTAAAAACAGTATTGCCGACAAGAGTGCAAATCAGGCCGACGTAAATTAAGAATCCAAAACAGCTTGCAAACACATCTAGGCGTCGCCGCCGTCCTACTCATCACCTATATATATATAGAGATGGTGAGTATGGAAACTCAGTGAATGGTACTAATAATAAAGGTTTTGCATGAATATAGCCAAAGTCTTTACGAAACAAAGCGTGCCAAAACCGTACAAATATTAGCCGAGATCCTTGCAAATCAAAACACAATAAACCTTTACCAAGTCAAGGGATGAACCGTATTCATCTATCAAGTCTTACAAGTTTCCAGGGATGTTCACTGACATCGGCAAATCATAGCCAAAAGATTTCCAATCAATAGTCTGTATAGTAATCCATTAGTGACAAAACAAAGGGCCGTACGATCCGTAATCGATTTGACAAAATGGTGCTGCAAAAGTTTATAGTCCTCCAGCCAAGGGACTTGTGTTACTTAGGCCTATAGCCCTTTTTAACAAATGGTGCTGCGAAAGTTTAGAGTCCTCCAGCTAAGGGACTTGTGGCTTTTCCAAGAAAGGACCGTATCCTTTTAATACAAGAGACTGGTGTCACTTAGGCCCGCAGCCCTTTTTGACAAATGATGCTGCGAAAGTTTAGAGTCCTCCAGCTAAGGGACTTGTGTTCCAAGAAAGGACCGTATCCTTTTGTCCATAATGCTGAGAAAGTTTAGAGTCCTCCAGCTAAGGGACTTTTACACTTAGTGCTGCGAAAGTTTATAGTCCTCCAGCCAAGGGACTTTTCAAGATAACATCAAAACGAAGCTTACACTTGATACATCGAATTAGGCTAATCATTCATGCTTAACAAACACTTTCATCAAAACAAATCAAGACAAGGTTTATCAAAACAGTAGAACATAGCTTTATTAAAAGCACCACTCACCTAGCTCTTCAGGTGTCGGCTCAAGTAGAGATCAAAGCCTTGACAAATCACATGGCAAATCACACTCTCAAAACAAGTTTTACATACACGTAATGATCTCGGCACTCCTACTGAATCTAAATCAAAGACAAAGCGAAACATGCAGAGAGTCAAAACGCTGTTTCCCATCTCGTGGAAACGCACTGGGTACCATCCAGGTCATGCCAAGGTCCCATACCTCCTTGCCGAGGCATGGTCCTGACGACCACACACAAAACGAAATCGGGGAAAATCCTGGGTTTCCCCTTGAAGAGTGCTAGGGACAAGATCATCAAGAATATCAAAACATGCATGCTAAAATCATAATTCGTTTACATATAAAATCTGAGATTTCATGCCAAGAGTTCAAAACATGGACCTGGGTACCCTTACAAGAAGACCATGCAAGAACAAACACAGAAACATGATTCTTGCCTCAAGCTTTTGGATCAAAACAGGGTTTTATTCACAAGAACACACAAACATTGTTTTCTCTTTCAAAAACCAACCCCAAACCAATGCATGGCATGCAAGACAGATTCCATCATGCAATGCAGCTAGACGATCGATAAGAACAATCAGTGTAGAGCAAGAATCTAACCTCAAAACTCAAATCTAACGGTTTGATCTTCAAAGATCAAGCTCGGAACTCTACTCCTCACTCTAAAACTCCTTCCATCTTCTTCTAGAGCTTCTCTCTCTAAAAACAAAGATTTGAGACCAAATGATTTGTTTCTAAGTCTGCCGGCTGTCTAAACCTTCAGCTCGGACACGTGGCATTATCGGGTTGGATCAATTCAAAAAGGTGACTGATTGATTAGACAAATCCCTGACAAAGCGTATCCAACAAGCTTGATAGCGAGACACGTCGGCAAGTAATGACATCGGCTAAAGACGAAGCTTCGACAATAGGTCAACAAAGACATCGGCTAGGGAGGACGACACTTGACTTAGCTGTGCCACACCTTGGCCTGGGTGTGCCACATCTCGGTCTAGGCCATACCTACCCAAGGACAAAGATCACTAGTACAAGACATCTCGGCCTTGGCTCTAAACACATCGGCCCAAAGAGTGACATCTCGGCAAACATGCCGAGGTGAAGGTGGAGGTTAACCGGGGTTCCACAACGGTTCTAAGTGCAAAGGTTCAAAGGCGAACTAAGCTCATGATGACCTCGGCCACACACCAAGCAAGAAACAAAACCATTCAAGCAACACTTAAGCAAAACGAGGCAAGTCTCAAACAAAACAAGGCAAGGCAAAACTTTGCAAAACAGTATAACAGGACAAGATCATACATGAATGTATGTAAGTATTGACTAAATCAAAGTGAGGGTTGTTACAATAAGTCTTACAAAGAGGCTGAGTTCCACACCACCAATCAGTCCATAAAGAAATGTCCTCCCGTGCCCACATCCCATTTAATATTTTTTCACAGCACCTCTCTGTTTTTTATGATACTTTTCCAACTGTGAGAAGCTCTTCTTCTGCTAGGCCAACTAGATATGGAATGATTCCTAAGGTATTTGGCCCTAAGAACTTTGCACCAGAGATCCTCAGATTTGTTAGCCAATTTCCATCCCAGTTTAGAAATAAGAGCTAAGTTTTGTTCTCTAGCTTTTCTTATGCCCAATCCACCATGTTTCTTATTGTTGCACACTTGATACCAATTCACAAGATGGATTTTCCTTCTTCTTTCAATACTGCCCCATAAGAAATTCCTGTCCAATTTGTCAATTTGGTCACACACACTCCTAGGGAGTTCTACAGTTTGCATAATATGGTTTGGAATAGCAGAGGTTATAGATTTGACTAGAGTAGTTCTACCAGCTAAGGACAAGGTCTTAGCTTTCCATCCTGAAAGTCTTTTGGACATTTTCTCAAAGGAATCCTTTATAAGGTTTTTGTTGACTCTATTGTGGAGGATGGGTGTGCCTAGGTATTTACCTAAGTCATCAGTGAGAGATATGCCACATTTATAGCTGAGAGGAAGGGCTTCTCTTTTGGTGAGGTTAGGGGAGACAAACATTTTGGATTTTTGGAGATTGATCTTTTGGCCAGACATATCACAAAATTCAAAAAACACCTCCATTATAGAATCACAATTGCTATTGTTGGCTTTAGCAAACAAGATGAGATCATCAGCAAAAAAGAGATTGGAAATGGAAGGGCTAGCTTTAGAAGCTTTGAGTCCCTTCCATCTACCACTTTCAGTTTGTATCTTGATCATGTTAGAGAGATTTTCCATACAAAGGACAAATAAATAAGGGGATATGGGGTCTCCTTGTCTAAGACCTCTACCCATGTTTATGTTAGGGAGGGCTTCACCATTCCAAATAATAGAAGAGCTAACATTAGACACACAGTTCATAATAAGAGTGATCCAGTTAGCATTGAGTTGAAGTTCTTTCAAGGTGTGGCAAATAAAGTCCCAAGAGATTCTATCATAGGCTTTTTCAAGATCAATCTTTAGAACCATACCCCCTGATTTGCCCTTCTTGTATCTAAGAGTGTGAATAATTTCCTAAGTAATGATGATGTTGTTAGTGGTAGTTTTGCCAGGTATGAAGCTACTCTGGTTGGGACTAATGAGGTCAGAGAGGAGAGGTCTAAGTTTATTAACAATGATCTTGGTGATGACCTTATAGGTTATATTACCGAGACTAATAGGTCTGAATTGTTTAATTGTCTCAAGGTTATCTAGTTTAGGAATGAGGACAATTTGAGTTTCATTGATCTCCTTAGGGATAGTTTTGTTATGAAAACAGTTCTTGATGAAATAGCAAACAAAAGGGTCAACAATGTTCCAATTCTTGTGATAGAAAATAGCTTGGATACCATCTTTCCCAGGTGCTTTGAGCTTTAATGTTTTTAATTGCATTCCAGATCTCAAGGTTGGTAATAGGGGTTAAAAGCCTATCATTATCCTCGAAGGTAAATCTAGTTCTAGCAATGCTGGTCCAATTCTCAAATAGGGTGGTTTCCTCATACTTGAACAGGTTGTTAAAATGCTCAGTGATATGGGTTTTAAGTTCATTGGTATTAGAAATCTAGTTACCCCTGTCATCTCTAAGAACATTGATTTTTAACTTTCTTCTTTTATTGAGGGTAGAGATATGGAAGAATTTAGTGTTTTGATCACCCAAAGTAAGCCATTTGGACCTAGACTTCTGTAACCAGAGGATCTCTTCTTGAAAAAGAGTATTGTTATAATGTTTCACCAGATCTTTTTCTAAAACATGCAGGTTATGAGAAAATGAGTGGGCTTGGGTTTTTTGGATTCTCTCTATGCGGGCAAGAAGGGTTTTTTTTCTTTAAAAATGTTTCCAAACACATCTTTATTCCAAATTTTAATGTTATAGGTAAAATCATCAATGGCACTTAAGAGGCCATTATCCCTATTGAGCCAAGACTTATGGACAACATCAGTGAAATTGGGCCATTATCCCTATTAAGCCAAAACTCAATAAGAAATTTCACATGATTCTATACTTGAATTGTAATACCATGAT
>JAXFYN010000128.1:0-184000 GCA_036172215.1 Camellia granthamiana
GGCATGGCACCGTATGAAGCTTTGTATGGAAGGAAGTGCAGATCGCCGATATGTTGGACCGAAGTAGGAGATAAAGTTTTGATCGGCCCCGAACTGATTCAAGTGACAACCGAGAAGATTAAGCTTATTCGTCAGAGGATCACAACTGCCCAAAGTCGGCAGAAGAGCTACGCCGACCAGAGGAGAAGAGAATTAGAGTTTGAAGTTGGGGATCATGTATTTCTGAAGATTTCGCCAAAGAAGGGAGTTTTTAGATTTGGGAAGAAAGGTAAGTTAGCACCTCGTTACATCGGACCATTTGAAATTCTTGAAAAGATTAACGCGACTGCCTACAGACTTGCTTTACCACCAGGATTGAGCCAAGTACACAATGTGTTCCATATTTCAATGTTGAGAAAGTATGTTCGGGATCCCCTGCATGTGATTGATCATTTTGGGATTATGGTTGATGAAGAATTGAGTTATGAAGAGAGACCAATGCGTATTATTGATAGGCAAGTAAGGCAATTGAGAAATAAGGCAATACCAATGGTAAAGGTTGAATGGAAGGAACACTACGGCAAGGATGCCACATGGGAAATGGAAGAAGAAATGAACATTCGACATCCAGAACTACTTTTGAACCAAGGTAACTCAAGTTTGGGGACCAAACTTCTTTAAGGGGGGTAGGATGTAATAACCCTCACACTGCCTTAACTATACTCATATGCATTTTATATGATTTTTGCTTTGTTAAGTTGTATCTTGAATCTTGACTTGCCTTGCATCTTTGACTTGTCTTGCATAAGTATTACTTGAGTGTTTGTTCCTTACTGTTGTGTGTGTGTAGCCGAGGTCACCTTGGGACTAGTTCACCTTTGAACCCTTGTACTTAGAATCATGTTGGAACCACTTGTTTGACCTTCACCTTCACCCCGGCATTCTAGCCGAGATGTACTACTTAGCCGAGGTATGTTACATTAGTGACCTTGTTCCCGGGATGGTATGACATAGGCCGAGGTGTGGCACACCCTGGCCAAGGTGTGGCACAGCTTAGTCAAGTGTCGTCCTCCCTAGCCGATGTCCTTGTTACCCTGTAGCCGAGGTCCTACCTTTGGCCGATGTTATTGCTTGCCGAAGTCTTGTTGATAGCCGATGTCATTACCCGCCGGAGTGTTTCACTGGGAAACTTGTTAGATACGCTTTGTCAGAGTCTTGTCCTTTCAATCAGTCACCTTTTTGAACAGAGCCAATCAGCCGTTGCCACGTGTCCGACCTGCAGGATAAAGCAGCCGACAGACTTAGAAACACATCATTTGGTCTCAAATCCTTGTCTTAGAGAGAGAAGCTCTAGGAAAGGGAGTTTAGAGAGAGAAGTGGAGTTCGAGCTTGATCCTTGAAGATCAAACCGTTGGATTTGAGTTTTGAGGTTAGATTCTTGCTCTCCTTTGATTACTCTTATTGTTTGTCCAGCTGCATTGCATGATTGAGTTTGTTTGGTGTGCCATGCATAGATTTAAAGTCGGTTTTAGAAAGAAAATAAGACATTTATGTGTTCTTGAGGAAAGCCTTGATTTGATCCGAAAGCTTGCATTGAAATCCATGCTTTTGTGTTTGTTTTACCAAGGTCTTCTAGTATGGGTACCCGGGTCCATGTTTTCAAACTCATGGCACGAAATCTCAGACTTTATAAATGTAAGTTATGATCTTTGCATTCATCTTGTTCATGTTCTTGAGCAGAGGGAAACCCAGGTTTTCCCCGGCTTCCTTTATCCTTGAATGTGGCCCTCGGGACCACACCTCGGCGAGAGAGTGTGGAACCTCGGCCTAGACCTGGATGGTGCCCAGCATGTTTTCCCAAAGTAAGAAGCAGTGTTTGATATGATTTGACTTAGCTTGAGCGACTGCCGAGGTCATTTGCATGCATATGAAGCTTGTTTGAAAGTGCATTCAATAGACTCGTTATGTGTTTGTAGGACTTGGACTTGCTTTGACCCCGACGTCTGAAGAACTATGTGAGTGGCATTCTTAATAAAGCTATATTGTAATGTTTTGATAGAAGTTTCGTTTTGCCTTGTTTTGAAAAGTATTTGTAAGCATGAATGCTTATCCCTATTTTGTATGCCTTGTATTATACCTCGTTTGATGACACTCTTGAAAGTCCGTACGTGCTAGGGGACTAGAAGCATTTGTAGCACAACTCTTGAAAGTCCGTACGTGCTAGGGGACTAGAAGCATTTGTAGCACAACTCTTGAAAGTCCGTACGTGCTAGGGGACTATAAGCATTTGTAGCACAACTCTTGAAAGTCCGTACGTGCTAGGGGACTATAAGCATTTGTAGCACAACTCTTGAAAGTCCGTACGTGCTAGGGGACTATAAGCATTTGTAGCACAACTCTTGAAAGTCCGTACGTGCTAGGGGACTATAAGCATTTGTAGCACAACTCTTGAAAGTCCGTACGTGCTAGGGGACTATAAGCATTTGTAGCACAACTCTTGATGTCATCCCTTGGAACTTGAAAGCCTTGAAAGATTTGATATAAGAACTTGATTTATGCCTTGTACCGTTTTGCTAAAAGATCTCGGATGCCATTCATGTAAACCCTTTATTACTTATGCCATTCACTGAGTATCCAAGCTCACCCTCTCTATATATATGTAGGTGATGAGCAGGGCGACGATGACGCCTAAGTATGTTTTGCCGAGGTGTTTAGCCGAGGTGTTTTGCTGAAGCATTTTGCTAATGTGTTTTGGACTCATGTTTGCGACGTCTTGAAGATCATGCTTCTTAGTTACTTCATTGTATTTTGTATTTGATGGCTGAGAAGCCTTTTGGTCAAGATGTAATTTTTGTACTCTATCTTGTTGTACTGAAGCCATTATGAGATGTATGTCATTTCATTTTAACTTAAGCACTGCTCTTATGGATTACTTAGTTTTATTTATTGCTTCCGCATTTGTAAGCCCCATATGTACACTCTGTTTGTGTGTGAATTCTCGTAAGAGGCCTTTGGTAACCTCGGGTTACTGGCCATCTCGGCGCCGACCTTCTAGGGGCGGGTTGGGGTCGTGACAAACACGTTATTTGTATATCTTGTTTGGGAGGAGATGTGGGATGTACTCCATATGTGCTTATATGCTTTAATACATTTTATATGTACTCTCCTGATACAGCAAAATGTGTGTATCTATTAAAGTATTGATATAGCAAATCTGTATATCATATATGAAGTATGGAAGGGTTTATTTGAGATTGACACAGCAATTATGTGTGTCTATTGTGAAGGAAGAAATGTTCAATATGAGTTGTTACCCCAATTGAAATGGAATTATTATTAATGAGAGATGTAATCTCCGTTGAATTACCTGGCCAGGTTCTGAGCCACGTTTATGAAATGAATTGGTATATAAAGGAAAGTGAAATGTAACACGGACATAATTGTTATGGAACGGTAATATGATATAAACGGATTTATGAGTGCTGGCCATCTATCAAGTGCTATTATTTTAGTCATTGCTTATAGTTGGTTTAGTATATCTCTACTGGGCTTTGGCTTACCCTATTTGGGACACTATTTTCAGGTACAGGAGACGTGCCAAGTTCTAGAACTTTGCCTCAGGGGTTTTCGGAATGGAAGACTCTACTTACTATTTGTTTTGTTGATTACACGTAAATGCAAGCTGAGGGCTTTATTTGTAAAAGAGTTAGAACTCTTCTTTTGTGTAACCAAGTAACAACTTGGAGAGATATAAGCCCGCATGGCATTTTATTTTTATTTTTTGTAAACATTTGTAGCTTATATGAAACTCTCTTTTGTAATATTAACTCTGATGTATGTATGGAAACGTGATCTATCTGTCATGTGTATAGAACTGTTGGGTGTTGGGATTATGTACTATTTTGAGGGTGTTACAGAAATGCTCGAGAGCATGTTGTTTGGTTCATTGAGACTTTGGGGATTCATGGTTCAAATCATGTCCTCCGACTGAGGGAATTCTCCAAGTCCCTCACCGACCAAGCATATAGTTGGTACGTTAAGTTGGCCCCAAGCTCTATCCAAAGTTGGGAGGAGACGGCCAATAAATTCCACACCAAATTCTTTCAGGTGGCCGAGAAAGTGACCACGCTCACCTTGTGTAAGGAAAAGCAGTAAGAGCGTGAAGACATTCTTGAATATGTAAAGAGGTTCCAAGACAAAGTCGTGGACTACCACGAGGCTATAGAGGAAAATTACTTGGTCCAAATCTGTGTTGAAGGGGCATTGAACGGGTACAAGATGATTCTTGTTAATCACAAGCTACTCACCTTCTTGGCACTAATTGAAGCATCTCGGAACATCAACACACCTCTCATCATTTCTAGAGAATTCGAGTTTTCTTCAAAGATCTTCGAATTTTTAGACCACATTCTTGAACCCTCTCATACATGAATCGATAATATCGGTTTTATTATTTTGAATATCGATACCGACCATTTCTCCTATCAAATCACAACGAACTGATTGAAATAGTTCGCTTTGATGCATTTTAATCGGTTTAAAATCTTTTAAACTTGAACCATTTTTAAATATAATCACTAATTTATATAAAAATATTAAATTAATTATTTTTCTACCATTTCAAACATATCCAATTCATCCATTTAATAAATACTTTTCAATTCCTAAATTAACAAAACCAAAAACAAAAAAAAAGTTTAAAAATACTAAAATTTCAAGAATAATGAATTAGAATTAATATTATATATAATAAGAATTTACAAATTTAAGTTATAAAGAAGATAAAGTAAATTAATAAAGATTAATAATTTATTATACTTATTAATATCATTATATTATTAGATATTATATATATATATATATTATAAACACAATATATGTTGAAGCGATCGATTTCAATTTAGTCCGGTGTATAAGGTGCTTGAACCAATACCGAACCGAGAACAAAAAAAAATCAAATTTACAAACGCACAAATTTTGCTAAAAAAAACATGTCAGATATAACTAATCTGGTCCGATTCAATTGGTTTAATCGATTTTTTTTTTTTTTTTTTCGTACCTCCCTAATTAAGATTCTCATCTAAAAAAACATACTCCATTAAGATTGTGTTTGAGAATCATGAATTCAAATTAAAATTTTAAAAAGTGAAAAGTTAGATTTATATTTTATTCACATTTTTTTTTAAATTACTATCCAAATCATAATCAAATCACAGCTTGTAGACTGTAGTAACTAGTCTTGAACCATTAAAGTTTAAAACCCTCGTGTTCGATTTATGAATTTAGAAAAATTTGAAAAGAAAATTAAAAAAAAATAGATATATTACATCTGCCTTTTCTATTTTTATTTTTTTTACAAATTACTCCCAAAATTCATAAATTAAACACAATCTAAAAACTAAAGTCATCTCAAACACATCCACACCTTACCATCTAAAAAAAAGACACATCCATAGCTTGATCCAAATTTATACCCTAAAATTTTTTATAAAACCAAGGAATTTGGCTCTTCTACTTCATTTTTATTTACTTATTTTTTTTTATTTAATATTTTTCCCTCTCTTTTTTTATATCATTCCTTAAGTCCCATAGGTGTGATCCCATAGATTTTGAGTCATTGTTAAGGTTTGATACCGTAGATTTTGACACATTTTCTCATTGAGCGAGGGGTACAAAATAATGTTTACTTTAAATTTGCGAAGCTGTATTGTGTCTGGTGAAGGTTTTACCCAAACAATAATACTATAGAAACCATTCAAATGTATATTATTTTACTCCAACAAACATACATTTGAAGGTTTTCAAATGTATTCTTTAATGTTAGTTTGGCCATTGGAATGGTTCATATCATCAAAAGAAAGCATCATACGAAACCTATTACATTTTGAAGTGGTACAATAATGAAGTTGAAAACAAAACCTATAGAGAAAATAAGAGAAAACAAAACAGGAAAAAATGAAAAGCATCTCAGAGTCAATAGTTCCCATAGTTTTCTGCACTAGCAATCAAAGTGCAAGGATAACAAAAGGTTTACTCATCACTGATGCTCACATAAATCCATTGATTCCATAAAAAAACACATTAAAACTAATGAGCCAAAAAAGAAAAGAAAAAAACAAAGACTAATAGTGTGGTAAAATGGATCTTAGAATAATATAACTATCTTCAATCCTTTTTGAGGAAATTACATATAGGTAACGCAGTTTTTATCAATCATCATTGATCCTATAAAAAAAAACACAATTGAGCAAAACAAAAAAATTTAGTACTAATAAAAAAATTAAAAAAAAAATCAGAGCAGCCAAGCCAGGCAGAGAGAGAGCTATATCCATAGATTTCTAAAGTAGAAATCTACAACAGTCTAAAAAATTCGTCATAAAAAATGTTAATAATTGTAAGTTTTAGTGATAATTTATAAAAATCGTGACAAAAAATGTCACTAATTGTTAATTTTTAGTGACATATGTAAAAAACCGTCACAAAAAAAATTATTTTGAGTGATTAACTTTTAATAGTTTAAATTTATCCTTATTATGATCTGACTTGAGTGTATGATTTTGCAATCTCAATCAACTCTACAAATTACATTATTGAATTTGAAGTATATTCACTTTATTTTGTAACCGGACATTATTTCATTCCTCTGTTGATAATTGGATCATCAACAACCAAAAATTAAAATTTAAATTAAAAAAATAGCCCAGCCAAGGAACCGCGAAACTATCACAATTAGGATTTGAAAATCTCCAAATAGATTTTTATCAAATTTCAATTTTTACAAATTTTATTTTTTTGAGAAGGAACAACGGTAGAGGAAAAAAACACAAAGTGGACATTGATAGTACATATGCGAATCGTCCTGCAAACATTTTTGGATGATGTATGGGTCTTTATTAATTTTTTGTAAAACATCAGGGAGGTGAGTGAAATTTACTATTTGAATATATAAGGGCAATCTTAAAATTGTTTACTCATAATACATGGCATCAGCATGACATCATCATATTCTGTTAAATAAATTAACAGAAGATTAATGGTGGGAAATCTTAATAATAGTTTCGAAAATAAGAACGGTTTCTGTAATTATTGAAACTATATAAGAGGCCCCTGTAACTTACCCAAAATAATTGAATGTACCCAAAAAATTGAATGTAATCAAATAATAAGGAAAGAACTGATAAGACAATTAGAAGAAGAGTTCCAAGGGAAAAAGAAGTTCAACCTAGATAGTTTGTTATTTGATGCTGTTATCCCCAAATCAACAAGATTAGACTCTAGTTTGCATTCTCTAAAACCATATAATCAAGGATGAAACATAATTAATTTTTTATTTTATTTTATTTTAAAAAAGAACCATTTAAGAGGATTGTTAAAGAAAATGAGTTGCAAGAAAAAAGGGTCAACATGTAACGTTCAGTCTTTGATGTTCCACAGTTTACATGGACAAAATATTTGGATTCAGAGTCGGAACAATAATAAACCCAATTTCTTCTGTACGCTCGCTTGTTACAGATTGCACAGATCGGCCAAGTTTCTAATGGAATAGAATAGATGAGGGTGAGAGGGTGAGGGTTATTATTGAGTTTAATGGTGCTAGGCAATGAATCAGCACAATTCTGGTTGACCCAGAACCCACAGGTGGTACAAAGATAAGAGGTGCCTTCATGTTTTGTACCGCAAGCATCACAAAAGAACATGGTTGGCTTTTGAAGTGAGATCAACTGGTGTTGTGTATGACTTTTTTGCTCAATCCTCTGTTGAATACTATACGCCACCGAAGCACACTTCAAGTCAACATCGAAGTCGCATGGGAAACAACGGTAAATGAATCTGTTGCAGGTTTCTCTACAGACATCACAAATGCTTCTTGAGTAATTATAAGCTGGGTTTGGAATGAGAGTAAGGGGGTGTTCAAGATGAGAAGGATGTGTAATTTTCTTGGGTAATTTAGTACATGATTTGTGCAGGAAAAACCAACAACGATTGCAACCGTAGTAGGATTGATCGGAGATTATTAGTTGCTCACACGCGTAGCAAGGAATTTTCACAACACCATCATCATCATACATGTGCTCTGTTTTGAGGATTAGGGGATGGTCATGGTTGAAGTGTTCAAGCTCCATCCTCTCTCTGCCTCTGCGTCTCTATCTTCCTGACAACAATTGATTTATGGTTGTGTTCATAAATTTACAGATTCCTCCGGACTTTCATCGCCTACAATGTTCAGACTAGGCATGCTCATACTTTTCTAATTTATTCCACATGCATTGAATTACTTGAGCAAGACAATTATTGTTTTGAGTAATTGTAAACATAATTTTCATATCAAAAAAATCTATATATACAAAATAATGCGGTCTTGTGTAACTCTTTTATTTCAAAGTAAGATACTCATTATGTTGTATCATTTAGCATAAATTTTAGGTATTAAAATTCTGTTTGTAATTTTTTATTTTTTTATTTTTTGTAATTTTAATTTTTCGAAGAGTTCATAGAATAATTTTTTTGTATATGATTTGATTTTTATTATTTTTTTTTGTTCAGTATATTTGGAAAATTTAGCCAAAACCCTTTAATTGGACCCTTGTTTGGTGAAAAGCAAAATACTCATCATAGTTGTATCATTTAGTATAAATTTTAAGAAAATTTAGCCAAAACCCCTCCATTAGACAATTATTAAGTGAAAAAGACAGTTCAATTTATTTTGCTTCATAAACTCCCTAAGGAGAAAACACATAATTGAGCAAGAACAAAATAAAACATCTTTTTTTCTTAAACAATATTGTCAGAGTATCATATTATTGTGAAATAAAGTAACATGTTACTGTGAGAGTAACTGTGAGCAGAGTAACATGTTATTGTTTAAATCAATTTTGACAATAATATATTTTTTTATAAAGAATTTCATAATCAATATGGATCTTATTTGATAGATCTTTATGAGGGAATTTTAAAAAATACTAATTTTTCTTAAAAACTAACATCTACAGTATTATTTTAAAATTTAATATTTTAATAATAATAATATTTGTTAGACATTTTAAGAAATTTTTTTTATACTCGTCTTTAATATATTAAAATTTTATTTGGAGTGAATTTTGACTAAATCACCTTATTTTTTAGACGGATAGTTGGGCAGAACTCATAGTCTTGCTACTTGCTATCTAGTCACAACTGTATGATTACTTCAAGATATTTTTTAGACAGATAGTTGGGAAGAACTATTAAGGTCTTGCTGGCTGCTATCTAGCTACCACAACTTTATGATTACTTCAAGATTGCTATCTACCTACAACTTTATGATTACTTCAAGATATCATTCAGACAAATACTGTCAAAGACTTTTTCTGACGATTAAGACTTTCTAATTTTTTTTAATCTAATTAATTTTTTTTATTTTTAATTAAAATAATAATAAAAAATTGTTAAATTTTAACACATTTAAATTAAATATGAAGTTATTTATTTTATTTTTGATAGTTTTGGCTCAATAAATATAGTAATAGACTAATAGTTTTGGTTAGACATATTTATAAAAAAATATTATTTATGATATTTTGGAGTTAGTCATAAATAATTGAGAAAATTGGTGAAAAATTAATTCTAGCAATTGTCTAAGCTATAATGGGTACGAAATAATGTTTACTTAAAATTTGCAAAGCTATATTGTGTCTGGTGAAGGTTTTACCCAAATAATAATACTACGGGAACCATTCAAATGTACATTGTTTTACTCAAACAAATATACATTTGAAGGTTTTCAAAATGTATTCTTTAATGTTAGTTTGGCCATTGGAGTGGTTCATATCATCAAACGAAAGCATCATACAAAACCTATTACTTTGAAGTGGGACAATAATGAAGTTGAAAACAAAACCTAGAGAGAAAATAGGAGAAAACAAAAAATGAAAAAATGAAATGCATCTTAGAGTTAACATTCCCCATAGTTTTCTTCACTAGCAATCAAAGTGCAAGTATAACAAAAGGTTACTCATCACTAATGCTCACATAAATCCATAGCTTCCATAAAAAGAACACATAAAAACTAATGAACCAAAAACAAGCAGTAAATGGATCACAGAATAATATGAATATCTTCAATCCCTTTAAAGGGAATTACAGATAGATAATGTAGTTTTTATCAATCATCATTGACCCTATCCAAAAAACCCAATTGAGCAAAACAAAAAATTTAGTACTAAAAAAAAAAAAAAAAAAAGAAACAGAGCAGCCAAGCCAGACAGAGAGAGAGAGAGCTATATCCATAGATTTCTGAAGCAAAAATCAAAGCAAAACAACTAACAAAGTAACAAACAGATCAAGCATAAAATAAGCTGTTAAAGCATAAAGATTGAAATTTTTTACACAATACAAGTGA
Source organism: Camellia granthamiana (assembly GCA_036172215.1). Lineage (NCBI taxonomy): Eukaryota > Viridiplantae > Streptophyta > Magnoliopsida > Ericales > Theaceae > Camellia > Camellia granthamiana. The sequence continues at coordinate 10,358 of JAXFYN010000128.1, forward strand.
TAGAATTTTCTAAAAACCAGGAATCAAACATTTTAAACTCGTTATGTGGACTTTTATATTCCCCAATATGAACCTATGTTAACAAGACAGAAATTGGGAATAGGTACGGGATGTATGGGACACATGAATTTTGCAGTAGTTTTTTTTTTGTTTTTTGTCTTGACAGAACAACAGAACCATTTTCGATTGGATTTTTTTTTCTTTTGTGAATTGCAATTCAAGGTTATGTTTTGTCTAGATTCAGTACAGCTTCCTAATCTCTGTGAGAGAGAGAGAGAGAGAGAGAGAGAGAGAGATGCAGGTTCATTGTATTGTGGATGGTGTGCTAAGTTTACATAAGCTTCATAATCTCTGTGAGAGAGAAAGAGTAATGCAGGTTCATAGTAGTCTGGATTATGGATGTGGATGTGGATGTTGTTGTAAATTTAAATACAGTTAAAAAAACTGAGGAATTAAACTGGTCTGTGAATGTTTTCAAAAACTGAAGAATCTAACTCAGCCTAATCAGATTTTTTTTTTCTTTTCTAGTAGTGAAGCCCAAAGAATAGCAACAGCCAGCACAAGTTTTCCTAAAGAATCATTCCAATAATGGTATCCTTGACAACACCTAAAGTAATATCATACAATGATGGAAGAAAAAGTTATTTAATGTCTTTTTTAACCTTCCTTACACTAGCACCTTCTACATGCACAAAATTATAGCTCCAATGTGTTGTTGATCTGCTTTAATAAATGTAAACATCTAAAACTTGACTCTGCATTTTGTACATTATTTAACGATTATGTCATCTACAATGTCTGACTATGAAATTTTAGTCCTTATATTCAATAAAGTAAAATAAAAATATTTACTTCAGTATTTCATTAACACTTCAAAGAGATAACAAGGTCAAAGGTCATTACAATCACAAATCATAACTGTTCAGTCAGAAATTAAATTACTCAGAACACTTCAAAAATGATCAATTTTTACGCGAACAACTTAAAATTGAGATTTTCTTTCCAAATAGAGTACAAGTTTCTCGAGTATCACTACCCCTTTGATTATCCAGCTTCATCATTTGGATAATCAGCTTGTAGTCACTACATTCCGACATTGCTTTCATCTTAATCCAGACACAATCCATTCATTATCCATATCTCCACTAGTTCCATAGTAATCAATCCTAATCTCGAAAAGGCCTAAGCTTTCGCACATTCAAATTATTCAGTAGGTCATGAATAGCTACTGAATTCATCAATAAAATTCAACATGCAAATATATAAATTGTTTAACCTATAATATTTTAAATGAAACATGTCATGATTTGTGGCAACATGAAAATAAAAATTACAAATAAAATAGTTCATACTTTAGGTAGCTGCAGAGGAGCTTTAACCATGGTTCATCCTTCAAATAATCCCCCAACACTAAGACTACACCAACTACTGTACCATCAAAAGATGTAAATTATTGATTTCACCTGTGGTTTGGAACTATTACTGTTCATTGTGTCAAATTGGACAAATAACAATCAACAGGCTCATTAAACATGTAAGCTAACTGTACTGTCAAGCTGCTATAGATGCCCATATATTCAATGAAAAAAAAAAAAAAAACATATGTTTAGATACACTTGTACAGATATATCAGCAGGAAAATTGGAAAAAACATGGATCAATCAATCAAAACAACGAGATAAAGAAGAAATTGAAAAATTAAATCAACCACATAGATTAAAGAACGATCGAAATCAACACAGAAATTCAGCAGCTAGGCATGAAACAAACACGCTAGATTACCGAAAGAGACAGAGAGCTGGATTCTTACATAGAAAGTAGCTTATCGATTATGAATCTCGATTATAAATCGATTGAAATCTTCATCAACAGCCGATCAAAATCTTCATCACGTGAGAGTGAGATTGAAGCGAGATTCAAATCTTCATCATGTCTTATCGAAATCTTCATCAAGTGAGAGTGAGATTTAAGCGAGATTCAAATCTTCATCACGTGGGAGTGGGATTCAATCGAGATTCAAATTTAGTCGAGCGAGAGAGATTTGGGCAGTGAGATTCAAGAGAGGGAGAGTCGAGCGAGGGAGAGATTTTGAGAGAGAGAGAGATTAGGCAACAACAGGAAATGAGCTACACAACCGTTGGAGACAAACTGTTAAGGCTGATATAAAAAGAGAAGGGGATAGCCCTAGTTTTGCAATTCTGATAGCAAAATGTTTGGGTTGGATTGTGCTATTGAAGAGATCCACTGGGCTAGTTATCAGGCCTACCTGAATAGTTAGGGTCCTAAGGCCTGTTATTGCATGAATAATTATCGTATTTTTTAAAAGTTTAGTGGTGCTTTTTTGATAATTTCATGTTGAATTTAATAATTAATGAACATAATGAACAAATCATAAAACATTATCAAATAGCGATAGTAACTTGACTTCACTATATGGTATTCTAGTTTATTTACTTCCTTTCATTGAAAATTAAAAGGATAATTTATTTGATTCAAGTTCATAAAAATTTCATTATTTTTTCTAAAAATTATTAATAATCATTATTTATGTGAATGATTATATTAAACATCCATGCTCTAATCTAATTTAAAGGGATAATAAGATCAAAACTATTCATAATAATTCTTTTGCTTCCAAAATAATTAAATCGTGTTTGTGTTATTCATATTAATATTGAATTTATATCACAAAATTTTTAGTTTTGTGGCAGTCCAAAATGTTATTTTATAATTAGAAAAATAAGTCTATTTGAGTAAAAAACTATTTTCAACCTTTAAAATATAAAAAACATTTTTCAGAATAAAATTTTGTTAATATCACATCACACCATCATCACAGCCACCTACCATCACCGCCGCCGCCGCTCTACCACCATGCCACCTCTTTCACCTTTACTTTCGTTTTACCACTGCCACTCCACAACCGTGCCACCTCTTTTACCTTTAATTTCGTTCCACCACCACAACCACCACTCTCAAATGTATAAAAATATTTTTTCTAAAAGAAAATATCCATAAAACATATCTTTTAGGCACAAACAAATCAAGTGTTATACTAGGAAATTGTAACGCCCTCAAACGAACCCATAAATCATGCATTCATTACATCCATAAACTTAAGAGAGTAAAACATATTGCCATTCATCAGAGTATTCTTATAAAAGATATTACATGTTGACAACAAAAGTAAATGCCCTATAGGCTTACAACTTTCCAAGTCAACACTTGGGTTCAACAAAAGTAGAGTTCTAACTCTTTACACAAAATAAGCCCATGGCTTGATATACATGTAATACACAAAAGAGAATTAACAAAAAGAGCTATCAGCCTCAAGCCTCCCAAGCTACGTCCTTAGAGGTGGCATATCACCTGAACCTGAAAATGATGTCCCATATAGGGTGAGCCAACGCTCAGTAGAGATATGCTAAACATAATATGAGCAATAATTAAAATATTAGCATTTGATAAATGTTTAACTCATATAAACCAACGTCCAACACAAACCAATTCCCTGGCAAATATGCCCATGTTTCATTCCATTTTCCTTTACTTAACAATTTCGATTTAAAAAAAACATGGCTCAGAACCTGGCCAAACAATTCCCATGAGACTACGGCTCATATCAAAAACCTTTCCAATATCAACAATTTAAATGAAATTATAACTCATATCAAAACACTTCCATGCTTCACAAATGATACACAGATTTGTTGTATCAATGGAGTCCGTCCCCTATCTCCTCCCAAATAATATCCGGTTTAGGAGTCCATCCCCTATCTCCTCCCAAACCGTGGAGTACATGCCCTATCTCCTCTCACACAACACAATGTATATAAACAATTATCATATACACGATCAATCAATACACAAATTCGATGTATTATTCCAACCGTCACATTCAATGACATATTCAATCGATTAGTTTTAATTTACCTAATCATCATGCAGTGTCTACAACAATCAAGACTATCCTCCACCGATAGCCCAAAGCAATTATTTCTAAACAGATAATAAAAGCATCAACAGATAAATTATCGACGTTTTCAAAAGTGGGCGATTAATAAATCCAACTCCACTATTCAATCTCACCTTAAGCCAATTTCATCATTTCTATCCCAATTTCATATTTCACAATGAACGTCATTAATTACATTAATGACCCAATAAAATCCAAATATGGCATTTCCCCAATTTCTTCCAATGTTGACCTAATGGTCCAAATATCAACAATAAACATCACTAATCTCATTTTAAGACCCAAAATACACATGTGTGGGTTAAAATAACAAAACCCCTCTCTTCAATATTTCAAATCTCAAACCCTAACACCCAAATCAAACCATTTATACAAAATGCCCAAAATCTATGTCAAAGCTCATAAAGATGAGTAGTTATTCCTACCTCAAATGAAGAAACCCAAAGGATTGATGAAGAAATTCGAAAATACTCCAAACTTCAAGATTTTCGGATTGAAATGAAGATCAAGGCAAGCTCCACACTTTTTATAAAGGAACTAAGGATGAAGATCACTCAAGCTAGATCAAACCTTAGAGAGAAGGTGAAATGTAGTGAGAGAAGCTCTCACAATAGGTTTTTAGAAAGTTAGAGAGAGAGAGAGAGCTGAAAAAGTGATTTAAAATAGCACAGTCCAGACCTGATATACGTATGATCCGCTCGAGCGTCAAACACAAAAACTTAACCCGCTCGAGCGCAGAAATACCAGCTCGAGCACCAAGGCACAATAGCAAAACACTACCCGCTCGAGCGCAAAGGAACCTGCTCGAGCGTAGCTTACACTCCTCCAGTACTTTTACAAACTTCGAACACCTGCTCGAGCGCAAGGTACCAGCTCGAGCGCGACCCGCTCAAGCGTAAGAAACGCCACTCGAGCGTAGAAAACACCTCTACAGTAAAACTGCACACGCACAAAATGCTAAAAGTGCGCAAACTTCGCTCGAGCACAAGAAGGGTCGCTCGAGCGAATCACCAAAAATCTGGGCAACAAGAACCGAACCAAAACTCAACCAACCTGTTCAAAACACGCCCAAGACATTTCTAAACTCAAACTCAAAGTGCTAAAGGACGGAAATGCAATACCGACAACAACAGACATCTACGAAACCTAGTCCGGAATACAACAACCATTGGAGGGAAAATCGAGATCGCTATAGAAATAGTTACAAATATTATTTTTTTCTTTCACAAATTAAACTAGGAAATGCTAATGAGTGAACCGTAGGAAAATGAAGTCCACATATCGATCCCTTATTTCCCTCCACACATCGAAACCCTTCACCCAAGTATGTATTGTTCTTTCTCAATTCCACTTCTGCAATTTGAAAAAAGTTTCACACCAAATCCAAACGCAACTCATCCACTCTCCTCTACAAAACCCACCACAACTCATAGCTCACACACCAAAATCCAATCCTTAATCACAAAACCCATATCTCAAAACATCCAAATTCCTCAAAAATGGGCTTAGGTTTTAGAAAAATCGATGTCGAAACACCTAAATTCGAACTCATCAAATGCACCGACGACTACGAGATCTGTAAATACTCTCCCTTAGTGATCGCTGAGGTCACATACGATCCAGCCCACTTCAAAGGCAACAAAGACAGCGGTTTTGTGATCCTTGCCAATTACATCAGCGCTGTTGGAAATCTCCATAATTCCATGCCAGAGAAGATCACAATGACAGCTTCGGTGATAACCCAATCATCACCGGAGAAGATTTTGATGACAGCTCTGGTGGTGACGAAGGAAGTGGAGGATAAGGAGAAGAAGATGATGACTATGCAGTTTATATTGCCGGAGAAGTATAGGAAGGCGGATGAGGCGTCGAGGCCGGTGGACGAGACGGTGGTGATTATGGAGGAGGGAGAGAGGAAGTATGGGGTGGTGAAGTTTGGTGGCGTGGCGACGGAGGAGGTGGTGGTGAAGAAGGTGGAGGAGCTGAGGAAAGGGTTGGAGAGAGATGGGTATAAGGAGATTGGGGAGTTCTTGGTGGCTAGGTACAACCCTCCTTGGACTTTGCCTGCTTTTAGGACTAATGAAGTCGTGTTACCCATTGAGTGATTTTCTAGTGTTTTGGGGGGGTTTGTGATTGAGTGATTTCCTAATTTAGTTGCATACTTTGTCATCTGTTTTGCTTTTGTTTTGTTCCTGACATTGATGCATGATAATTTAGTTTATGTATGTGCAAGAAAAAGTTGTTTGTTGTTGGATGACTTTGAACATCTTGGCTCTTTGTTTAGATGGAATGAATGTTTCAAGGGCTCGTTATTTTGTCGCTTTTAACAATTTGTCTCGTGGACATAATGAAGTCGAACTCTTATTGTCTAGCTGCAGTAAGCACACCATTTGAGAGACCTGAGCTACGTTATACACACAAAATACTAGGGGTATGTTTGTTTGGACGAACTGGATAAGGGGGATTGTAATTCATCGGACTATTAGTTTTGGGATACATTATCCCTGGACTATTTGGTTAGACTGAATTTGTATTCTATGTTTGTTTAGTCATGAGATTAGATATCTGGATTGGACTCATTTTAGTAAATCTAATGTTTGGTTAGACAGACTAGATAAGAATAAATATTCAAAAGACTATTTTACCCTTGTAATTTATAATTTATATTTATTACTTAATATATAATTTTAAATTTGTAATCTATAATTTATAATTTAACAACACTAAAAAATTTTAATTTATAAGGCCATAATTTTTAATTTATTATTTTTATTTAAATTAAATTTATAATTTATATTTTTTATTTAATATATAATTTTAAATTAACAACACTAAAAAAAAATTTTATTTAATATGTAAATTTAATTTTTTAACAACACTAAAAAAAATTAATTTATTAGGCCATAATTTTTAATTTATTATTTTTAATTAAATTAAATTTATATTTTATATTTTTTTATTTAATATAAAATTTTAAATTAACAACACTAAAAAAAGATATTAAATACAAGAGGGTCAAAAATGTAATTTCATAAGCTAATCCCATGGGATGATTTCTATCCCACCCCCTCCCATGGGATGCAACAACCCCACAAATATGAAACTAATAGTCCGAAGCAAAAATTGGCTACCAAACAACAGACTATTAGTCTATCCAGACTAATAGTCCAATCCCATGTCCCAATCCTTCAAAACAAACACCACCTAGAAGAAGAAGTGGAGTAAATTTGGGGTATAAGAACCTAAAACTAAGGCCTCATTTGGGAACCAACCCATTTAGCCAAAAAGTCAACAACTCATACCAAAAAGTCAAATATTCTCTTTTCTCTCTACTTTTTGCACATCTTTTCGTAAAAAGCCAAAAAGTCATCCCAAACATACTAGTTTTTTTTAGCTCATATTTTAGCCAAATAGCCAAAAATTTACTAAATTAGCATGTTCCCAAACAAGGCCTAAGATGTTGGATTAGTCAATATTGAGACACCAAACATGTTTGTTTCTCAACATGGTCACTAAACCTAATCTATAAACACCCCAAATGCTACATTTGCACATGAAGAAAGTATAAGAGAGGAAAAGGAAGATTCAAAGCGACCATCACCATTTCGTACTAGACAAACCATCTCTCATTTTGAACAACATTTTGACCAACGTATAAATCACGACAAAAGAAAATAATTTTGACAAATGTGGAAGAACTTTCTATTATGATATTTAATCAAATATTACATCCAACTTTGTGAGAAAGCCTTATTTAACAAATGAATTTTGGCAATCGAAGAAAGAATACTGAATAGATTATGAACTTGGAAGTACTCTACATTCACATGGAGAGTTTCACTATGCTTTGTAACTGACCTGTGTGCATTATTATCAATGATCTATAACCTTCTCTGCTTCTTCCCATGCATGTTCTCTATCTATTTTGTACATCAAAATTGAAACTTGCTTCTGGAACAATCAAATTAACCTCGAGCCTCTCTTCTGTCCTGTTAGCTGCCATCACACTCCTGAATTCTGAAAAATGCAGTTTCTTTTGAAAACCCATATTGGCCACCTTCAAAGCATGGGGTTTTGTATACTTAACAGGAGAGGCCAAATTTGTATTTCTAACTACAACTAAAACACTATCTTTGTGAAGTAGCCGATAGATTTGGTTTATGGTCAAGTTGCTCCTGAGAACTATTACAGACACAACCAGGAAAAGGATTTGCATAAAAATTCTCCTCTAGCCTTGGTGATTCTCCTGGCAGTCTAAGATGTGGTGCTCCAAGTCTATCTGAGTGCAACCTCATAACCTCTAAAGAAAACTATTCCCAAGACACAGCATGTAACGCCCCCATTTTCATGCCCAAATGGTGATACACTAGTCATGGCTCTTTAAAGTAAAACTGATAACAAATCCTCATACTTGTATTACATGATGTAAATTGTCACGACCCCAAACCGCCCCTAGTAGTTTGGTGCCGAGATGGCCAGTAAATCCAAGATTCACCAAAGGCCTCTTACAAAAGTTCACACACAACAGAGTATACATAGGGGGCTCGCGTATGCGGAAGCAATAAAACGAAATACAAGTGGTCCTTGAGAGCAGTGCATAAATCAAATGTGATAACATACATACATGACTGCACTTCGGCAGCTAACAAAACAAAATTCAAGTTACATCCTGATCAAAAGGCTTCTCAGCCGACATATACAAAATACAACGATTACAAGCAAAGAAGCATAATTTTCAAGATCTGCCGACGTAATTACACATTGCCGAGGTAAGCACAAAATAAGGCCGACATATGCAAAAGTCCCAAAACAAGCTCTACAAATACTTCTAGGCGTCGCCGCCGTCCTGCTCATCACCTACATATATATAGAGAGGGGTGAGCTTGGAAACTCAGTGAATGGTACTAGAAATAAAGGTTTGCATGAATAATAGCCGGAGTCTTTCAAAACAAAGCATGTGAAAACCATACAAACATTAGCCGAGGTTCCTTTCAAGCGAACTATAGCCGAGGTTCCTTCCAAAGCAAAACATAACAAGCTTTATCTAATCAAGAGATGAACCGTATTCATCTGCCAAGTCTTACAAGTCAAAACATAACAAGCATCATCAAATCAAGAGATGAACCGTATTCATCCATCAAGTCTTACAAGTCAAAACATGCCGAAATCATACAAGTAGTAGCCGAGGTCCTCCTCAAGGCAATACCCATCAAAACGTTATCAAACCAAGGGATGAACCGTATTCATCAAGCTCAATCTTACCAAACCTGTTTGCTTACGTCACTTAGGCCCGTAGCCCTTTTTCACCATCTTTTGTCACTTAGGCCCGTAGCCCTTTTTGACCATCTTATGTGACTTAGGCCCGCAGCCCTTTTTCACCTTCTTATGTGACTTAGGCCCGCAGCCCCTTTTCACCAAGTGGTGCTACGAAAGTTTAAAGTCCTCTAGCACAAGGGACTAATGTTACTTAGGCCCGTAGCCCGCTTTAACACTTATCTTTTCAAGAAAGGACCGTATCCTTTTTAACATAATGGTACTGCGAAAGTTTAGAGTCCTCCAGTACAAGGGACTTTCCAAGGATATCAAAACAAGGCTCAAACTCATTGCAAGGACATCATCAAGACAAGCTCATACTTACCCTTTACACTTAGTGCGGCGAAAGTTTAGAGTCCTCCAGCACAAGGGACTTTCAAGAACACCATCAAACAAGCTCATATTCATTACATCAAAATAGGCTAATCATTCATGCTTAGAAAACACTTTTATCAAAGTGAAACAAGCAAGATTTATCAAAAAGCTTTATAACATAGCTTTATTAAAAGCACCACTCACCTCGGTCTTCAGGTGTAGGCTCAAAGCACAGATCAAAGTCCTACAATCACATGGCAAATCACATTCTCAAAACGAGCTCTACATACATGCAATGACCTCGGCACTCACACCGAATCTAAGTCAATAACAAACAAACATGCTAGGAGTCAAAACATTATTTCCCATCTCAGGGAAACACACTGGGTACCAACCAGATCTAACCGAGGTCCTACACCTCCCCGTTGAGGTGTGGACTCGATGGCCACAATCAAGACAAAGTTAGGAAAACCTGAGTTTCCTTTCAAAGGACCTGAAGAACAAGGTCATCAAGAACATCAAGATCATGCATGCTGAAATCTTAACTTACTTACACGAAATCTGAGGTTTTCATGCTAAGAGTTTTAAAAACGTGAACTTAGGTACCCAACCAAGAAGAACATGCAAGAACAAACACAAGAACACAGTCCCTGCTCCAAACTTTCGGATCAAAAGGGGACTTTCATCAAGAACACATGAATGCAAACTTTCTCTTTCTAAAACAAACTTCAAATCGATGCATGTCATGCAAAACAAACCCGATCATGCAATGCAGCTAGCTCATCAACAAGAACAACAAGAGGAGGTGAAGATTCTTACCTCCGATCACGAATCCAACGGTTCGATCTTCCAAGATCAAGCTCGAACAACACTTCTCTCTCTAGAACTCTTCTTCTTCTTCCTTGAGAGCTTCTCTCTCTAAAAAGACAAGATTTGAGACCAAATGATTTGTTCTCTAGGCTGTCGGCTGTCTTAACATGCAGCCCGGACACGTGGCGTCACCGGGTTGGCTTACCCCAAAAGGTGACTGATTGACAAGACAAGTCTCTAACAAAGCGTATTCAACACGCTTGCTGGCAAAACACATCGGCAAACAAGAATCATCGGCCAAGGTCAAAGCCTCGGCAAACTGGATCACAAGGACGTCGGCTAAGGAGGACGACACTTGACTAAGCTGTACCACACCTTGGCCTGGGTGTGCCACATCTCAGCCTAGGTCATACCTGCTCCAGGACAAGGATTACTAATGCAAAACATCTCGGCCTAGGCTCTAAGCACTACGGCCCAAAGAGTGACATCTCGGCAAACATGCCGAGGTAAAGGCAAAGATCAACCAAGGTTCCAAAACGATTCTAAGTACAAAAGTTCAAAAGTGAACGAAGCTCAAGGTGATCTCGGCCACAACCGAGCAAGGAACAAAATCAAGCAACAACACTAAACAAAGCAAGACAAAACAAGATTGTAACCATATCAAACATGATCATACATGAACGTATGCAACATAACTAAATCAAAATGAGGGTTGTTACATAAATAGTCTTCATGCGATAATACAATTAATCCAACAACATTAATTAAACAACAAATACCCCCAAGGGTTTACAAGTTCCAAGGCCTGAGCCTGGTTACACAAAACGGTTATTCAAACCCACACATATAAAGCCCTTGGCTTACAATTAGAGTCACAGCAAACGAGCACACTATGCTCTCTTCACACACTTCCACACCCTCAGTTAGGCGGGATTACCACATCCTTTCCTGCACAAAAATCCCGTAGGGTGAGCATAAAGCCCAGTAGGAAAATCCTTCACAAAGTATATACATTTTATACAAGTCTCAAAAAAAATGGATGCACATGCCATGCCATGCCATGCTCTTTTGAAAAAAAAGTAAGAACACATCTTCATTTATTCAAAAACCATCATGCTCAATGATGCCATGCAATTTCAATTGTTCCACATTTATCAATTTTGTTCAAGGGTAGGTAAATACAACTTTGGTAATCCCTAGGTCAGTGTCTGCAAGTAGACTATACAAGTACTACCAATTTGTCATTTTTACCAGTATCATCTGGAGGGCTCGACACCCACTCTTTGTCATTTTTACCAGTCACAAGCTGGAAGGCTTGACATCCATTCCATTATTTTTACCAGTCACAAGCTGGAAGGCTCGACACCTATTCCGTCATTTTTACCAGTCACAAGCTGGAAGGCTCGACACCCATTCCGTCATTTTTACCAGTCACAAGCTGGAAGGCTCGACACCCATAATCCACACTACCTGTCAAGACTTACCACCGTATTTACCCAAAAACCATTTCATGAAAACTCATTTCTCAACATTCTTTCTCAATGCAAGTTTTCAAATCAACTTTCAAAACTCTTCATTTTCAATGAATTGATATGCCAATGTATCAACAAATGCAATACAACATTTTATCTATTTTCCATTCTTTCACACAATATTTCCATTGTGATCAAAACTTTCAATTCTCCTTTCAACACAATTTCACAAGATGAATAAATACATTTATTTTGATTCATCAAGGGATAACATAATTTCCACATTTCAAATAATCTTAACAATTTAGTCATCTCAAGACCATATTAATACTTTTAAACAACAATTCCCAAAACTTCAACAATTCCCATATTCCATGAAAGCATCATTTATATGTAAATAAATAAACAATTTACAAACATCATTTATTTTGGCACACAAAATAATCATAACAACATATTCCAAAGATTTTCAACATCTTTCTTAAAATTCCCAATTTCTAGGTTTTCTTACCAAAACCCTTTATTTTCAAATATTTGAGAAGATCTCACCAAAACATCTTTCTTTCATCAACATAGTTCAAAAGCTCCCAAATTCTATCTCAAAGAATCAAATAGTAAACCCATTTTCGAAATCACTCTTTTTCTTGAATCACAATTTATTTTCAAAACTAATCAAAGGATAATTTCGAAAATCAACTAGATCTTGCAAAAATATATATATAACTCAAAGAAAATCCCTACCTCAAGTTTGACGAAGAAACGAGTTGAAAACCAAAAATTCAACGACGATGAAATTCGATCTCCACCGCACACAACGTAACCCTCGCCTAGATAACCGACTTTGGTGAAGAACTTAGGTCTAAATCCCAATGGATTTGGAGGAATCAAAGAGAGAAGATGACTTCTAGAGAGAGAAACTCCCGATCTAGAAGTTTGGAGAGTTTTAGAGAGATAGAAGACTAAAAAAAATGATTTGAAACATCAGATTCACGAACTGATATAACGTGGTCCGCTCGAGCGTGGAAAGCCCCGCTCGAGCGTCAAATACACTATCCCAGTACTTTTGCAGACAGGTCAAACTTCTGAAACCAAACATTCTCCGCTCGAGCGCATAAACGGCTGCTCGAGCGGGTAAGCAGCTTCGAATGCATTATGAATTTTTGTTTTAAGGGGCGCTGCCCCCTGGACCCCCGCGAAGGGGCGTTGCCCCCTCGACCCCCGACCGGCCCAGTCGAAGTGGCAAACACATGAAAAAAAAGAATCGATACTGGGATCGCTACACAGCACCCTTATCCAAATGATCAATCAATCTAACAAAAAATTTTCTAAAAATGAAAAAATGTCAAATATTAGTAATCTAACTTACAATTTAATGGTGAAAGTACCAATAGTAAAGAGCCTAAGACAATGTACCTGTCGGGGTTTATGGTCTTTAGAAATCCTTCAAACCGTCTGTGCCCTTGCACTACCTCTGCCATGTTCCCTCATATATGTAAACAAAAACATCACTTTCTAGTGCCATGATATAATCCAAGGTAGCAAGACAGTTCTGATACCGCTTGAAAGGCTGCAGCTCTTCTTCGGTTGCAAGAGTGGAGTGAGAGAAGACATTTGGGTACTCTGAGGAGGCCCAGATCATACGAGTGTTCCAAAAGGTTAACCATTGGTTTCAGAAGAGATGAAACGCTTGGAGGAGATCCATCATCCGAGGTATTGGCTTAGTCTTGAAAGGGTTCAGAACCACGAACCTAGAGACCTATTTGAGCTCAAACTCGAAAGGGTTCGAATCTATGAACCTAGAGATCCGACGTGGTTGGCTTTGAATGGATTCAAACGCAATCTAGAAGCCGCTTCATTAATGAGTCCTAGAACACTTGTGGGCTCGGAGCTTTCTAGGATCTACGCACCAGAACCATGGGCGTAATGGAGTCCGAACAAAGCACCTGATCTCGAGAACGGTGAGTGAAAATGAATTCACTCTTCAGTTAAACTAGCCTATACCCGGGTCGATGTGGCACGATCTAGGGGGTCCTTGAGACTCGACAATATTTGTGGCAGGACATTCTCTTGAACTACCCCTGACCCTGCTACGGTAGGATGTCCTCTTGGACTACCCCTGACCCTTTGGGGTGATTGGGGATCATTGATTAGGTGTGGCTAAGAAGAAGGTTCACTGAGAGGTTGATCTCCTCTTGAGGGTTTTCCTCATCCTCGGAGAGATCACCACCTCGGACAAGGTGGTTAGAGAGAATATTTCCCATGTGTCTTGCACATGGGCTCCATCCTACATCATGAGGTGCCTATAAATAACACCCATCCATAGCTTTACAAGGGATGGATTTTGGAGACACATTTTTTGGGAAATAACTAATTTCCCTTCTTAATTATCTACCTTGAGAGCGAAAGTGGAAAATTTATGGAAGAGCCTTGCCATTATTCTCTCTCTAATTACTTTGCCTTCTTCTTCACCCAATCTCTTATCTCCATCATCTCTTTGCTATTGTGTTTCTAGTTGCGATCGTTGAAGAATCTAAGCCTCTTATCATTTCTAGAGAATTCGAGTTTTCTTCAATGATCTTTGAATTTTTAGACCACATTCTTGAACCCTCTCATACATTTGGCGACTCCACTGGGGAGGCGCATTAGTTAATAGTCTCAACAAGATCCAGAATCTACACAACTCCAATGAAGATGGCGAGAGAGGAAGAAGTTCATCAACAAGGCTCTTCCAACGGTGGTAATGAGATAACTCAAGTTCAAGATGCACCTCTCATCCTTGAAGCCATTCAAGGACTCCAACACACTCAACAAGAGATTCTCACGACCCTTCAAAATCTCACCCACACTGTAACACCCCAAAAATGCATATTATAATTATTTGAATTATCCATGTGTTAATTGAGGATTATATGATTTAATTTGTGTATATCTGTCCAAATTGGGAAATTATTTGTTGAAAATACAACTTTGGAATTGAAATTGATGGCCTTACTAGGTTCAGAAATTGAAATTGAGTACGTGGATATGTTAATTGAAATTTTTTGAGTTATCCGGGAAGTTTAATTAAAAAATTGATTCCATCTGATTCGCTAATTTTAACAAATTAGAATTAAGAAATTGGAAAGGAATATGAGCCTAATTCACTTTAGTATAATTTGATTTAGCGTATTTAATATTATATTGTGATGAAGATTAATTAAATTGATTGTGATTGGTTCACATTAATTAAGTGATTTATTATTAACCTTTTAGAATAAATAAAGATAGAAAAGAAAAGAAATCCTATTCATCACTTGAATAGGAATAAGATTGAAGTGTGGTGGGTTTATCTTGCACCCAATTACATACACGTAGAGAGAGGGAAAGATTTTGTGAGGGTCCAACAAAGAGTGAGAGAGAAAGAAGAAGAGAATTCTGAGACTTCAACAAAGAAAAGAAAAGGGAGAGGAAGAACATTAAGGAAGAATATTGAGCTCTTCCCAATTCATCAATTTAAGGTAAGATTTTCATTAAAAAATTCTTGAAATTGAACTTCCCACACTCATCATCCTCTAAGACAAAGGGCTAATTAGAATGAATTCTTGGTTAATTGGGAGCTTTAATGTGAGAATTGGCAAAGTAAAACATGCAAGCTAAGGCAGAAAAGAATTAGAAGAATTTGGTCCTAAATTCAACATGCATGACATAATTTCCATGGAGTTCATGATTTTCTACTTGTCTTTACTTCTTACTTGAGTTTTCAAAGTTAGGAGGAAACCTCCATGTAAATTTTCAGTTTTGGAACTCAATTTGTTTACATTATGATACTTCGTATTTAAATTAAAAGATTGACTTGTTGCATGGCAATTGAACCTTCTCTTGATTTGGTGAGTTTTTGGTTGAAGTAAGAAATCATGAATTCAAAGTATGTTTGATGAATATTTGGCCTTGGCTTGTATGGAAATGAAAGTGGTTTTGAAAAACATTAACTCCAAAAACTTAGCAGATTTTCGGGCTGGTTTTTCATCCGGATCGTTCGAGCAGCCTGGGCCACCGCTCGAGTGGCTTACCTTGGTTTGGCCAAAGTTGCACACTGCCTTACCACTGCACGTGTGGCCAAACAGGGTAGATTTTCTAATTTTATTATTTTTCATTTTCTAATTTATGGGCCTTCATTTACATGATTTTCACGTGTCATACACATACATATGCATATAATAAGCATGAAAGAAATTAAAGAAAGATTAGAAACAACCGAACGAACAAGTAACGGATAAATCGAAAAAGATTAAGAATTGACTGATTGACTCGAATGTATATTGAGAAATTGTGCTATGAATATTTGTGTTTGTAGGTCAAGACTCAAAGACCGAACAACGGGTATTGGAAGGGCACTGTGAGTAACATTTCTATAAAGATATATTTGTATGGTATATGTTTAAACTGTTATATGATAAGCTATGGTTTCTGAAATGTTATTTTGATACGTGAACGAATGTTCTATTTTGATCTATTATGGCATCCACAGATAGTTCCAAGTCATGGAGGACGGCATGTAAATGCGGGTTCATGACATATACGTGATACAAGATCTCGTTAGCCACTTCATTGTGGTGATATGTGTTTAATCGGTATCCGGAATCGATTACTCTAGTCAGAAGATGATATGTGATATGTTTTGTGAGATGTACCATTATGTTATGTTTTGATATGAGGTTGATATGAATGATTGTGACATGATTTGTTTTACGGATATGTTATATATGCAATTCGTTCACTAACTCCTTTACTTTAATGTTATTCACTGGGCTTTAACTCATTGTTTTTATATATATTTATAGGTGAGCATTCTGGAGGGCAAGTGTAGAAGGGTTTTTACCGAGCCATCGTTTTGAAGCCTACCAAGTGTTCTGAGTGCCTCCAAGTTGGGGCTAGGCTTGGAAGGCCGTTAGCAAGCTTTTAATTATGTTCTACACTTTTGACCCGTACATATGTTTTGTATAAGATTTAATGTTATATGTTATGTAATGTAAGTGGGTAAATTAACGTTTTTGCATGTAATTATTTGTTCATATAGATGCACAGCTCATTGGACTATTAGTGTTTTAGTCTTTTGCTTCTGCAAGCCCCGATTATTTTTATTGTACATGAAGGCCTTTGGTAATCCAAGGATTACTGGCCAGTTACGATGCCAATCTTTTAGGGGCGGGTTTGGGTCGTGACAAACACCATGTTGGTGATGGGTTTGAATTTCGTACCACTAGCAACAAATGGAGGTCAAGTTGGTGTTGGCAAGCATCAACAACTTCATGGTGATGTTGGGAATGGTCAAAACCATCAAGACCCACCCCCAATTCTCCCTGAAGTTGCTCAAAATGGTGTGCAAAATCAAGTGTTAGGAAGAACAAGTCATGGCCAACTTGTGGCCCATAAAGCGCAAAATCACGCACCTGGAAGATCGAGCCATGGTCCAACGGTGGTTGGAGTAGTTTTTGGCGCGATGAATGGTGTTCCATTGGCTGTGGAAGTTCAAGGAAAGCCCACAAAAATTTCTCTACAAAATGGTGCTTCATCCATGCCTAATTTTGTTCCACCGATTATAAATTCTACTCATGTACTGAGCAGGTCTCCTTTGGCTCCGACAACGGCCTTCCAAGCTCAACCTGGCATACCCATGGCGTGTAACGGAGTTTATGGAACTCAATTCAACGCTCTGTCACCGAATGTCATATCTATAGATGCCAATGGTCAATATTACTACGTTCCTATACAGATGGTGAATTCTCAACACCCAAATAGCCAAGTCGCTCCCTGCTCGGTCTTCGGGTCTACAGGCCAAGTCCCGGGAATACCACCATCAAGTTCTCTCCCTCAACAATTTATCACTCTCGCCGATGCGCAAGCTATGTTCGATCTTGAATGGGGCAAAAGGGCTTTACCCTCTTTGCCTGATCTAGATGTCAAGCCACAATACCCTATCGAGATATCGAGTTATCCATACCTGAAGGGGTACACGGTGCCAAAGTTCATCAAATTTGATGGCAAGCAAGGAAATGCTCGAGAATATGTTGTTTGGTTCATTGAGACCTTGGGGATTCATGGTTCAAATCATGTGCTCCGATTGAGAGAATTCTTCAAGTCCCTCACCTACCGAGCATATAGTCGATACGTTAACTTGGCCCCAAACTCTATCTGAAGTTGGGAGGATATGGTCAACAAATTCCACACCAAATTCTTTCAGGTGGCCGAGAAAGTGACCACACTCACCCTGTGTAAGGAAAAGCAGTAAGAGGGTGAAGACATTCTTGAATATGTAAAGAGGTTCCAAGACAAAGTCGTGGACTGCCACGAGGCTATAGAGGAAAATTACTTGGTCCAAATCTGTGTTGAAGGGGCATTGAACGGGTACAAGATGATTCTTGTTAATCACAAGCTACCCACCGTCTCGGCACTAATTGAAGCATCTCGGAACATCAACACACCTCTCATCATTTCTAGAGAATTCGAGTTTTCTTCAAAGATCTTCGAATTTTTAGACCACATTCTTGAACCCTCTCATACATGAATCGATAATATCGGTTTTATTATTTTGAAAATCAATACCGACCATTTCTCCTATCAAATCGCATCGAACTGATTGAAATAGTTCGGTTTGATGCATTTTAATCGGTTTAAAATCTTTCAAACTTTAACCATTTTTAAATATAATCACTAATTTATATAAAAATATTAAATTATTTATTTGTCTACCATTTCAAACATATCCAATTTATCCATTTAGTAAATACTTTTCAATTCCTAAATTAACAAAAATAAAAACAAAAAAAAGTTTAAAAATACGAAAATTTCAAGAATAATGAATTAGAATTAAGATTATATATAATAAAAATTTACAAATTTAAGTTATAAAGACAATAAAGTTAATTAATTAAGGTTAATAATTTATTATACTTATTAATATCATTATATTATTAGATTATATATATATATTATAAATACAACATATGTTGAAGCGATCGATTTCGATTTAGTCTGGTGCACAAGGTGCTTGAACCAATACCGAACCCCCAAAAAAAAAAAAAAAAAAATCAAATATAACTAATTTGGTCCGATTCAATCGATTTAATTGATTTTTTTGATTTTTCGTACCTCCCTAATTAAGATTCTCATCTAAAAAAACATACTCCATTAAGATTGTATTTGAGAATCATGAATTCAAATTAAAATTTTAAATTCACATTTTTCTTTATTTTTTAAATAACTATCCAAATCATAATCAAATCACAGCTTGTAGACTGTAGTAACAAGTCTTGAACCATTAAAGTTTAAAACCCTCATGTTTGATTTATGAATTTAAGAAAAATTTGAAAAGAAAATATAAAAAAATATAGTCATATTACATCTGCCTTTTCTATTTTTTTTTTTTTTTTTACAAATTACTCCCAAAATTCATAAATTAAACACAATCTATAAACTAAAGTCATCTCATACACATCCACACCTTACCATCTAAAAAAAAGACACATCCACACCTTGATCCAAATTAATATCCTAAAATTTTTTATAAAACCAAGGAATCTAGCTCTTCTACTTCATTTTTATTTACTTATTTTTTTTTACTTTTATTTAATATTTTTGCCTCTCTTTTTTTATATCATTCGTTAAGTCCCATAGGTTTGATCCCGCAGATTTTGACTCATCGTTAAGGTTTGATCCCGTAGATTTTGACACATTTTCTCATTGAGTGAGGGGTACAAATAATGTTTACTTTAAATTTGCAAAGCTATATTGTGTCTGGTGAAGCTTTTACCCAAACAATAATACTACAGAAACTGTTCAAATGTATATTGTTTTACTCCAACAAACATACGTTTGAAGGTTTTCAAATGTATTCTTTAATGTTAGTTTGGCCATTGGAGTGGTTCATATCATCAAATGAAAGCATCATACGAAACCTATTACCTTTTGAAGTGGTACAATAATGAAGTTGAAAACAAAACCTATAGAGAAAATACGAGAAAACAAAACATGAAAAAATGAAAAGCATCTCAGAGTCAATAGTCCCCATTGTTTTCTTCACTAGCAAACAAAGTGCAAGGATAACAAAAGGTTTACTCATCACTAATGCTCACATAAATCCATTGATTCCATAAAAAACACATTAAAACTAATGAGCCAAAAAAGAAAAGAAAAAAACAAAAACTAATAGTGTGGTAAAATGGATCTCAGAATAATATGACTATCTTCAATCCCTTTTGAGAGAATTACAGGTAGATAATGCAGTTTTTATCAATCATCATTGATCCTATCCAAAAAAAAAACACAATTGAGCAAAACAAAAAAATTTAGTATTAATAAAAATAAAAAATAAAAATAGAGCAGCCAAGCCAGACAAAGAGATAGCTATATCCATAGATTTTTGAAGCCGAAGTCAACAACAGTCTAAAAAATTTGTCGCAAAAAATGTTAATAATTGTAAGTTTTAGCGATAATTTATAAAAATGGTGACAAAAAGATGTCACTAATTGTTAATTTTTAGCGACATATGTAAAAAAGCGTCACAAAATTTTTTTATTTTGAGTGATTAACTTTTAACAGTTTAAATTTATCCTTATTATGATCTGACTTGAGTGTATGATTTTGCAATCTCAATCAACTCTACAAATTACATTATTGAATTGAAGTATATTCACTTTATTTTGTAACCGGACATTATTTCATTCCTCTGTTGACAATTGCATCATCAACAACCAAAAATTTAAATTTAAATTTAAAAAATTGCCCAGCAAATGAACCGCCAAACTATCACAATTAGGATTTGAAAATCTCTCAATAGATTTTCATCAAATTTCAGTTTCTACAAATTTTATTTTTTCGAGAAGGAACAACGGTAGAGGAAAAAAACACAAAGTGAACATTGATAGTACATATGCAAATCGTCTTGGAAACATTCACCACATTGGTTGCATGGTGATTGAATATCACTGTTCTCTAGGGAGATGTGGGCACATCTTAGAAAGTGTGGGTGATGGTGATGGAATTCAATGGTCTCCCAATACTTGACATTTGGAATCCAATCAATAGGACGACTGCAGAGTGTATGAAGAGATTGATCACAAATGACACAATGATAGAACCATAAGTCTGGATTTATTTCCCCCTCACAAATCTCACAATAGTACTCCTCATCCACGTTCGGGTCTTTGAGAGGAGGAGGGTGTGCTTGTGAGCTTTGTGTCTGATAACGCGTGGTAGGGATGCACACTTACAATCGACGATGAAGTATGGGTAGGTCATACAACGGAAAATAAACGTATTGCTATCTGATCTACAACATGTACATTTACATAGATGAAAATTTGGAGTCAAGAGAAGTTGATGCTCTATGTGACATGGGTGTCGCAGTTCATTATGTAACTCTGCACACCGCTCATGGAGAAAGAAGTTACATTCAGCACAATAAAAAAAAATGGAGCAGAAATGGTTTGTGCACACCCATTGCATTTTTCATCATTCTTCATCACCTCATTCAAGAGGGGCCATTTGCTCCCAGTAGAGCATGACTCACTGCCAAGTTGTTTGTCGAACACAATTAAAGGGTGGCCATGACTAACATGTTGGATTTTTGTCTCCTCTTTATAGCGATCCTGGTTTATCCTCTCTTTATTTATTATATTCCGGACTTGGTTCCGTGGATGTGTTGTTGTGTCATTCTCATTTGAATCCTTTACTCTTTGTATTTAAGTCTTGTGTTGTGTTGGGCAGGTTTGAAACAGGTTGGCTGTGCTTTGAAACCAAAGGTTGATGCCCAGAATTTGGCCTTCACGCTCGAGCGGGCCCTTCGTTGTTGCTTCTCAGCTCGAGCGGGAGTTTTGACGCTTAAGCGTGAATATCCATCTACCAGTATTTTTCTCTGCAGGTCTTTGTACACTCGAGCGGGAGTTTTGACGCTCGAGCGTGACCCTTTTGATTTTGTTCCTCCCCTCAAGCAGGGACCATGTCTGCAAAACTTCTGCAGGTGTGCAATCGACGCTCGAGCAGAGCTTGTGATGCTCGAGCGTGAGTCTGTGTCTGACGCTCGAGCGGGGGTTTCCACGCTTGAGCGGGGCGATTTTTATAACACTCCCAAATTTCACTTTTTGGATCACTTTGCACTTTTCTTTCTCTCTTCTACTTTTTTCAAAACTCCATTAGAGAGCTCCTCTCTCTAAAAACACAACTTCTCTCTAGAGGTTGATCTAGTAGGAGTGGTCTTTTACCCTTTGGCCTTTGTAAAAAGTATGGGGATCGTTGAGGGCTACATCTTGATCCGAAAATCTTGAAGTTTGGAGCAATTTCATTTTTCTTTATCTTCTTCCTTGGGTTCACCTCTTGAGGCAGGGATTCCTACTCATTCTTATATGCTTTAACATAGATGTTGAGCTATTTGTATAGATGGTTTGATTTGGGAAGTTATGGTTTGAGTTATGTAATAATGAAAAGAGGGGTTTTATTCTTTTGGCTCATATATAATTGTTTTGGGTCTAAAAAGGAAGTTATTGATGTTAGTTGTTGATATTTGAACCTTTGGGTCAATATTGGAAAAAGGGGAAAAAATGCCATGTTTGGGTATAATGGGGTCATTTATGTAATTAATGACATTTGTTATGAGAATATGAAATTGAGTTGAATATAATGAAATTGGCTCATTATGAGATGGAATAGTGAAGTTGGATTTATTAATCGCTTACTTTTGAAAATGTTGATAAACTATCTGTTGATGCATTTATTATCTGTTTTCAAATAATTGCTTTGGGCTACAGTTGTTTATATACATTGTGTTGTGTGGGAGGAGATAGGGGATGTACTCCACGATTTAGGGGAAGATAGGGGATGGACTCCTAAACCGGATGTTATGTGGGAGGAGATAGGGGATGGACTCCATTGATACAGCAATTCTGTGTATCTATTGAAGTGTTGATACAGCAAATCCGTGTATCACTTGTGAAGTAAGGAAGTGTTTGTATGTGTTAATGATACAGCAAATATGTGTATCTGTTGAGACTTATGGAAGTATTTTTTTATGAGTTATTATCTCATTTGAATTATTGAAATGAAAGAACTGTTGACATGAGATGAAATCTCTGTTAAAGTATATGGCCAGGTTCTGAGCCAGGGTTATGGGTTGGAAATTTGGATAAGAACTGGAATAAAACATGGACACTTGGTCATGTAATTGAAATAGGTTATGAATTGATTTATGTGAGTTAAACATTTATCGATTGCTAATGTCTTAGTTATTGCTTATATTATGTTTAGCATATCTCTACTGGGCATTGGCTCACCCTATATCGGACATCATTTTCAGGTACAGGTAGCATGCCACCTCCAAGGATGTAGCTTGAGAGGCTTAGTGGCTCGGACATCCTTTTTGTACTTTTGTTGTATTACATGTATATCAAGCCAATGGCTTATTTTGTGTAGAGTTAGTACTCTTTTTTTGTAACCAAGTGTTGACTTGGAAAGTTGTAAGCCTATAGGGCATTTACTTTTGTTGTCAACATGTAATACTGTTTGTAAGAATACTCTGATGATTATATCATGAGATCCCTTTTCTTTATCGTGATTGTATGATATTATGGGTTTATTTTGAGGGCGTTACAACTCTTTATACTTCCCTTGTAGTCTAATGCCCTTGATAAATTGGGTCATCAAATCAACAAATTCATTGGGTATTGGCAAATTGATCAAATTAGGGTCAAAGATTTCAGCTTTAGTATCTGCTTTGCACTCCCTGAAACAACAAAATGAAAAATAAGAGGGTAAATTACACTCATCTGAGGTTTCTAACAATTATAGGGACCTTCCTTTAATTTTAATAATTATAGAAATCTCTCTTAACTTTTCTGACATTGTCAAGATCCCCTCCCCCCCCCCCCTCCCGTTAATTTATGCCAAATGATGTTAAATTGATTGTGCAAATGACCACAATACCCTTTACACTTAATACTCTTTAATTGTAATTTACATATATATTAAATTATCATTTTATTTCTCACAAACTTTTTTTTGTATTTCCTTGACTTTGTATTTTTTTTTTTTAACACTATTAAGTTTTGAACTTTTATAAGTTTAAAAAATAAAAATAAATAAACCATTAATGAAATTAAGAAGAATATCCATGTTTCTTATTTGAATTAATTTTGAGATTTAATTTAATAAAAATAATTTAAATTAAAGAGATAAAGATGGAGATATAGATTTTAGATGTAATAAATAACAAATTATTTGAGAATTTTATTATTTTCAAATAATTTATTTCTTCATGTAAAATTCTATTTTAATTATACGTAAGAAATGACAAATTTAAGTAGTTTATTATTCTCAAATAATTTATTTATCTTTCAATCCCTATCATCTAATTTTAATTTATTGTAATATGATTAGATATTTTTTTTACTTTTATATTTATTTTGAAATTTTTTATTATTAAGTTCAGATATATTTACTTTTTTTAATGATAATTAAAATTTGAGAATAATATAGGATTGTGAAAAGATAAAATTATAATTTTTTTAAATATATTTATAAGGTAACATTTGGTAATTTTTATAAGTCAATTTTTTTTTATTATAAACATGAAATGTTATTATGTTTATTTTCCTTAAAAAAAATAATACACAAATATGTTTACAAAACAAAAGAAAAATTTATGTTTTGTAAGTTGCTATGGTATTGGGTGATACTAGCTAACAATGATGAAAGAGAAAAAATGATGAAATTTTTTTGAGAAAAGAACATACAGAAGAGAACAAATGATAATAATAATAAATTATATGGTGTTGCTATTTGCTGCGGTGACACTATGAAAAAATGAATGAGAAAATAAACAGAAAGAAAAATGAAAGAAATAAAATAAAGAAAATGGATAGAGATAGAAAATTTCTCCAAATATGTATTTTTCATATGGAAAAAAAAATCAAATACCTATTTTTAAATTTTTATTCAAACTCTAATTTCTCAAAATAATTATTTATAAAATTGATGGTCTTTTTAAAAAATAAAACATCTTTTATACTTTGTTTCGTAATTTTCAAATGAATGATTGTATTTAATCTAATATAAGATTCAATGGTAATCAATTTATTAGCTCTTTTTTTTTTTTTTTTTTTTAGATGACGTAATGTTTGGTTATTCTACTATTATATATATGATTGTCTTAACAATTTAGAATTTTTTTAAATATTATATAGAATTTAAATTTTTTTTTTACATTATTAAAATGATGTATGGATCTTTATTAATTTTTTGTAAAACATCAGGGAGGTGAGTGAAATTTACTATTTGAATATATAAGGGCAATCTTAAAATTGTTTACTCATAATACATGACATCAGCATGACATCATCATATCCTGTAAAATAAATTAACAGAAAATTAACAGTGGGGAATCTTAATAATAGTTTCAAAAAGAAGAATGGTTTCTGTAATTATTGAAACTATATGAGAGGCTTTTGTAATTATTAGAAACCTCATGCGAGGTGAGTGTAATTTACCCAAAATAATTGAGTGTAATCAAATAAAAAGGAAAGAACTGATGAGACAATTAAAAGAAGAGTTCCAAGGGAAAAAGAAGGTCAACCTGGATAGTTTGTTATTTGATGCTGTTATCCCCAAATCAACAAGATTAAACTCTGGTTTGCATTCTCTGAAACCACATAATCAAGGATGAAACATAATTAAATTTTTTATTTAAAAAAAAAATCAATTAAGAGGATTATGAAAGAAAATGAGTTGCAAGAAAAAAGGGTCGACATGTAACGTTCAGTCTCTGATGTTGCACAATTTACATGGACAAAATATTCGGATTCAGAGTCGGAACAATAATAAATCCAATTTCTTCTGTACACTCGTTTGTTATAGATTGCGCAGATCAACCAAGTTTCAACTGGAATAGAATAGATGAGGGTGAGAGAGTGAGGGTGAGGGTTATTATTGAGTTTAATGGTGCTAGGCAATGAATCAGCACAATTCTGGTTGACCCAGAACCCACAGGTGGTACAAAGATAGGAGGTGCCTTCATGTTTTGTACCGCAAGCATCACAAAAGAACATGGCTGGCTTTTGAAGAGAGATCAACTGGTGTTGTGTATGACTTTTGTGCTCTATCCTCTGTTGAATACTATACGCCACCGAAGCACACTTCAAGTCAACATCGAAGTCGCATTTAACTAAGTCTTCAATTGTAACATGTCGGGAGTATGAAAGGAGAGTATACTCTACGTAATACTATAAATATATATTTTTGGGTTTTTCGTTTTTAAAAAAAAGTACATATATAAACTAAATCTATTTATTGTAGTGAAATTCTGCATTTCTCTTTCTATTTTTGGTCCTCTTCTGATTGTTCCCTAATTTTCCTTGTTTAAACTTGGCCAAAAATATATTAAAGCTAGTTGCAAAAATAATAGTTGCAACCACATTTGATACAGGGATTTCTGGGTGAGAAAAAAAAAAGGGGGTTGGACTTTGACATACTTTTACCTTGAGCCAAGAAATTTGGCTGACAACCAGTATTTAAAAGTGATGAATGTTAAATAACTGTTTAGTTAATTGAACGAGGCTGGAAATTATGCATGTTTAGTACGAACACTGGTTGTATACAAAACCACTCTTTAACTATGTAGCTGATATTGTATAATTAATTGTATGGTGTAGGTATACGCTTTTCACTGGTTTCACTTTGACAACTGCAATTACTGCGTGGAGAAGCGTCTTGTATTCAGTAATTTATACTTCATTTCCTACAATCTTTGTTGGAATCCTAGACAAGGATCTAAGTAGAATGACTCTTCTAAGGTATCCCCAGCTTTATGGGGCTGGACAGAGAGGGGAAAACTATAATGCAAAACTATTTTGGATAACAATGGCGGACACTTTGTGACAGCACTATTGATGGTTCAAGCTTAGGAGATCTTTGGACACTTGCAGGGTGATTCTGGTTAATATACACCTGGCCATGGATGTGATTTGGTGGACTTGGATTACTCATGCAGCCGTTTGGGGATCTATAGTTGCAACCTTTATTTGTGTCCTCGTTATTGATCCTATTCCCGGATTACCTGGTTACTGGTAAGATCTCTTTGCTAATTTTTCGTTTACATATTGAATATATCTATTTATATTTGTGCACATGTACTTGCCTTCCTTGCTTGTATGCTTCTGTTGCCCATGGAAAATGAATGCTACATCATTGAATCTCATAGCATGATGGACTTTGCATTTGTGCTCACCCTTCTTGCTTGTGTGCATTAGTTGCACATGACAATTGCATCATAGGGTAATTTTGTTTTAGTTTGCATTGCCAGCATTCTTAACATTTGCTATTGATACCTTTGAATGTTAGTTGCTGCATGCACCATGGCCTTTCTGTTAGGAAGCTCCTCTCAAACTAATTTTTTATTTCAGTTTGATAAAAGAAAAATGTAAGAAGCATGATATATAAGCTAAAAAATAAAAAAGAAACCAAAAACTGAACACAAAAGACTCGCACTTCTGTGTAGGGTTGTGTCCCCGTTGAGAAGCACCTGGAAAAACTCATAGAGCTTTTTCTGAAGAGAGTCAATTTAATATCCATGGATCTCACTTTCAGTTTGGCCTTATAAATAAACTCCAGATACATACAATGAACCACAAACCATATCAGTTAAGTTGAGTGTTATGCGCCCCATGAGAGTCAAATATGAGACTTTTTACTTCCTATGTTCAAACCCTTAGCAACAGGGCCACCTGTGTGGGTTCTTTGAAGCTTAGCTCAAAATAAAAATTTTCTAGAAAGTAAATTGGTCAAAGTACCAAGATTTTTTTTTCAAAGAGTTTATTATATACAAATTTTAAAGCATCTACAAAACAAAGGTGGGGTTGTGATCTCTAACCAATACAAAAAGTTCTTTCTATTGTATTCTTTATAAAGACACTCCAAAACATGGGTATTAAATGTAAGCAAAGAAATCTTTTCTGGGAACATAAAACTAATTGCAATTTTACAAAAATTTTGTGATGCATAATAACGAGAAAAATTATCGATGATCAAATAAACATCACACCTAATTAATATCTACACCATACATAGTTCTAGGGTACAATGTCTTGTTCAAAAATAAGATTACAGAATCCACAGAAAACAAAAAAGAGGGAGAGAATATTACAGTGTAGAGAAAATATTGGGTATAAGGGATGACATATTCAATCATATTTTTATTGGTTAGTGACACCACCTAGGACTATGTCATTGTTAAAATTCAATATTTATGAGTGTTACATGGTCTCCTATTTTTCACCATTTTTTTTTTTTTTTTTTGTAAATTTTAAGGTAATTATAAAATGTGTTAGGATTCATGACTAATTTTCCACTCTTTACATATATCATATATATAGGAAAGCCAAAAAAAAAAAAAAAAAAAAAAAAAAAAAAACTGAATATTATTCAATTGAATACCCTGATGAATGCATAGCGCCACCCTGCTAAGGGCAGAGGATGAACATAGTTGTCTTTAGTGTACCATTGGTGGCTTTATGTGTTTAGTGACCATCTGTGACAGTTGAACTGCAAAGTTGCTACTTTCTTTAAAATTGCTTTGCACTTTATATAATGAATAAGCACGGGCATTTATTACCGAATCCATTTTCTTATAAATGGAAATGTTCTTCTGCTCTTGACTTTCATAATGTCAATTCTCATTATTGTTTGCTTAGCAGATCAAAGACTGAAGTACAACTCTTAAAATTAATTTTGCAGGGCCATCGTTCATCTTGCTCAAACAGAATTGTTTTGGTGGTGCTTGCTTGGCATCCCAATTGGAGCATTGATTCCTCGTTTTGTTGTAAAAATTTTTGTTCAATACTATGGAGCTGATGATATTCAGATTGCAAGAGAAGTTGAGAAGTTCGGGGGGTTTAGGGAGTTTGGAGTTGCAGAAATTGAAATATTTTCGATCCCCCAAGGAGATGACTAGGTGATTTTGTTGTGTGCATCTAATATTCTTCTTCTTTTTTGTAAAAACTGTAGTTGTCATATTCTTTTAGGCTTTTTTTTTTATAATTATTTTATTTTATCTTTTTTTTTTCTTTCTCTCTGTGAAGTGTATTGTATTATTTAGGCTGCATCATAATATATCTCCCTTTCACTCTAGCCACATATAGAAATTGTAATACTTGAGTCTGTATCCTTCCTTTTGTAATTTTTCACAGAATGATGCAATGTAAATTAGAGCGCTGTTTACAACACAAAATCATTACGATTGTTATACATTTATTTGTTACAATGAAAAAAGTTAATTTTCTCAGGCTTTTGAGTTGTGTACAGTATTCTTGGTTTTGGTGTTGTGGTTAATTTCAAATGGTAATATGGGATAACAGTGTGATACAAGGAAATGCGGTTAGTTTCAGGTTTTATTATCAGAAAACATTTTGGGAACATGGCTTTGGTGTTGTGTTTATCACATCCCAACTGTTGTTGTGAAGATGAGTGTCTTCCTCTTCCATGAGCTTGCTGCTGCCAAGGACGGACCCAGGATTCGTTGATGGGGTGGGCTAATATTAAGGTAAAATTATACAATATATTTTAAGTATAACCACATAAGAAAAAAGAGAATTCAATAATATAATCTAAATTAATATTTAAATTTGTTGATTAGAAACAATCTAATTAAGTTGTACTTGACGAGTCTCCAAATATTCGAATTCATCGATTACAAAATCTAGATCAATTTTCAATGTAAGGTCTCATTCAAGGTAGAGAGACAAGCAATCGGCAAGAAACTCATCCCCCATTGAATTGCGAATGGCAGTTTTAACATATTTCAAAATTAAAAAACTAAGAGCAATATAGAACATTGAACAGGTAGCATCATAAAAAAACTAAGAGTAATATAATATTTGTTGTATAAAGACAAAATTTTAAAACCATTGTTAATCAATTCCATTTTCAACCAACGAAATAAAATAATTGATTAATTACATTTACCAAAAAATGTTAGGAAATTGGAGTTGTTGTAGGCTATTAGAGACGACAGAGAAAACAAAGAGAGGGCTGCTTGTGAGAATTGTTTTGGAAGATTTGTTCTTTAAACAAATACAAACCTATTAACCTGCCTATCTAGTTTTTTGGGTAAATATTGGGCAGCTATTGGGCTGCCTATTTAAAAAACAAACAAAAAAACTATTGGCCCTTATTTGGGGCTGGGCTAGGCTAGGAGAGGTTGGGAGGGTGGGTTGGATGGGAAAAAAATTTCTACAAATTTTTTAAATTTTGGTCTGGGCTGCAGCCACCTATGCCCAGCCCTAGGTCCGCCCTTGGCTGCTGCTGCTGCTATCAAAATGGATTGGTGACAGTTGTGTTTGACTCTTTCTAGCTGATCTATGCTTTTTTATTTATTTTTAATTTTAAAATTTTTTTTTAATTTATAAATACGTTTGTGACTGTAATGATTGTATTGTGTTAGCAGTCAGTTGATTGTTCTTTACCAAATGAACAATATTATGGAGGAATCTTCTTCTCGGGGCACTTTCATGGTTTTTTTTTTTTTGGTGCGCGAGTGCAAGCGTTTGAAAATTCTGGAAATCAATAAAAGCTTCGTGGATATCATAGAATTCTAGCTGTGCTGCTAGAAAATATTGGGATATCATAGAATTTTTGTTTTGACCTGGCCCTAGCCGGCCGGGCCTGCCCTTAGATCATTTCTTCCATTCTGGATGCAAGCCGCTCGTGGGCATAAACGAATAAAGTCGCCATTTAGAATTTGAAAAAAAATTCTGTGATGTTCAGGAAAATAAAAAAATAAAAAAATACACTAACCATCTATAAGGTTCCGGCAAAAATTACAATATGCCAATAAATTTGGTATAATTACATTGATCTCTTTTTTCGTAATGTTAAAGCAATAGGAATTAATGCAAAAAAGTGCGTAGACATAAGCATAAACAAGAAAAAATATATATTCAGTGTAAATGTGATGTCAATGTCATTTTTTTTCATATATAGGACTAACGAATTCTTGATAAAAAAAAATGGCACATTTTTAATCCAATATAATTATGTTAAATTAGTTTGATTATGCAAG
Source organism: Camellia granthamiana (assembly GCA_036172215.1). NCBI lineage: Eukaryota > Viridiplantae > Streptophyta > Magnoliopsida > Ericales > Theaceae > Camellia > Camellia granthamiana. The sequence continues at coordinate 41,322 of JAXFYN010000128.1, forward strand.
CTTAATTAGTAATTAAAAAAAAATAATGTTTAAGCGACAATTTACTATATAAGTGTGTGAAGAGATAAAACAACTGGTGGATCTATTTGCACTCAAAAAAATTGATTGGACACCCTAATTTAAAATTTAAAATTTATTCTATTATTTTGAACATCTCAAATAATATCTATTATATCATCAAAAACCCTAGAAGGATACTTACTACACCCCACAAACCAAATAGGCTCCCAAACCCCCTAAACTCAATCTCTCTCGGCAAAGCAGAATGGCAAGATGAACATCTCACGGTAGAGCCCACACCCTCGTCGTCATTAGTCGAATCGTTTTCCACCCACCGTCACCCACTTAGTTGTTGGTCAAAGAAATCATTAGAGAAGTTAAAAAGTTTAAAGGTATGACAACACATAATTGAATATTTTTGTTTTGTTTTGTTTTTTTTTTTTTTTTTCCAAATACTCAATACCGAATACAATTGAATTTATTTGGAAATAAGTTTCCGAATATATATAATTTGCTTGGAGATATAATACCATATAATTCTTTTTGTTTGAAACTGGAATATAAAGAAGTTAAAAAATTAAATGTTCGAAAACATAAAGCTAAACATAGACAATTTATTCGGATATTAATTACTGAACAATGTCAAATAATTCGAAAACATAAAAATTAGAAATAAGTTTCCTAATAAATGTAATTTTTTCAATACTAAATATCTGAACAAATTTCGAAAACCTATTGACCTAAAACGATGAAAATGAATAGAAAACCTACATTCTCTATGAAAAATAGTTTGGAAACATCTTCTTTATTGTCCATTGTTGACTTTAATATGAAATACATTGCAAGAATAATAGATTTGAAGAAAATATGGTTAAGCATGAAATATGTAAAGTGAACAAAGTGACAAGAGAAGAAAAAAGGAAAAATTAAGACTGGTTATGAAATAGAGTGTCCAAAACACTATAATTTGTATTCTTTTTTTTTTCAATATCAAGTATTTTTTTTATCATATTTAATAAAAACATAATAGTAATAAAGAATTTCATTAAGTTCAGGTGTCTAACCAATTTTTTAGAGTGCAAATAGACTCACCCTAAAACAAAAATATTGAATTTTAAAAGGAGGTGCAATTAAAAAAAGAGTATAATGAGATGTATATGTGATGCAAATAGAATTAGGGGAATTCTATTTTTACACCATCAAACCTTGAGGTACACACTATTTCCATAAATTTTTTATTACACTTATATCCCTTTATCAAATTACCATTTTGGACATATGTCTAAACCCTAACTCTTAATACAAATCTTTCGGCACCACTACCTACCACCAGCTTTCGTCGCCTACCTTCCGCCTCCAGCCACCGTCACCTGCACCCACCTCCATGACCATCCTTGCTAGCCACCATTGTAGCCCCACAGCCTCCCTACCTTATCCCACTGCCTCTCAACCCCACTATCACCACTCTTACAATCACTTACTTGCCGACAACCCTTTCCCCACCACAAACCGCTCTCATTTCCTCTACGGCTGATTTCTTACCATCACGAATAGCCTCATCTTCTACCCCTTCCATCCCGAACGCCCTGCTCTCCACTCCTGCCATCGCGATCCAACTCTCTATTGTGATTCAACCTCGTCGTTCTCCTCTACTGCTCGCGTGGACGTGGGCGTGTGTGCGCTAACGTGTTCACGCGCACGTGAGAGAGAGAACCCTAGGGGCGTTAGGAAGACGGAAGTGAGAGGGGATGTCCAGATAAGCGGCGGCGAGAGGGGATACCCAGATAGGCGGCGACTTGAGATGGAATGGCGGCCGGCGGTGATGGTTAGGATTAGGGTTAAGGTTTGGGTTTTGGATAGAGGGTTAAAGAGTCGAAGAAGATGAGAGTAGTTTAGGATTTTTAGAAAATTAATGGTGTGAAGTGAGAATAAATGAAAGAATCAAAAATCTGTGTTGTGCGTTAAGAAAATGGTATGTACTAAAAGGTTATGTGATGTGTAGATAAAATTACTCATAGAATTATCCTAACCCAAATGATCACATGCTTGTCAAATGACAACAATAGATATCATTAATCCTATATTCTTATTTATGACTTTGCCTCTCTTTATGCACTTTTTTTTTTTTCTTTTTTTCCTTCGCTCTCTAATCTATCTATATATCCATCTATATATACTAATATATAAGGTGGTGATGTATTGAACAGTGTTTTTCATCCTCTGTGAAATTACTCATTTACCCTTTTTATTTGACAAGGCTAATTGATTCATTTGCCCTTTGTTTGATAGGGTCTAATTGAGGCGCCCAATGCAACAAGATAGATCCATGTGAAGACTTTTGTAACCTGCAAGTAGGGGTGTTCGCAGTTTGGTTGCAATTGGGGAACCTTCAATTGCTATCCGTCTGTCGGATTGGTGGATTGGAAAAAATCAATCCGTATCCGTCCATCAGATTGGTGGATGCGGATTGGTGGATGGATGTGAATCGGTTTTGCGGTTTAAACTTTTACAAATTTTGAACATAATATAACAACTTGTCAACATTTTTTTTTTTGGATAACAATCCAACTCAACATAATCAAAAGATTATCAAGTAAATTGTCAAATACCAATAATAAATACATATAAGAAAACCATACATTATCGAAACTATTTCATTACTGTTTTTTTATTCAAAAACTATTTAATTTGATTTTTTTTAAAAAAATGACAAAATTGAATCTTATATTTTCCACACAAAAATATCAAATATCAACACTTGTCATTTGATAAAAGGATTTCTAAATTGAAAATACAACAGAATATCTAAACTTTTTTTTCAATTAAAAATACACACAGAATATCTAAACAAATTGAAAACACAAAGTTTTATAAATTACTAGGAGTGCTCACGATTTGGCAGTTCGGTTGCAGGCAAAGGAACCTCAAATCCGTTATCTGTCCAAAACTAGGCGGATTGAAAAAAATAAATCTGCAACTGTCCGCTTGTCATCACACATCCATCCAAAATGCGACGGATCGGTTCGGTTCAGTCGGTTTGGATGGATTGGAATACCGGCTAAACACTCCTACCTGCAAGGCTGCATTCATTGTATATTTCTGGACAGGGTAGGCTTATCTCTAGTCTGGATTGGACAATATTGTTGGGTTTGTAAGGTTCATCACAAGTAGGGGTGCTCATGGTTCAGTTGCTACAAGGGAACTTCTAATCTGCCATCCGTCTGTTGGATTAGGGGATTGGAAAAAATCAATCCGCATCCATCCGCCGAATTGGCAGATGCGGATTGATAGATGGATGCGAATCGGTTTGGCGGTTTAAACTTTTACAAATTTTGAACATAATATGAAAAATTATCAACATTCTTTTTTGGATAATAATCCAACTCAACATAACCAAAAGATTATCAAGTAAATTGTCAAATATCAATAAAAAATACATATAAGAAAATCATGCATTATTTTCCTTTTTTTTTATATTCAAAAACTATTTAATTTGATTTTTTTAAATGACAAAATTAAGCATTATATTTTCTGCACAAAAATATGAAATATCAATGCTTACTATTTGATAAAAGAATTTTCTAATTAAAAACACAACAGAATATCTATTTTTTTTTTCAATTAAAAATACAAACAGAATATCTAAGCAAATTGAAAACATAAAGTCTTACAAATTACTAAGGGTACTCGCAGTTGGGCGGATTGGTTACGACTAAAAGAATCTCAAATTCGCTATTCGTTCAAAATTTGGCGGATTGAAAAAATCAATCTGCCACCGTCTGCTCATCATCACGCTTCCATCCAAAATGCACTGGATTGGTTCGGTTTGGTCGGATTGGAATATCCATTGAGCACCCCTAATCACAAGTCTTGTTTTGATAATTCGAACCGTTTAATGTGTAAAACTCATCGAGTACTTTAACTCTATAAAAAATCACGTTGATCGGATATTGATAGCTACTTGATCGGATTAGATTGTTGTCAATAATTTATTTTGAAAATTATATTTACCATTGACAGAAATATGATTCGATCAAGCAACTATAGTTATCCGATTAACGTAATTTTTTACAGAGATAAAGTACTCGACAAATTCTACATATTAAATAGTTTAAATTATCAAAATAAGATTCGTGAATTCCTATGGATTTAACAGTATGTTCCAATCCGATCTCGAACTGGAGAGAAACTTGGCCTTGTGGACACCTTCTCTAAAACCCTAATTTCTCTCTCTCATCTCTCTTCTTCTTCTTAATGATATTCTCTCTTCTTGTTCTATCTCTTTTATTTCCAACACCCTTCGGCGAATCTCACCAATGCGAACACTCCACCGCGACCCACACTGCCGGTATCCTTTGGCATTTTCTCTCCCACTCCCGCCAACTTGGTCCGACCCAATAGCATTGTCCCTCCAGATCTGTTTCATCTCTTTTTCCATTTTTCCTCATTCTCTACATTGGTAGGTTGCTACCGATAGACGATCGACTTTGTCATAGTCATTGACTTTGTTGTATTTTTTACTGTATGCAAGAGACAAAGAAGATGCAGGGAAAATTTTAAAAACAAAAAAATTGTTCAGAATCTTTGTGGGACCTAATAAAATTAGGATTTCTTCATCTTCTTTATATTATTTTGTTTTGTTCAAGGAAAAATGGTGTTTACTTTTTTTCCTTTTTTTCCCTTATTTTTAATTTTTCTTTATGTTGTGTTTGGTTTAGAGATTTGGGAAGAGATTTAAAAATGAAAAGGGAAAATGAGTGTAAAATTATGTGAAATATAGGCATATGTTATTCACATTTCACCTAACTTATCCCTTTTCAAAGAGAAAAATATGTGTGAAATTAAGTAAAATATAGATATATTTTATTCACATTTTACTTAACTTATCCATTTTCAAATCCCCAACCAAACACTATTTGCTTTTGAAGGAAAAATGGTCTTGTCCTTCATTTTCGTTGGTTTTTCCGTTTATTTTTGTGGTATTTTTTATTTTTATTTTTTTTTCCTGTTTTTGTTCTTTTTGTTTTTCTTCGTTTTTGTTTCTTTCTTTTGTTTGTTTAGGTTTTTTTTTTTTTTTTTCCTCCCAAGGAGTAAATTAGCAAATGTTAAATGGAAGTTTGGTTTGATTTTGCTTTCTCTTTTGATCCCTTCTTTCCTTTTCTCCTTCATCGTATCTTCTATCTAAAACCCTAAATTGCTTTCATTTTTGTTTTGATGGTGTTTTTTATTTATATAAACTTGACATTTGTGAAGAAGATTACGTGGCATTTGATGTGTATCCTTTGCTAGTTTTAATTTGTTATTTTATAGCAACCCTGGTTTTTCCTCCATTGATTATTGTATTCCGGACATAGGTTCCATAGAATTCATGTTATGTATATCTTGTTTCTGTCCTTCTATACTTTGTATTTGGGTTATAGGATGTTATGGGCAGGATTGTTACAGGTTGGGAGTGAATGGAAGCAAATGGTTGCTGCGCAGAATTTTGGTTCTTCGCTCGAGCGAGCCTTATGTCGCTCGAGCGAGCTCATTGATTTAGATCCTTCATTTGAGCCAGGGTTCCTTCGCTCGAGCGAGCCTTATGTCGCTCGAGCGAGCTCATTGTTTTAGATCCTTCGCTTGAGCCAGGGTTCCTTCGCTCGAGCGAGAGTTGAGTTTTGTTTCTGGTGGCTCGAGCGAGAAGTCCTTCGCTCGAGCTTGCGTCTGCGTCTGGTTCTGGACGTGAGAGTTACATTTCTAGGCTCGAGCGAGCTTTTTTTCGCTCGAGCGAGAGAGGTCTATGTTTTGGGTTTCTTTGCTCGAGCAAGCATTCTTGCACTCGAGCATGCTTCTGGGTTGCAGACCTGAAGCTTCGTTTTGTTGGCTCGAGTGAGGCTTTCTACGCTCGAGCGAGAGTTCTTTGTGTTTTGTCGCTCGAGCGACCACTTCTTCGCTCGAGCGAGACTGTGTTATATCAGTACACAACAGCGGGGAACATTTCATTTTTTTCATCTCTTTTGTTTTGCAAACCCTAGATCCGAGCTCTCTTTCTCTCTCTCTGCACACCTTCTCTCTAGGGATTCATCTTCTTTTAGGGTGTTCCTACCCTAAGTTCTTTGTAAGAAAGATAGAGGGTGGTGAGGGCTTCGTTTTAATCTGAAAAATAGTGGATTTGGAGCACTTTGGATTTTGGTCATCTTCTCCTTTGGGCTTCTAACTTCGAGGTAGGGATACCCTACTCCATCTTATGAGCTTTGTCTTTGATTTTGGTCATTTTGATTGGTTGGTGATGTTGGGTAATTTTTGGAAAAGTTGGGGTTATTGTGTAATGTATATAAAAAAGGGGGTTTTGTGATTTATAACCTCCATGTGTATGTTAGACCATGGAAAATGGCATTATTGTTGTATGGATGAAATTGGACCTTAGGGTTGATATTGAGAATTAGGGAAATATGCCCTAGCTTTGTGATAAAATTAATTTGTATAATTAATTTTAGGGAAATGTAAAATTGAGTTGAGAATAATGAAATTGTGAAATTATGGGATTGAATAGTGTAGTTGGATTAATTTATCACTCACCTATGAAAATGTTGATATTATATCCGTTTGATGCATTTATTTTATGTTTAGAAATAACTGCTTTGGGCTATCGGTGGAGGATAGTTTTGATTGTTGTAGAAAATGCATGATGATTAGGCGAACTAAAACTAATCAATTGAATATGCCATCGAATATGGCGGTTGGAATAATACATCAAATTTATGTATTGATTAACTCTGTATATGATATGTGTTTATATACATTGTGTTGTGTGGGAGGAGATAGGGGATGTACTCCACGGTTTAGGGGAAGATAGGGGATGGACTCCTAAACCGGATATTGTTTGGGAGGAGATAGGGGATGTACTCCATTGATATAGCAAATATGTGTATCTGTTGAAGTATTGATATAGCAAATCTGTATATCATATGTGAAGTATGGAAGTGTTTTGTTTGAGATTGATACAGCAAATATGTGTATCTGGTGTGAAGTAAGGAACATTTAATAAGTTGTTATCCCAATTGAAATGGAAGTACTATTGATCTGAGATGTAATCTCACTTAAATTATCTGGCCAAGTTCTGAGCCACGTTTATGAAATGAGTTGATAAGTAAAGGAAAGTGAAATGTAACATGGACATGTTTGTCATGGAACAGTAATGTGAGATAAATCTGTTATAAGTGTTGACTATCTATCAAATGCTATTATTTTAGTCACTGCTTATGGTTGGTTTAGTATATTTCTACTGGGTTGTGACTCACCCTATATGGGACATCATTTTCAGGTACAGATGGTATGTCACCTCCAAGGACGTAGCTTGGGAGGCTTGAGGCTGACAAGACTCTTTTGTTGTTTTGTTATCTTTTGATGTATTACATGTAAATTCAAGCCAATGGCTTAATATGTATTTGGGTTAGTACCCTCTTCTTGTGACCAAGTGTTGGCTTGGAAAGTTGTAAGCCCATAGGGCATTTACTTTTGATGTCAACATGTAATACTTATATATGAACTACTCTGATGAATAGAAAGATGTTCATTTCTCTTATATCAATGCATATCAAGAATGTTGGGTTTTATGTATTATTTTGAGGGCGTTACAACTTGGTATTAAAGCGTACCGGGTTTGAATACTTTGGGTATGTGGGAAGTGATTAGTATCACAATGGGTTTGTCTCGCTTGTAAAGACTTAGATGTGGTGTTGTATGTTTATGTGATAACATGTTTACGTGACTATACGGGTATGGGATTTAGTTTCTAGGATATTGACTGGATCCTTGGGTTTCTGGGAGTCCTATTGGAAAAGTACTTGATCAATGCTGTTTCTAATTGGAACTCTAGTAATACCTCGGGACTGTCATTATCCAGAAATGAAATTCGTAAGTGCTTATGTGATTATGTGCTTACATGGAATGAATTACTGTTGTCCATTGCATTAGGATGTGAGTGTTATAGCTTCGGCACATTTGTGAATGTGCTAACGTCTTTTGTTGCCTTTGTTAGGATATCAAGACGAGGACGTGGAGGTAGGCGTGGTAGGCCTAGAAGGCAGGAGATGCCTATACCGGACAACATTCCGAAGCAGTAGGAGGGTGTTGTTCTGGCCAATATGGTTGAGCCAGTAGGTCAGCAGGCCATGGGCGCCTTAGCCCGCGAGATGGCAGGAGCTTTGAGGGAATCCTTGAACATTCTCAGAGCTGATAATCAAGTTCAGGCCCAGGTTGTTGATGCAGGGCCTTCTTTTCTGAAAAGTGAGTTTTTTTGATCTAATTCGGATGAGTTTCTGGGGGATCCCAAGGAGCCACTGAAGGCTGATGAGTGGCTGGAGCAGGTGATGAAGATGTTTGAGATGCTTGGCATCGAAGACGGGGTTTTGAAGGTGACCTTGGCATCTTTCCAGCTAAAGGGGGATGCGGGTCAGTGGTGGAAGTTCATGAGGGGCCGTGTTGATGGTACATAGGAGGCTTTTGTTGCTGCCTTCCAGGAGAAGTTTCTGTCTCCCGCTGTCAGGAAGAAGTTGAGGGATCAGTTCTGTCAGCTCAAGCAGCTGAGTATGCCAATGGCCGAGTTGGAGGCTGCATTTACTAGTTTATCCAGGTTTGCACCTGAGCTTGTGGCGTCTGAGGAACGCCGTTGTCTGGAATTTGAGAGGAAGCTAAAGCATGGGCTCAAGACTAGAGTTGAGGGTTCTATGACCCGGGACTATGGGCGCCTTATGGATGCTGCGGCCCATATGGAGATTATGATGTAGGAGGATGAGGGGCTCCAAGAGGAGTCAGGATGGCCAGAGAGATGGTAGGAGGCAGAGGGGTTCCAACCCTCAGCAGTCTCAGGAAGCTTTTACTAGGTCCACCTTTCTAGTGCCGAGTGCAGGTTCTGGGAGAGGCAGTCAGGGAGACATAACTTGTTTCAAATGTGGTCAGCTGGGCCACAAGTCTCCAACTCGCCCGCAAAAGGGCGGAGGGCAGAGAGCAGTTTCATCTTCGGCTCGACCTCAGAGCCAGAGTCAGGGTAGGGATCAGCCACTATCTTGCTACCAGTGTGGTTAGGTGGGGCACCTGAAGAGGTTTTGCTCGCAGTTGAGTGGCATATCTGGTGCATCTGGTGTGAGGCAGACGCAAAGTTTTCAGCCAGCACAGTCAGTTCAGGCCTCGAGGGCCAATCAGGGGGCTTCATTGTCTCAGTCTGTGCAGTAGTCCTTTGCTCCGAGAGGTGAGCAGGTAGATCAGAGGACTTCAGGGCGTGTGTATGTTGTTACCGCGCAGGATCTTGTACCTGCTCCATCTGTTGTGAAAGGTACCTTTTTGTTTTGCAACTCGGTTGCCAATATGTTGATTGATACAGGTGCATCCCATTCTTTTATATCTGCTACATTTGCATCTATTTTGGGGTTGGAGTTGGCGCAGTTAGCATCTCCTATTTGTGTTGTGTCACCGGTTGGGGGTGAGTTGATTTTGAAACAAGGGTGTCAGGGCTGTGATATAGAGGTCGCTGATCATCGGCTTCCATTTTCTTTTGTAGTAATGGCTATGTCGGGTTTTGATGTGATTTTGGGTATGGACTGGCTATCGTCATACCGGGCTGTTATTGATTGTTACTGCCAAAGGGTCACTGTATGTACCTTGAGCGGGGATTGTTTCCATTTCTTGGGGGATCGGGTTGGAAGTGTGTTGCCACCGGTGTATGATCCGCGAGGGCGGAGTGAGCTTAGTGGTCTCCTAGCTAGCTTCATGAGTGGTGAGTGTGATGAGACTCAGATTGTATTGCCGAGAGTAGTTTGCGAGTATTCAGATGTCTTTCCCGAGAATCTTGTTAGCTTACCACTGCATCGAGAGTTTGAGTTCTCGATTGATTTAGTGCCCGACATGGCACCGATTTCTATGGCACCGTATCGTTTTGCCCCAGCCAAGTTGAGTGAGTTGAAGATTCAGCTCCAGGAGTTGCGGGATAAGGGCTTTATTCGCCCTAGTGTTTCACCGTGGGGAGCACCGGCCCTATTTGCTAAAAAGAAAGATAGTGCCTTGAGACTTTGTATCGATTATCGGAAGTTGAATCGGGCTACGGTTAAGAATAAATACCTTATGCCCCATATAGATGATTTGTTTGACCAGTTGAAGGGTTCCCGTTGTTTCTCTAAGATAGACTTGAGATCGGGTTACCACCAGTTGAGGGTCAGGGAGGAGGATATTCCGAAGACGGCATTCCGTACGCGGTATGGCTACTATGAGTTTCTGGTGATGCCTTTCGGGCTCACCAATGCACCGGCAGTGTTTATGGATTTGATGAACCGAATCTTCCGGGAATTCTTAGATCGTTTTGTAGTCGTTTTCGTGGACGACATCTTGATATATTCACCTTCTTAGGAGGAGCACGAGGAATACTTGAGAGTGGCGCTGGCGTTGCTTAGAGCCCATAGGCTGTATGCCAAATTTGGGAAGTGTGAATTTTGGTTAAGAGAGGTTAAGTTCTTAGGCCATGCAGTCTCCGGGGAAGGGGTGTCTGTTGATACATCCAAGATTGAGGCAGTGCAGGATTGGGCATAGCTTAAGAGTGTTTTTGAGATCCGCAGTTTTCTGGGATTAGCTGGGTATTACCGCCGGTTTGTAAAAGATTTCTCCAGGCTAGCTTCGCCATTGACTAGATTGACACGGAAAGGGGTCAAGTTTGTATGAAGTGAGACTTGTGAAAAGTCGTTCCAGGAGTTGAAGGTTAGACTTACCACCGCCCCAATGCTGATTATTCCGGAGAAAGGTTTGGGTTATGCTGTTTATTGTGATGCCTCACAAGAGGGTTTGGGTTGTGTGTTGATGCAAGAGGGGAAAGTGGTAGCCTATGACTCACGTCAGTTGAAAATACACAAGAAGAATTACCCTACACACAACCTAGAGTTAGCCGCTGTGATTTTTGTCTTGAAGATTTGGAGGCGTTACCTTTATGGTGAGAGATTCGAGGTGTTCTCGGATCATAAGAGTCTGAAATATCTGTTTACACAGAAAGACTTGAACTTGAGGCAAAGGAGGTGGATAGGGTTTATTGAAGATTATGACTTTGAGTTGCATTACCATCCGGGAAAGGCCAATGCTGTGGCCGATGCTCTTAGTAGGAAATCCATTAGTGATGTAGCTTGTATAGCCATCCGGGAATGGGAGATGTTGGGTGCACTTGGTGAGTTTGATTTACTTTTGGGCGAATCTGTTAAGGCTGCAGTCTTGTTTTCCATAGTTGCACAGCCTACACTTATGAGTCGAGTGTAAGAGGCACAGAGGGGTGACCTTAAGATAGAATCCCTCTGAGAGAAGATCTCCAGTGGGAAGGCTGAGAAGGGTTTGTCTGTGTATCCCGTCCTGAGTGTGAGATACCAAGACCGCTTGTTTATGCTAGAGTCTTGCCGAGAGGAGGTACTCCGAGAGTTTCACCATTCACGCCTTGCGGTGCATCCGGAAGGCACCAAGATGTATCGTGATTTGGGTCGCCAGTTTTGGTGGCGGGGTATGAAGAGGGATATTGCAGTGTTTGTGTCTAAGTGCCTTACTTGTCAGCAAGTGAAGGCCGAGCATCAGAGGCCAGCAGGTTTGTTACAACCCTTGCCTATTGCCGAGTGGAAGTGGGAGCATGTCACTATGGACTTCGTTGTAGGTCTTCCGAGGACTCAGTGGGGGTAGTGATGCTATTTGGGTGGTTGTAGACCGGTTGACTAAGTCGGCGCACTATATCCCTATGCGCGTGAGAGATTCGGTAGATCACCTTGCCGACTTGTGTATTCGGGACATAATGAGGTTGCACGGGGTCCCAGTGTCGATCGTCTCAGATAGAGATCCACGCTTTACTGCCAGATTGTGGCAGAGTTTGTAGAGTGCCTTGGGCACTAGGTTGACCTTTAGCATGACTTATCATCCTCAAACTGACGGGCAGTCCGAGCGTACTATTTAGATCCTTGAGGATATGCTTTGAGGTTGTGTCCTTGACTTTAGTGGGTCATGGGAGAGGCACCTACCCTTGGTGGAGTTTGCCTACAACAACAGTTTTCAGTCGAGTATCGATATGGTACCGTTTGAGGCCTTGTATGGCCGACCGTGTAGGTCTCCTGTTTGTTGGGCCGAGGTGGGTGATGCACCTTTGTTGGGCCCGGAGTTGGTTCGGGAAACGACGGAGAAGGTTGAGCTTATCCGTAGGAGGCTTGTTACAGCCCAGAGTCATTAGAAATGTTATGTCGACCGTAGGAGGAGGCCTTTGGCATTTGAGGCGGGTGATCACGTCTTTCTGAAGATATCACCTAGACGGGGTTTGGTGAGGTTCGGGAAGAGTGGGAAGTTGTCCCTTTGGTTTATTGGCCCTTTTGAGATCCTTGAGAGGATTGGCGAGGTTGCTTATCATTTAGCTTTGCCACCGCAGTTGTCCGGAGTTCATGACGTGTTTCATGTTAGTATGCTTCAGAAATATGAGCCGGATCCGTCACATGTATTGGATTGGACCGACTTAGAGGTAGATGAGAATGCCTCATATGAGGAGAGACCGGTTCGGGTCTTGGATAAGCGGGATCAAGTCTTGCCAGGCAAGACCATTCCCTTGGTAAAGGTTTTGTGGAAACATCACGGGGTGGAAGAAGCCACTTGGGAACGTGAGTTGGAGGTCCGAGAGAAATACCCGGATCTATTTGTGGATGTTTGAGCATATATTGTATATTTTGCTGTATTGATAAGCCTTGAGAGCATTGTATATGTCTTAAGTTGTAAAACATTATATATGTTTCGTTTATGGAAATATTGTGGAGGTATTATTGAGTATGCCTTGAGAACGGGAGTTTATTTTAACATTGCATATGTTAATACTGTTTTAGAAATGCAAATATATCATGAACATTGAATATGATATGGAATTGTGAATCTTGTATATTTGGAATTGTTGGAATTGAAGGAAATGCATGTTGTAAAATATATTGTGAAATGCCTCTTGGTGAGAGATGGAATGACCGGTAATGGGTCAGGTTGTGAAATGTTGGATGGTAATACAATTGGGAATTGAGAAAACTTGTTTTTGAAAAACTTGTACCAAATTTCGGGGACGAAATTCTTTAAGGATGGGAGGTTATAGCAACCCCAGTTTTCCCTCCATTGATTATTGTATTCCGGACATAGGTTCTGTAGAGTTGATGTTATGTATATCTTGTTTCTGTCCTTCTATACTTTGTATTTGGGTTATAGGATGTTATGGGCAGGATTGTTACAGGTTGGGAGTGAATGGGAGCAAATGGTTACTGCCCAGAATTTTGGTTCTTCGCTCGAGCGAGCCTTACGTCGCTCGAGCGAGCTCTACGTCGCTCGAGCGAGCTCATTGTTTTAGATCCTTCGCTCGAGCCAGGGTTCCTTCGCTCGAGCGAGAGTTGAGTTTTGTTTCTGGTGGCTTGAGTGAGAAGTCCTTCGCTCAAGCTTGCGTCTGCGTCTGGTTCTAGACCTGAGAGTTGCATTTCTTGGCTCGAGCGAGCATTTCTTCGCTCGAGTGAGAGAGGTCTATGTTTTGGGTTTCTTCGCTCGAGCGAGCATTCTTGAACTCGAGCGTGCTTCTGGGTTGTAGACCTGAAGCTTCGTTTTGTTGGCTCGAGCGAGGCTTTCTACGCTCGAGCAAGAGTTCTTTGTGTCTTGTCGCTTGAGCGACCACTCCTTCGCTCGAGCGAGCTTGTGTTATATCAGTACATAGCAGCGGGGAACACTTCATTTTTTCATCTCTTTTGTTTTGCAAACCATAGATCAGAGCTCTCTCTCTCTCTCTCTCTCTCTCTCTACACACCTTCTCTCTAGGGATTCATCTCCTTTTAGTGTGTTCCTACCCTAAGTTCTTTGTAAGAAAGATAGAGGGTGGTGAGGGCTTCGTTTTAATCTGAAAAATAGTGGATTTGGAGCACTTTGGATTTTGGTCATCTTCTCCTTTGGGCTTCTAACTTCGAGGTAGGGATACCCTACTCCATCTTATTAGCTTTGTCTTTGATTTTGGTCATTTTGATTAATTGGTGATGTTGGGTAATTTTTGGAAAAGTTGGGGTTATTGTGTAATGTATAAAAAAAGGGGGTTTTGTGATTTATAACCTCCATGTGTATGTTAGACCATGGAAAATGGCATTATTGTTGTATTGATGAAATTGGACCTTAGGGTTGATATTGAGAATTAGGGAAATATGCCCTAGCTTTGTGATAAAATTAATTTGTATAATTAATTTTGGGGAAATGTAAAATTGAGTTGAGAATAATGAAATTGTGAAATTATGGGATTGAATAGTGTAGTTGGATTAATTTATCACTCACCTATGAAAATGTTGATATTATATCCGTTTGATGCATTTATTTTATGTTTAGAAATAACTGCTTTGAACTATCGATGGAGGATAGTTTTAATTGTTGTAGAAAATGCATGATGATTAGGCGAATTAAAACTAATCAATTGAATATGCCATCGAATATGGCGGTTGGAATAATACATCAAATTTATGTATTGATTAACTCTGTATATGATATTTGTTTATATACATTGTGTTGTGTGGGAGGAGATAGGGGATGTACTCCACGGTTTAGGGGAAGATAGAGGATGGACTCCTAAACCGGATATTGTTTGAGAGGAGATAGGGGATGTACTCCATTGATACAGCAAATATGTGTATCTATTGAAGTATTGATATAGCAAATCTGTATATCATATGTGAAGTATGGAAGTGTTTTGTTTGAGATTGATACAGCAAATATGTGTATCTGGTGTGAAGTAAGGAACGTTTAATAAGTTGTCATCCCAATTGAAATAGAAGTACTATTGATCTGAGATGTAATCTCACTTAAATTATCTGGCCAGGTTCTGAGCCACGTTTATGAAATGAGTTGATAAGTAAAGGAAAGTGAAATGTAACATAGACATGTTTGTCATGGGACAGTAATGTAAGATAAATCTGTTATAAGTGTTGACTATCTATCAAATGCTATTATTTTAGTCATTGCTTATAGTTGGTTTAGTGTATTTCTACTGGGCTGTGGCTCACCCTATATGGGACATCATTTTCAGGTACAGATGATATGCCACCTCCAAGGACGTAGCTTGGGAGACTTGAGGCTGACAAGACTCTTTTGTTGTTTTGTTATCTTTTGATGTATTACATGTAAATTCAAGCCAATGGCTTAATATGTATTTGGGTTAGTACCCTCTTCTTGTGACCAAGTGTTGGCTTGGAAAATTGTAAGCCCATAGGGCATTTACTTTTGTTGTCAACATGTAATACTTATGTATGAACTACTCTGATGAATAGAAAGATGTTCATTTCTCTTACATCAATGCATGTTAAGAATGTTGGGTTTTATGTATTATTTTGAGGGCGTTACATATTTTTTCCTCCCTTTTTGGTTGAAAGAGAAAGTGTTTTGGGTTTAGTAGTATGTGTGTATCTCTATTTCTTTTTGGAGTACTTATGTGTAAGTCCTAATAAATGAATTTAGTGTATAATAGGTCTTATAAGAAAAATTTGTCATAAAAAAGTCACTAATTATAAGTTTTAACGTCAATTTATAAAAATCATGACAAAAAAAGTCATTAATTGTCATTTTTAGCGACGTATGTAAAAAATTATAACAAAAAAAATTATTTTTAGCGTTAATTTTGCCAAGACTTATTTTCAGTAAGACTTGATAGGAGTTAAGTGTAATTATTAGGACCTATTGGTAATTTCTTTTTCTTTTTTCTTTTTTCTTTTCTTTTATAAAATGGATAGTTTTGGGGGGAATTAACAGTTCAGTGTATATTTAAAATAAATAAATAAATAATTTCCAAATTAGCGATAAATTTTAAAAATTTTACTAATTAAAATCACTTTTACAATTTTTTGAATTCTAGATATAATTTCTTCTGTGATGATTTTTTTATTTATTTATTTTATTTTTTAAATATTCAAATATTCTTAATTTTGGATATGTAGAATATAATTCGTTGCATGAAGTCCTTCTCTTTGTCAACATAAGCTAATTAAAATAAAAGCCCTCTTTTAGATTTTTCATATATTTTGTTTTATATAATCTGATTTACTTTTGGAATTGAATCAACTACAGCCTTGGTAACCACTGGGAATAAGAACTTTGAAGCCAAATTGGTGGGTATTGAATCAACTCACAATGAAGTGTAATCATGATTGGAGTAATGGTTTACTTGCAAATAGTTTGGCCAAATTTTAACTGAAATATGATTTAATTCTTTAATGGATTAGTTAGAAATTTCCCTCTTTTAAGATTTAATTCTATTTGGGTGAATTTCTTCTATTCTTTCATTTTCTTATTTTCTGATGTGATGAATTATTTTGCTTTTTTATTTAGTACATGATTACATATATTCTTCTTCATTATGATTCTAATTTGTGGTATTGTTTGGGTTTTTATACAAGTACATTGACATTGATATATAGAATTGAAAACAAAATACAAACTACTACTTCATGGTGATTTGCATTTCATTCCGCGCTTCTTTTTTTTTTTTTTTTGTTTCTGATATGATTCTTCATTACAAATTATATTTTGGATTATTTTATTTTATTTTTTATGTTGCTTTTAATTGCCCATATGTTTTGCTATTATGATCCTATTTTTGTTTTAATTTTTGTTTTGTTATTTGGATTTTTACACATCAATATTGATCTGGATAAAAGATTTTTCGTTCTTTGTTATTGGGTCATCTTCTTCTCCTTCCCTATTTTGTTTTTGTTTTTGTTTTTTTTTAATTGTGTTTTCCTTATCTGTAGTCATCTCTTGCTTCTTTGCCATTTTGTTTTTCATGTTTTTCTTGTTTTGATATAACTATTATTTGTGTTGGAAAAATGGTGTTTTATATGGCTTATTTTGGGCCAACTTTGAAGCCAAAATTGAGTGGGGCCCGAACGTATTTTGGGGCGGGTTCGAAGAGGTGAAGTGTTCCTTGCCGCGTGGCAAGTCACACAGTGAAGACGGAACGTCAAAATCATTTATGAGTGAATGGGAAGTTGACGTCGTTTTCGAGTTTAACATTAATTTTTTAGACAAAGTTTTTTTGAATTTTTTCAATAAAAATTATTGTGAGAATTTTATTTAAATATAAATATATTTTTGATTTCCTTAAGTGGTTTCTTAAAAATAATTAAACTATTTAAATAGTTTAATAAGAATATTTCCAATTAATTTGAAAAAGTGTGTTCAAAGTTCAAGGGAAACATTTTTCAATAAGTTTGAAAATTTGTTTGAATAAGTATGTTCAAAAGTGCAACGAATACTTTTTCAAAAAAGTTTGAAAAACTATTTCTAGCAATAGTCAGATTTCATACTGTACCTGTTCGATTCCTCTGCACCTATTCGGGTCAAAATTATTTGGCTATATATACATTCAATTCCAGCAGTCTGAGTGATTGATTTTCCTATCCGAAAAAAAAAATTCAGTCTCCAACAATCTATTTGCTGTCCAAACTATTTTTGTTTGCATTTCTCTACATTCTAGTTTAAGAATTAAATATTCAGAAAGTTAGAACACAAGGTTTTAGTTCGCTATACAAATTTGTGTGGAGTGCTATTACAAATTTGTGAAGATCATTGTATTCTGGGAGATAGACGCCACTCAACCGTAAGCACCGTAGCGGGGCGAATCTGTCTTAAGGACAGAGTGTCACACACTCGACTTGGTCTTTTAATTTTAATTTGGTTCGATAAATAAATCCAGTATGTTATTTATTTATTTTGTTTGAATTTATTTCAAGTTATTTTATTTACACAGAAGATTGTTCCAACAATTTGAACCTTTTTTTTTTTTTTAGATTTCGACTTTCGATGCGTTATTTTCTCTAATATCTTTGTTTGGAAATGAGGTATTGTTTTAGTTTGGTTTTCCCAAATTTTCTCAATTTTTATGAATATATTTAATAGGAAAATTATTTTCCCCTCTTCCTTTTAAGTATTTTCATTATCTTTCTTTATTCTTATTTAATTGTAAATTGTCATGGGATTGTTGAAAAAAATGATTTTTTGATAACTTTAATGTGAAATTAAAGTAAGTTCCAACCATTGGTTGATGTGAGATTAAATGAGTTTAGATTCTTTGTAACAAGGTCTTTACATCACAAAAAGAATGATAAAAAACTATTGAGAAGAGTAATGCTAGAGACCCCAAATATTCTACCAAAAGTTTTACCAAATGTCTCACATGGGTGTGGGACCCACACAATGTGGGTCCCATGTGGGTCCCACATCCATGTGAGACATTTGGTAAAACTTTTGGTAGAATTTTTGGGGTCTCTAGCATTTTTGCTATTGAGAATTGAATAAGAAATTGTCTCATAAAGATGGCATCATGAATGAGGTATTGGGAATTGTGCATAACTACCAATCCCACATTAATTATGAAGGAAAGTTTTGATGGGTATTTAAACCTTAAGATTTTGATAAGGGTATGCGCTCTTTGCAACATTCAAGTTTTCTGAAGGAAGAGAGTTATGGATACTTCAAGGATGGGCTTGGGTCAAAACTATGGTCCAAGTTGGTTATGGAAAAATTGCCACATGTGCACGCCGCCCGCCCGCCCACCTGGATTGGGTTGTGGATCATAGATCTTGGGCTTGGGCTTAGGCTTGAGGATTGCTAGAATGGGTAAGGTTTGGGCTGGGCCGGATTGGTGGTCCACCAACCTAAACTTTTTGGGCCAAGTCTGCTGCAGATATACACACTTGTGTATATAGAATATAATTGTCCCATCAGTTTTGCTCCATTACTCCAGCAGTTTTCGCAGGAGTAATGGGCATGAGTTGCCAGCTTTCATGAGCATTGGTTGCTAGCCTTCAGTGGCGTAGTCAGGAATTTGATAGAGATGGGGCACAAATTAATAATAATATCAGTCTGTTTAATTTGAGTTTTTTGGATTAAGTTTTTTAAGAATTGAGTTTTCTGGTTTTTGTATTTTTTTGTTTTTAGTGAATATTTTTAAAATTTTAAATATTTTTTTTAATTTTTTAGATGCACTTTACTTAGATGTATTTAAAAAGTAAAAAATTTGTGAAAAAAATATTTTTAAAAATTAATAAATATATAAAAATACAAATAATGTACAGAATTTTCATATATATATATTTTTATATTTTTGGTATTTAGTGAATTTTTAAAAGGTTTTTTCACAAATTTTTTACTTTTTAAGTATATTTATGTTAGATATGTCTAAAAATTTTAAAAATTGCTTAAAATATTAAAAAAAAATTAGTAAAAAAAAACCGAAAAACAAGAAAGTAGAATTTTCTGAAAAGTATTTTTGAAAAACTCTAATCAAGCAATTTTTTTATTTTTTATTTTTATAATAAACAACAATGAGATATTAGTAAACTTAACTATTAAGAGTCCATTTGGATAAATGTGAATTTTAAATTATAGGATTTGAGATTAAATTTTATATAAATATTGGAGAGTAACTCTTTATAGGTAGATTGGAAAATTAAAAAAGAAGATAAGTTGAGATAGAAATAATATATTTTAGTAGAGAAATTCTATAAAACACACCATAAAAAAAAATATTTATCATATGTTGTAATTATGATCTTCGTAGTCTTTAGTTATGACACATTATAGTGTTAGATATAATTTAGTTATAACTTCTTATGGTTATTATTTTGGCTATTACTATATATCAAGTAATAGTTAGTTATGACTCATTTTGATATTAGTTATGACCTATTATAATTTTTTATTTTTATTTTTATAATTGAAGATGTGTTAATTGATTATAATTTATATAATGGTCATTTTAGTTATGAATGAAAAAAAAAAAACATATAGAGGACAAACTCTACATATCAAATGTACGTAGCAATCCAATAAATTTCATATATCTTCATTGAGATTAATTATGTTTGCATGTCAATAATTATAGACATCACCATTATATTGAAATTTTTATAAATAATAATATAACTTATCATAGTCTCTTTACTTTCAATCAAAATAATCATTATTGTTCTCATAATTTTGAAAATATCATTGACATTTCACTATAAATAATATTTTTATAATTCTTTTTTATTTAAAATATTTTCTTTATGTTTGAAAAAAAAAAAAATTCCAAAAACCCAGGGGGGCACGTGACCCCCCTGGTCCTTCATTGCCTCCGCCCCTGCTAGCCTTCATGGTTGGAGGCTCTTCCTCTTTCCCCCATGGTGTATAAAAGGAGACCCATCTTCCTTGGTTTTGGTACATAATTTTTGCCTTCCACAATTATACAGTCAGTTTGCTTGTTCATATAATTTTCTTCCTGTGATGAGAGAGTGTTGCCATTGTCAGTTCGCCAAAGCTATCAGAAGGTGCTTCTTCGTTAGCCAGTCTAAATTGTCATATCCTGGAAGATAGAAGTCGAAATACCTCCAGCACCCATGGTGAGGCGACTAATATGTTTTAAGGAGAATGTGGTACCACACAGGTTTCGGTTTAATTCCCCGTCTTTCAATATAGGGGAAATTACAAAAAAAAAACCCGGGGTTTCTTGTGTTTTTTAAATTAAACCCCATTGTTTCAATTTTGACAAATTAAACCCTGGAGTTTCTTCTGTGTTTCAATGTGAACCCTTCGTCTATATCCATTTGATTGAACTAACGGAATTTGGACAAAATTCTCAGATTCAAGCACACATGTTCAAACACTTGTATCTCCCTCATCGTAATTCCGTATCGCCTTATTTTTGCATCGTTGGATTCACCTCATTACCTAGTTTTCATTCTATCCTTCATACACCTTGTTCCACCTTTTTTTGTGTGCCGTTAAAACTCCAAAAGTTAGCCAAAAATAGGATTTTTCTCTCTTTGGGCAAAATTTTCAAATTCAAACACACATATTCAAACACTTGTATCTCTTTCATCGTAACTCCATTTTGCCTCATTTTTGCATCTTTGGATTCACCTCATGGCCTAGTTTTCGTTCCACCCGTCATAAGCCTTGTTCCATCTCTTTTTACATACTGTTGGAGCTCCGAAAGTTGGCCAAAAATAAGATTTTTCTTTCTTTAGGCAAAATTTTCATATTTAAACCCACATATTCAAGCACTTGTATCTCCCTCATCATAACTTCGTTTCGCCTCATTTTTGCTTTGTTGGATTTACCTCATGGCCTAGTTTTCATTTCACCCCTCATGCGCCTTATTCCATCTCTTTTTGCATGCCGTCAAAGCTCGAAAAGTTGGCAAAAAATATTTTTTTTTTCGTCCTCTATTTTCTATCTCCATGCTTCTTCCTTCCTATTTTCTTTCCACAATTGTTCTCTTTTTTCCTTTTCCTTCATGGCCATTCCACCGAGCTCGTGGTGCCCACCGAACCTCCGACGGTGGCGCTGTTGTCGAATATGAATGTATATGACTTACAAGAACGGAAAGAAACATAAGAGTGGGGGAAGGGCCATAAAGGAAGAGGAAAAAAAGAGAATAATTGTTGAAAGGAAGTAGGAAAGAAGAAGTATGGAGATATAAGATAGACGAAGAAAGAAAGAAAAAGAAAAAGAAAAAAAAGAGAAAATTTTTATTTTTGGCCAACTTTCGGAGCTCCGACAACATGCAAAAAGATGTGGAACAAGGCGTATCAAGGGTGGAAAGAAAACTAGGCTATGAGGTGAATCCAATGACACAAAAATGAGGCAAAATGGAGTTACGACGAAGGAGATACAAGTGTTTGAATATGAAAATTTTGCCCAAAAAGAGAAAAATCTTATTTTTGGCTAACTTTCGGAGTTCCAACGGCACACAAAAAGTGGCGGAACAAGGTGTATGAGGGATGGAATGAAAACTAGGCAATGAGGTGAATCCAACGACGCAAAAAATGAGGCGAAACAAAGTTACGATGAGGGAGATACAAGTGTTTGAATATGTGTACTTGAATCTGAGAATTTTACCCAGATTCCATCAGTTCAATCAAACGGATATAGACGAAGGGTTCACATTGAAACATAGAAGAAACTCCAAGGTTTAATTTGTCAAAATTGAAACTATGGGGTTTGATTTGAAAGAAACACGAAACCCTGGGATTTTTTTTTTTTTTGTTGTAATTTCCCCTTCAATATATTATGTGATATGTATTCTGTTTCATGCTCTACTATGTAATTTATCAAATATGGATTTATTTAATGTTCTATAATTTAATTTATCACATCATGGATCTATTTATCTTGTTTAATTAAACAATTTTACTAACAAACTTAAAACAAATTATTTGTTTTCATACAATGACTAATTAGGTTTACACATTGTTCTTGAGGCCACTGTTATGCATGTTTAGTATAATACTAAAATAAGAATTGAAAAACAGTTGGTTGGTGATGAATGCATGATTAAGATATTTGTGTACATAAGTTTAATTAGAATTTCAATTTCTTTGTATAAATGGGCTACTGTTACATGTGTGGCAGATGTCATTCTGGGTATTAAGATTTCCAGAACATCTAGTGGTATTGTACTTTCTCAGTCTCACTATGTTGAGAAGATACTTGAGAAATTTGGTAAATCAGATACAAGTGTGTCTATATAGCGATCCCAGTTTTTACTCAACTTTTGTGACGTTCCGGGCTCGTGTTTAATACTTTCATATTGTTGTCTATCTCTTTTTTCCCTTGTATACCTTTGAAATTGGTCTTTGGGTTGTTGTGGTTGTGTTTGGAACAAGTTGGTTACTTAGTTTTCAAACTTTATGTTGCCCAGATTTTTGGTCTTATGCTCGAGTGTCTATTCTTGCGCTCGAGCGAGCTATGTACATTTTGGTCCTCTGCTCAAGCGGCTTTTCTTGCGCTCGAGCGGGAGTTGCAAACTCTCAATACTTTGCACTTCTGCAAAAGTGCTGGAAGAATGTTTTTCACACTCGAGCGGCGTTTCCTACGCTCGAGCGGGTAGGAGCTCGAGCGGTTCGTCTGTCGTCTGTAAAAGTTTTGGAGGTGTGTATTCTGCGCTTGAGCGGGCCTCTTCTTGCGCTCGAGCGGAACGAATCTTTGTGTCTGACGCTCGAACGTGAAATCGTTCGCTTGAGCGGACTGCGCGTATATCAGATCGCAAAAAGCACTTTTTATATCACTTTTCATATCTAACATACTCCTTCTCTCTACATTTTGGCCTAGATTCTTTGATCTCTCCACTCTACTCCCTTTGATAAAAAGGTGGAGCTTCTCAAGATCTTCTCTTTGAATCGATTAGAGTTGGATTTCGGCACTTTTGCGGTTTCTCTCTTGCTTGGCTCATCTTCTCTCTTTGAGGTAGGGATATTCTATACTTTAGTATGAGTTTTAACCTAGTTATTTGTGGTTATGTATAAATGGTGGAAATCGTGGGAGTTTTTGGGTAAACTTAGGATTTGTTCTCAAATTGAAAGAGGGGTTTCTATATTGTGATCCATAGATGATTATGGGGTTTTGAATATGAGGATATCGTGTGTTAAAATGATGAATTTTAGCCTTTGGGTTAATATTTGAATAAAGGGAGAGATTTACCCTAAATATGTTTTGAATATTATTTTGTATAAATAATGAAATTGATGTGAGAAATGTGAATGAATGGTGTAGTTGGATTTGTTTAATCACTCATTGATGGAAATTTGATAAATTATCTATTATAAAGATTGTATATCTGTTTAGAAATATCTATATTAGGCTATCGATGGAGGATAGCTATAATTGTTATAAAAATTGCATCATGATTAGGTGAATTGAAACTAATCATTTAAGTTTGTCATTGAATATGACGGTATGATTAAGGCATTGAATATGTGTTATGGATAGTCATTGTATATGACGATAAATTTAAATACATTGTATATGTATAATGTTTTGGGAGAAGAAAGGGGATGTACTCTATTGTTTGGGAGGAGATAGGGGATGGACTCCATTGAGAATTAAGTTGGTTGGAGTGTCCAGGGTGAAAGTCCTGAAATCTTGTGTATACATGGGTGTCGATCCCGCGGATGAAATTTCCGTAAAATAGCAAGGTTGAAGTGTTTGTACGATGGTTATGTGGATAGGGAACCACTGAGTTGTAGTCTCAGTTAGATCATTTGGAAAATTATGTATATTTACCATATGACTTGGAATGAAATGAATTAACTCGAAATGAATAAATGAGAATGGATTGATGTATGAATATCAGTATTGAATGGTTATGGAAAGAATGTAAGTTGATCATGAATATTGAACATTTATCTGACACTTATATCTTAGTTAAACTTCATACATTGTATTAGACTGTTTCTACTGGGCTTTGGCTTATCTTACTTGGGAAACCAATTTCAGGTACCGGTGACATGCTTCCTCTAAGGACATAGCTTGGGAGGACTTAGGAGCTTGAGGCTCTATTTTGTTGTTTTGTGTTTAAACGTTTATGTAAGCCGAGGGCTTAACATGTGTAGAGCTTTGGACTCTCTTTTGTTGTAACCAAGTAATATCTTGGAAAGATGTAAGCCTGTAGGGCATTTATTTTGTTGATTATTAACTAATGTTACATGCTATAGATTCAAGATGAACATTTATGAATGTATAATGCATGTAATATCTTTTGTATTATGTACTCTAATGAATGAAAGGATATTAATTCTGTTATGTTCACTTCTCTTATGAATTGGTTTATCTGCATTATTTTGGGGCCGTGACAGTCTAGGACATCAACAGACGTAAGTCTAGATTGACCAAGAATAATGATGAGAGTGTCTCTCAACTAGAATATTCTCTGGTGATCAAAAGTTTGATGTATCTGATAAGTTGTATAAGGTCGGATATGGCCTACACTATGAGCAGGCTTAGTAGATACACAAGTAATTAGAATGTCACTCATTGGAGGGACATTATGCGGGTGTTAGGTAATCTACGCTACACCCGAGATCATGGGCTGCATTATACCAGATACCCATAGTGATGCTAATTGGATATCTGATATAAATGACTCCAAATCCACTAATGGCTATGTGTTTACGCTCGGAGGAGCAACAATGTCTTGGAAGTCTTCGAAGCAAACGTGCATATCGTGATCAACAGTGGAATCTGAGTTTATTGCTTTGGATAAAGCAACTGAAGAAGCTGAATGGCTTCGTCAGTTTATTGAGGATATTCCACGTTGGCCGAAACCTGTGCCTACTATCTGTATTCATTGTGATAGCCAATCGGCGATTGGATGGACACAGGGTCGTGTGTATAATGAAAAATCTAGACATATCCGTTGTAGACATAATTCCATACGACAACTACTCTCTAATGGAGTTGCCTCTCAAGACTATGTGAAGTTTAAGGATAACATTAGGGATATGCTAACCAAAGGGTTAACTTGAGAGTTAGTGGAAACATCGTCAAGAGGAATGGGGTTAAGGCCTTTAGTTATGTTACCGAAACGGAAAACCTAATCTAGTTGACTAGAGATCCCAAGATCTAGGTTCAAAGGGACAACCTAATTTCTTGTAACGAGTGAGTCACTGAAAAGGTAAATCCTCTTGCCCATTCCTTTGTATAGTGATACCCTGTAGGGTTAGAAGGTTAAGCTAATGTTTTTAATGACCTAAGTGATATGAATAGTTAACTGTGGTATAATGAGATACCTTATATTGGTCACCTATGTGAGTGCGAAGTGGGGCCGCTTCTTTAAGAATTGGTAAGGCCGAATTTCTTAAAGCCACTCACTGAACTAGGCTAGTGTTCCAGGGCCATACCCGACGTACCAGTGAGAACAAAAATTATGGTTGCACTAACTCCTGTGTGAGGTCTATTGTCTCGGTTTACACAAACGATAGAACAGTTCAAGACATCATGTTCACTGGTCAGCCAGTAAATCCGATAGACTTTCACTACAAAAGTTTAAGGCTACCAACTACATTTTCTGATGCAGGGTTAGTCTGTGTGCTCTCTCTCTGAGTCTTTGTTGTAAACGTTGTCTGTTTTCTTTATTCGGTCAATTTTTATTCATGTGGGGAATTGGGAAAAAATGATTTTTTGGTAACTTTAATGTGAAATTAAAGTAGGTTCCAATCATTGGTTGAGGTGGGATTAAATGGGTTTAGATTCTTTGTAACAAGATCTTTACACCATAAAAAGAATAACAAAAAACCATTGAGAATTAAATGAGAAATTGTCTCATAAAGATGGCTTCATGAATGAGGTATTGGAAATTGTGTATAACTACCAATCCCATATTGATTTTAGAGGAAATCTTTGATGGGTATTTAAACCTCGAGATTTTGATAAGGGTATGAACTCTTTGGGGCATCCAAATTTTTCAAAGGAAGGGAGTTATGGATGCTTCAAGGATGGGCTTGGGCCAAGACTACGGTCCAAGTTGGTTATGGAAAAATTGCCAAACGGTGTGCGCGCGCGGCCAGCCTGGACCGGGCGGGGTCTGGGTTCGTAGATCTTGGGCTTGGGGCCCGGTCCAGGTCCATGGATCGTGGATCTTGGGCTTGAGGTTTCACTACTAAAAACCGGACTTTTTGCGATGGTCTCAAACGTCGCAAAAGGTCCATATATCGTCGCAAAAGACTTTTTGCGACGGAACAGCGACGGAAAATGGGAGGTGGCGGAAATGAGCGTGACAAAAAGTATTTGCGACGGTTACAAATTGTCGCATTCTTGTAGCGACGGCTAATCAATAGTGTTTGCGACGGTTTCGCCTGACACAAAAAAAGGGAAAAAAAAGGCATTTTTAGTGACGATGTTAATTGCCATCGCAAAAAACCTTTTTTAGCGACGGTATTTGCCGTCGTAAAAAGTATTATTAGTGACGTCTGAAACGTCGCCAAAAAAGTAGTATTAAGTTAATACCGTATTGGCAACGGTTTAAACTGTCACAAAAGATTTACTTGCGACAGTTGAAACCGTCGCAAAAGATTGGAACTAATATATATATGCGACAGGTTAACCCGTCACTAATAAAATATAAGGAAATGAGAATTACATTAGCGACGGTTTATTATTATCGCAATAAAATTATTTTTTATAAAATCATATTTTATTAAATATTTCCTATACAAATTATTAATATTTTTAAAAATACATCCACATTCACATCCACATCCACTTCCACATCCAAATTCACATTCACATTCAAAAAATCATATATCAAGAATAATATATGTACCTTGTAACAATTGTCAATCAAATATTATTTACAAAAATATATAAAATAACCTCTAACAATACTAATAATTTTTGAAATTGAAGAACACAAATTTTTAGTATCGACAATAGAAATAAAAAAAAAAAAAAATAGATATAATGTAGCTTGTTTTGATATCAATAGTAAGCTCCCATATCGATATGCGAAGATATCACGTACTCAAGAGGTTTGCATCTGCAAAAAGAAACAAAAAAGAAAAAAAAAATCATCATTTACAACATAATTATTTTCAAGCTTACAGAAAATGTAAAACATTTGATATTTTTTTCAATAAATAAATAAATAAATAAGATTGTAAACTCTAATATCGATATACGAAGATATCATCACGTACTCAAAAGGGTTGCACCTACCAAAAAAAAAAAAAAAAAAAAAAAAAAAACCTAAAAAAAAAAAATCATTTACAATATAATTAATTTCAAGGTTATAGAAAATGTAAAATATTTGATATTTATTTCAATAAATAAATAAATAAGATTGTAACATATACATGAATCGAGCACCACACAATGTGCCTGTTTGGCAGAGCTTAATTACAGTTTATTTCAGCTTTCAGCTTAATTTAAGCTATTTTGATGTGTTTGGTTTAGCTTATAGCTTATAGCTTATAGTTTTTTGGAAGTCAGAAATCAACTTATTCTTTGAGTGGGGCAGGAGATGCTTGAAGAATAAGCTGAAAATTAGCTTATGGTCATAGTTATAAGCTATAAGCTGTTTAGGCATAAGCTATAAGCACTTTCCCACAGCTCTACCAAACAGGGCCAATGTATCTTCCCACAGCTTCTCCAACTGTTTTTAGACATCGGGATATTGTTTCCAAAACAGTGTTCGGCTTGATCGCTTTTAAAATAAAAACTTTGCAAAATCTAGGGCCAATTGGAACTGCATCAATTTCACACAACAGATCGACACTAATAAGAAGTCCCTCCGCCAATTAGACTCTTGGTATTACAGAACTCTCCAAAGAAACTTTAATTACATCCTACAATGATGATAATACTATTAAAAATAGGCAATGATTGTACGCATTGAGCTATAATCTATAACAATAATCGAATAAACACAAAAAGAGTTTGCAAAGAAGAAGATGTCATGGAGTTCCATCTTCTCCTACAAGTCCTGTGTGCCAAGTATGTTTCACGTGTCAAGTTTCATTGACATCCGAACCCGTTTGAACATTTTAGTGTGTCAACCGGTTTAGAGTTATTAAGTAACAAGTTTTCATTAACGGAAATTAGGCTCTAGATTCAAAACCGGGAATCAATTTCGAGTTTCGTCTTATCCTACAAGTCATGTGTGGCTAGTATGTTGTGTGTGTCAAGTTTCATTGACATCCAAACCCATTTGAGCATTTTAGTGTGTCAATTGGTTTAGAGTTAACAAGTAACAAGTTTTCATAACTGGAAATTAGGTTCTAGATTCAAAATCGGGAATCGGTTTCGAGTTCTGTCTTATCCTACAAGTCATGTGTGCCTAGTATGTTGTGCGTGTCAAGTTTCGTTGACATCCGAACCCATTTGAGCACTTTAGTGTGTCAACCGGTTTAGAGTTAATAAGTAACAGGTTTTCATAAACGGAAATTAGGCTCTAGATTCAAAACCAGGAATCGGTTTCGAGTTTCGTCTGATCCTACAAGTCATGTGTGCCTAGTATGTTGTGCGTGTCAAGTTTTCTTGACATCCGAACCCGTTTGAGCATTTTCATGTGTCAACCAGTTTGAAAAAGAGTAATTAAGTAACAACTTTTCAGTAACGGAAATTAGGTTCTAGATTCAAAATCGGGAATCGGTTTCGAGTCCCGTCTTATCCTACAAGTCATGTGTGCCTATTATGCTGTGCGTGTCAAGTTTCATTGACATCCGAACCCGTTTGAGCATTTTAGTGTGTCAATCGGTTTGAAAAAGAGTCTTTAAGTAACAAGTTTTCATTAATGGAAATTAGGCTCTAGATTCAAAATCGGGAATTGGTTTTGACTCCCGTCTTCTCCTACAAGTCATGTGTGCCTAGTATGTTGTACGTGTCAAGTTTCGCTGACATCCGAACCCGTTTGAGCATTTTAGTGTGTCAACCGGTTTAGAGTTAATAAGTAACAAGTTTTCATAAATGGAAATTAGGCTCTAGATTCAAAACCGGGAATCGGTTTCGAGTTTTGCCTTATCCAACAAGTCATGTGTGCTTAGTATGTTGTGCGTGTCAAGTTTCGTTGACATCCGAACCCGTTTGAGCATTTTAGTGTGTCAACCGGTTTGAAAAAGAGTTATTAAGTAACAAGTATTCATTAACGGAAATTAGGCTTTAGATTGAAAACCAAGACTCGATTTTGAGTTCCGTCTTATCCTACAAGTCATGTGTGCCTAGTATGTTGTG
This sequence comes from Camellia granthamiana, assembly GCA_036172215.1. Taxonomy (NCBI): domain Eukaryota; kingdom Viridiplantae; phylum Streptophyta; class Magnoliopsida; order Ericales; family Theaceae; genus Camellia; species Camellia granthamiana. The sequence goes on from JAXFYN010000128.1 coordinate 70,836, forward strand.
TGTGTCAAGTTTCGTTGACAGCCGAACCCGTTTGAGCATTTTAGTGTGTCAACCAGTTTGAAAAAGAGTCATTAAGTAACAAGTTTTCATTAACAAAAATTAGGCTCTAGATTCAAAATCGGGAATCGGTTTCGAGTACCGTCTTCTCCTACAAGTCATGTGTGCCTAGTATGTTGTGCTTGTCAAGTTCCGTTGACATCCGAACCCGTTTGATCATTTTAGTGTGTAAACCGGTTTAGAGTTAATAAGTAACAAGTTTTCATAAACGGAAATTAGGCTCTAGATTCAAAACCGGGAATCGGTTTCAAGTTCAGCCTTATTCCACAAGTCATGTGTGCCTAGTATGTTGTGCGTGTCAGGTTTGATTGACATCCGAACTCGTTTGAGCATTTCGGTGTGTCAACTAGTTTGAAAAAAAGTTATTAAGTAACAAGTTTTCATTAATGGAAATTAGACTCTAGATTGAAAATCGGGAATCGGTTTCGAGTTCCGTCTTATCCTACAAGTCATGTGTGACTAGTATGTTGTGTGTGTCAAGTTTCGTTGACATCCGAACCCGTTTGAGCATTTTAGTGTATCAACCGGTTTAGAGTTAATAAGTAACAAGTTTTCATAAAATGGAATTAGGCTCTAGATTCAAAACCGGGAATCAGTTTAAAGTTTCGTCTTATCCCACAAGTCATGTGTTCCTAGGATGTTGTGCGTGTCAAGTTTCATTGACATACGAACCCGTTTGAGCATTTTAGTGTGTCAACCGGTTTGAAAAAGAGTTATTAAGTAACAAGTTTTCATTAAAGGAAATTAGGCTGTAGATTCAAAACCGGGAATCGGTTTCGAGTTCCGTCTTATCCTACAAGTCATGTGTGCCTAGTATGTTGTGCGTGTCAAGTTTCGTTGACATCCGAACCCGTTTGAACATTTTAGTGTGTCAACCGGTTTGAAAAATAGTCATTAAGTAACAAGTTTTCATTAACAGAAATTAGGCTCTAGATTCAAAATCGGGAATCGGTTTCGAGTCCCGTCTTCTTTTACAAGTCACGTGTGCCTAGTATGTTGTGCGTATGAAGTTTCGTCGTCATCCGAACATGTTTGAGCATTTTAGCGCGTCATCAGGTTTGAGAAAGAGTTATTAAGTAATATGTTTTCATTATCAGAAATTAGGCTCTAGATTCAAAACCGGGAATCGGTTTCGAGTTTCGTCTTATCCTACAAGTCATGTGTGGCTAGTATGTTGTGTGTGTCTACTTTCGTTGACATCCGAACCCGTTTAAGCATTTTAGTGTGTCAACCGGTTTGAAAAAGAGTTATTAAGTAAGAAGTTTTCATTAACGGAAATTAGGCTCTAGATTCAAAATCGGTAATCGGTTTCGAGTCTTGTCTTCTCCAACAAGTCATGTGTGCCAAGTATGTTGTGCATGTCAAGTTTTGTTGACATCCGAACCCGTTTCAGCATTTTAGTGTGTCAACCGGTTTAAAAAAGAGTCATTAAGTAACAAGTTTTCATTAACGAAAATTAGGCTCTAGATTCAAAACTGGGAATCGGTTTTGAGTCTCGTCTTCTTGTACAAGTCATGTGTGCCTAGTATGTTGTGCGTGTCAAGTTTTGTTGACATCCAAAACCGTTTGAGCATTTTAGTGTGTCTACCAGTTTGAAAAAGAGTCATTAAGTAACAAGTTTTCATTAACGGAAATTAGGCTCTAGATTTAAAATCGGGACTCGGTTTCGAGTCCCGTCTTTTCCTACAAGTCATGTGTACCTAGTATGTTGTGCGTGTCAAGTTTCGTTGACATCCGAATCCGTTTGATCATTTCAGTGTGTCAACCGGTTTAGAGTTAATAAGTAACACATTTTCATAAACGGAAATTAGGCTCTAGATTCAAAACCGGGAATCGGTTTTGAGTTTCGTCTTATTCCACAAGTCATGTGTGCCTAGTACGTTGTGCGTGTCAGGTTTGATTGACATCTGAACCCGTTTGAGCATTTCTGTGTGTCAACTAGTTTGAAAAAAAAGTTATTAAGTAACAAGTTTTCATTAATGGAAATAAGGCTCTGGATTGAAAACCGGGAATCGGTTTCGAGTTCCGTCTTATCCTACAAGTCATGTGTGACTAGTATGTTGTGTGTGTGAAGTTTCGTTGACATCCGAACCCGTTTAAGCATTTTAGTGTATCAACTGGTTTAGAGTTAATAAGTAACAAGTTTTCATAAACGGGAATTAGGCTCTAGACTCAAAACCGGGAATCGGTTTAGAGTTTCGTCTTATCCTACAATTCTTGTGTTCCTAGTATGTTGTGCGTGTCAAGTTTCATTGACATCCGAACCCGTTTGAGCATTTTTGTGTGTCAACCTGTTTGAAAAAGAGTTATTAAGTGACAAGTTTTCATTAACGGAAATTAGGCTCCAGATTCAAAACCGAGAATCAGTTTCGAGTTCCGTCTTATCCTACAAGTCATGTGTGCCTAGTATGTTGTGCGTGTCAAGTTTCGTTGACATCCGAACCCGTTTGAGCATTTTAGTGTGTCAACCGGTTGGAAAAATAGTCATTAAGTAACAAGTTTTCATTAACAGAAATTAGGCTCTAGATTCAAAATTGGGAATCGGTTTCGAGTCCCGTCTTCTTCTACAAGTCATATGTGCCTAGTACGTTGTGCGTATGATGTTTCGGTGTCATCCGAACCTGTTTGAGCATTTGAGCGCGTCATCTAGTTTGAGAAAGAGTTATTAAGTAATAAGTTTTCACTAACAGAAATTAGGCTCTAGACTCAAAGCCGGGAATTGGTTTCGAGTTCTATCTTATCCTACAAGTCATGTGTGGCTAGTATGTTGTGTGTGTCTAGTTTGGTTGACATCCGAGCCCGTTTGAGCATTTTAGTGTGTCAACCGGTTTGAAAAAGAGTTATTAAGTAAGAAGTTTTCATTAACGGAAATTAGGCTCTAGATTCAAAATCGGGAATCAGTTTCGAGTCTTGTCTTCTCCAACAAGTCATGTGTGCCAAGTATGTTGTGCGTGTCAAGTTTCGTTGACATCCGAACCCATTTGAGCATTTTAGTGTGTCAACCGGTTTAAAAAAGAGTCATTAAGTAACAAGTTTTCATTAATGAAAATTAGGCTCTAGATTCAAAACTGGGAATCGGTTTTTAGCCCCGTCTTCTTGTACAAGTCATGTGTGCCTAATATGTTGTGTGTGTCAAGTTTCGTTGACATCCGAACCCGTTTGAGCATTTTAGCGCGTCATCCGGTTTGAAAAAGAGTTATTAAGTAATAAGTTTTCATTAACGGAAATTAGGCTCTAGATTCAAAACCAGAAATCGGTTTCGAGTCCCATCTTATCCTACATGTCATGTGTGTCTAGTATGTTGTGCGTGTCAAGTTTCGCTGACATTCGAACCCGTTTGAGCATTTTAGTGTGTCAACCGGTTTAGAGTTATTAAGTAATAAATTTTTATTAATAGAAATTAGGCTCTAGATTCAAAATCGGGAATCGGTTTCGAGTTCCGTCTTATCCTACAAGTCACGTGTGGATAGTATGTTGTGTGTGTCAAGTTTCGTTGATATCCGAACCCGTTTGAGCATTTTAGTGTGTCAACCGGTTTGAAAAAGAGTTATTAATTAACAAGTTTTCATTAACGGAAATTAGGCTCTAGATTCAAAACTGGGAATCGGTTTCGAGTGTCGTTTTCTCCTACAAGTCATGTGTGCCTAGTATTTTGTGCGTGTCAAGTTTCATTGACATCCGAACCCGTTTGAACATTTTAGTGTGTCAACCGGTTTGAAAAAGAGTTATTAAGTAACAAGTTTTCATTAATGGAAATTAGGCTCTAGATTCAAAACCGGGAATCAGTTTCGACTCCCGTCTTATCCTACAAGTCATGTGTGCCTAGTATGTTGTGCGTGTCAAGTTTCGTTGACATCCGAACCCGTTTGAGCATTTTAGTCTGTCAACCAGTTTAGAGTTATTAAGTAACAAGTTTTTATTAACAGAAATTAGGCTCTAGATTCAAAACCGAGAATCGGTTTCGAGTTCCGTCTTACCCTACAAGTCATGTGTGGCTAGTATGTTGTGTGTGTCAAGTTTCGTTGACATCAGAACCCGTTTGAACATTTTAGTGTGTCAGCCGGTTTAGAGTTATTAAGTAACAAGTTTTCATTAACGGAAATTAGGCTCTAGATTCAAAACCGGGAATCGGTTTCGAGTTCCGTCTTATCCTACAAGTCCTGTGTGGCTAGTATGTTGTGTGTATCAAGTTTCGTTGACATCCGAACCCATTTGAGCATTTTAGTGTGTCAACCGGTTTGAAAAAGAGTTATTAAGTAAGAAGTTTTCACTAACGGAAATTAGGCTCTAGATTCAAAATCGGGAATCGGTTTCGAGTTTTGTCTTCTCCAACAAGTCATGTGTGCCAAGTATGTTGTGCGTGTCAAGTTTCGTTGACATCCGAACCCGTTGGAGCATTTTAGTGTGTCAACCGATTTAAAAAAGAGTCATTAAGTAACAAGTTTTCATTAACGAAAATTAGGCTATAGATTCAAAATTGGGAATCGGTTTTGAGTCCCGTCTTCTAGTACAAGTCATGTGTGCCTAGTATATTGTGCATGTCAAGTTTCGTTGACATCCGAACCCGTTTGAGCATTTTAGCCCGTCATCCGGTTTGAAAAAGAGTTATTAAGTAATAAGTTTTCATTAACGGAAATTATGGTCTAGATTCAAAACCGGGAATCGGTTTCGAGTCCCGTCTTATCCTACAAGTCATTTGTGCCTAGTATGTTGTGTGTGTCAAGTTTCGCTGACATCCGAACCCGTTTGAGCATTTTAGTGTGTCAACCGGTTTAGAGTTATTAAGCAACAAATTTTTATTAACAGAAATCAGGCTCTAGATTCAAAACCGGGAATCGGTTTCGAGTTCCGTCTTATCCTACAAGTCACGTGTGGCTAGTATGTTGTGTGTGTCAAGTTTCGTTGATATCCGAACCCGTTTGAGCATTTTAGTGTGTCAACCGGTTTGAAAAAGAGTTATTAAGTAACAAGTTTTCATTAACAGAAATTAGGCTCTAGCTTCAAAAATGGGAATCGGTTTCGAGTGTCGTCTCCTCCTACAAGTCATGTGTGCCTAGTATTTTGTGCGTGTCCAGTTTCATTGACATCCGAACCCGTTTGATATTTTAGTGTGTCAACCGGTTTGAAAAAAAGTTATTAAGTAACAAGTTTTCATTAACGGAAATTAGGCTCTAGATTCAAAACCGGAAATCGGTTTCGAGTCCCGTCTGTCCTACATGTGATGTGTGCCTAGTATGTTGTGTGTGTCAAGTTTCGCTGACATCCGAACCCGTTTGAGCATTTTAGTGTGTCAACCGGTTTAGAGTTATTAAGTAACAAATTTTTATTAACAGAAATCAGGCTCTAGATTCAAAACCGGGAATCGGTTTCGAGTTCCGTCTTATCCTACAAGTCACGTGTGGCTAGTATGTTGTGTGTGTCAAGTCTCGTTGATATCCGAACCCGTTTGAGCATTTTAGTGTGTCAACCGGTTGAAAATGAGTTATTAAGTAGCAAGTTTTCATTAACGGAAATTAGGCTCTAGATTCAAAACCGGTAATCGGTTTCGAGTTCCGTCTTATCCTACAAGTCCTGTTGTGGCTGGTATATTGTGTGTGTCAAGTTTTATTGACATCCGAACCCATTTGTGCATTTAGTGTGTCAACCTGTTTGAAAAAGAGTTATTAAGTAACAAGTTTTCATTAACGGAAATTAGGCTCTAGATTCAAAACCGGGAATCGGTTTCCAGTGTCGTCTTCTCCTACAAGTCATGGTGTGCCTAGTATGTTATGCGTGTCATGTTTCGTTGACATCCGAACCCCGTTTGAGCATTTTATCGCGTCATCCAGTTTGAAAAAAGAGTTATTACGTAACAAATTTTCATTAACGGAAAGTAGGCTCTAGATTCAAAGCCGGGAATTGGTTTTGAGTCCCGTCTTCTCCTACAAGTCATGTGTGCCTAGTATATTGTGTGTGCCAAGTTTCGTTGACATCCGAACTCCGTTTGAGCATTTAGCGCGTCATCCGGTTTGAAAAAGAGTTATTAAGTAACAAGTTTTCATTAACGGAAATTAGGCTCTAGATTCAAAATCAGGAATCGGTTTCGAGTCTCGTCTTCTCCTACAAGTCATGTGTGCCTAGTATGTTGTGTGTGTCAAGTTTCGTTGACATCCGACCCCATTTGAGCATTTTAGCGCGTAATCCGATTTGAGAAAGAGTTATTAAGTAACAATTTTTCATTAACGGAAATTATGCTTTAGATTCAAAACCGGGAATCGGTTTCGAGTCCCGTCTTCTCCTACAAGTCATGTGTGCCTAGTATGTTGTGCGTGTCAAGTTTTATTTACATCTGAACCCGTTTGAGCATTTTAGTGTGTCAACCAGTTTGGAGAAAAAGTTACAAAACGACAAATTTTCACAAACGACAAGTTTTCAAATTGTTTGAAAGTTTAACCTCATCATTTGGTGGTGGGGTTTGTGGGTTCTCATCGGCGTCATTATCCGTAGGTTCACGGTGTCCACTCAATGCATCCGGTACCTATGATATTCATGGTATTCTTTGTTAATCGTATTTATATTCAATGATACAATTGTGCTATAATTATATATTTATAAAACATTTATTTATACCGAACCTATTTGTTGTGATTTGTACTCCCTTCGTGGGACACAATAGCCAACATTTCAGCTTTCATTTCTTGTATCTGTGTCGAAAGCTCTGTTCGCATCTCCTCCCTCAATTCCTCTCTAATCTCATCCCTCAGCTCTTGTCTCAACTCCGTACGAACTTTGCTTTGTGATCTTGGCAACAATCGATGACTGAGATCCTGACTGTGATGACTTGATTTATCTCCATACACCATGCTCCAAGGCACATCCTTGCCGTAAGTACGACAATATCCATGCCCATCTTCACCGACCACGTCGTGGAAAACACTGTCTCGAGCATCTTCAGTAGTGCGGTAATCTTCAGGCAACATGGACAATTGGCGCTCAAACTCATCTTATAAATTAAAATAACAAGTACATATAATTAGGTAGTTCAAACAAAATCAAATATAAATACAAATTTAAGGATTTGAAAGTACCATGGTTGCCTAACATCAGGGTCAATTTGATTGCGTGTATATTTCCAAACACTCATTTTATCCGTGGGCAACCCTTCAGCAATCATCTGAAAATTCAAAATTTAATTATATCGTAGTAAATTTACATTCATATTGATATCTACCTAAATAATATATACCTTCCTTCGAATCTGAGTGAATGAAGTACGTCCTGTCGTATGATTAATATAATGAAAGAAATGACTTCCAGTATTGTGAACTGCAATGTCCTATAAAGTTTGCATAAATGTAAGTCGCAAGTATATAAAGTTAATAATTTTTCTAAAGATACGTGCTTTGTAATTAACTTATTTTATATACCTTTACTTTCTTAGTCTTCCAATAATCAACAAGATCATACCACCGTTCTGGAACAATTTGCGGAGGCACCATGTCTTTGATATTAGTATGATCCTTGTTAGGCTTAAAATACTTATTCTTGATCTTGCTTTTGTGATCCTTCCACAAGTCATTGCACTTTTTCAAGCAACGTGGTTTGTACCCCTCTGGACAAATTTGTAAATTATTCTACAGTACAATTTAAATCATTAGTTCAATTAATAATATAATTGAACAATTTAGTAAATATGCTTTTACCTTAACATCCGCCCATATTGACTCAAGAACATCAACAGGCATTTCGGTCCAATCAACGTACGTAAGAGAAACAATATTCCCATTACGTACCATGAACCCAAGTTGGCTGGTTAACTTAGACTCATTATCTCCCGTAGGATTGAAGTCGGCGTCAAAATCAATGGCCAACTTCTTGCCCGTACCCCAATCTTTAATGCCTTTCGCAAATCCTCGACCTCTATGAGAAGATAAAGAACCTGTAGGGCATGTGAGGAGTAATGAAAAAAAAAAACACATATTACAAAAATTGATAATAAATAACTTGTAGTTAAATTAATGTAATTAGATGCATAGTGTAGACACCCCATTTTGACCGACCTTAAGACTTAGGCACTTTCTTTTGACCACGCGCATGATGAAAATTGGAATATGTCATTTTATGAATTTTTCAGCCAAAAAAATATCAAATTGAAGCTTTAATTCCAAATCTCACCCATTTTGGCCATCACTAATTTTTTATTAATTTGTTATTTATGTGTATGTACATTTGTTTTAGGTGTGTTTATATAAATTGATAAATATTTTATAAACAAAAGAAAATGATTAAAAAAAAAAAAAACATAAATAAAAAAATTAAATTAAATTAAAAAAAAAAAGAGAAAAGAATGGTCAGGTGGTGGAGGATGGGTGAAGCATAATAAAAGCAAAAAGAAATGGGGCAGTGAGTGATGATCAGTAGGAAGAGTGGCACATGAGGGATGGTTTTTTGTTTAACAAAAAGAAAAAAAGAGACAGACAGGGCGGAGAGCATTTTCAAAAAAAGAGAAGTGAGTGCGTGGGAGAGCTGTCGGGGAGAGCATTTTCGAAAAAGAGAAGTGAGTGGATGGGAGATGAGCTGTGGGGGATCTAAAATAAAAAAGAGGAATGTTAGGGATCATGAAATTTTTTTTATGAAAATGATCATGAAAATTTTGTGACCCTTAGATTACCTTGATTAGTGTGTGCTATTTTATTGTAAGTGTAATACAAAGATCACAAATCTTTCATGACCATTTTCATGAAAGATTTTTCATGATACCTAGCATTACTGAATAAAAAAAGAACAATACCCATGCATAAAGCTCTCTATCTCTCGGGGGGCTTAGGGAGAAAAAAGGTGAGAGAAAGGGGAGACAACTCCTCCGAGGCTCTCGGCTCTCTCCAGATGCATACACAACACACATACTGAGAGCATTTTCAACCCACTAGACATATAATGTCTATTAGTTAAAATGTCTAATGTGACTCACTTTTTTTAACTCCAATGCATTAGGCATATGATTAGGTATTTTGACTAAGCTCACATTCACTAGCTACATGTAGCTAGCCTTCAAGACTAGACAAATCGTATTTAATTATTAGGATTATTTTCCTCCATCTTTATTATTGACGTGGCATTCTATAAAGGTAATAGTATTTGGATGAATAACTAAAATAAAGAGTATGGTTGGAATAGAAACATGAAACAGTTGACAGGCAAAATAAAATGTATACTTTATGGTAAGGGAAAAGTTAGGGATCATGAAAATTTTGTCATGAAAATGATCATGAAAAATTTATGATCTTTGGATTACCTTGATTAGTGTGTGGTGCTTTATTCTAAGTGTAATCCAAGGGTCACAAAACTTTCACGATTATTTTCATGAAAAAATTTTCATGATACCTAACATTGCTGTTATGTTAATGTTTAAATAGGTAAAATACCTACTACCGTTGGAGATACTCTGATGCACAGAAGAGACGAGACCACCGACTGTCATCACACACACACGACCTCTCTCTCTCTCTACAAAGAAACCCACCCATCTCTCTTTCTCTTGGCCACCACACACTACGCACGGCATTACAGCCAAGACACCATTGACACACACGGTTTGGAGAGGGACATCACACACACACAGCACATGATAGAAACCCACCGATCTCTCTCTCTCGGCTTGGGGAGAGGAAGAGGAGAGACACCACACCCAACACACCATTGACACACACTCCATGCACACACATTGGCTACACCACACACTACACACACCCAATCCATTTACACATGCATGGGAACACACACACACACCCCCCCCCAAAAAAAAAAGACAGAAATTTGATCTCCCTGGCTCTCTCAACCCGAGCTCTCTCTCTCTAAAACAAAGATACACCCACACATGGGCAGAGAGCATTTTGAAGCTTCAACACTGATAGACACACAACACATATGCACTAGCTCGGTCTCTCTCACTCTCTCGGCAATTTTGGATTGAAGATGCATACACACACATGGTTTAGAGGGGTGGGCCACTACTTTTCAACTCTCTCTCTCTCTCTCTATAGTTTTTTTTTTGGGGGGTTTTGAAAATGTAAAGGGGAGAGCCACACACATACAGCATACTCACACACATGCATGGCACCTTTTCTCTCTCTAGAATCTAGAGAGACAAAGCTCCGCCCGTCGGGTTTGTGCAGTCCCGGCCAGTCTGGTAGCTCCTCCACCGAAGTCTTTGTGTACCATGCGATACTTCGTTGCTCATGGAGGTGGACCGTCGTGCTTATGGTGGCTTCATGGATCAATTGCGGTGCTTATTTGGTCCTAGTTGGTGTGTTGCAAAGTGGTACTCCAACATCTGGGTTTGTAGCCCCGACGTCTGTGGGCAAGGTGTTCAAGGTGGTCGCTAGCATTCCATTTTTTTGGTGGTCCTGTGCGAGTTACAGCCATCGGTGGGGTGATGATGAAGTGAACTGATCGTGGGTCGTGGCCATCGCTACGGATGTGTTTCATCTGCAGCGCCGGTGTGGTACGTTGGTGGGTCTGTCTCAAAGGATCGGTGGATAACAACTACGTTGGCTCAAGTGGGGTGAAGTGTACTTTATATACGTTTTATATATATATATAATCATATCTAGATTGTGCTAATGGGTGAGTGCGTTTTGGTTGGCTCAAGTGGGCTGAAGTATAGTTTATATATGTCTTATATGTATATATATATTGTGGCCCTGTTTGGTGTAGCTGTTAAAACAACTTATAGATTATAGCTTAACAGATTATAGATTATGACTTTAATCAGAAATTGTTAATCTGTTTGGTGTAGCTGTTGGATTATAGATTTAAGTTGCTGAGTAGTGTTTGTTAAATAAGCTGTGAAATAGCTTTTTCAATTAATTTTTATTTTTTATTTGTCTACATTTCTCATAAAAAAAAAATAATCTATAGTCCATTTGAGTCTTTTTCTATTTTTAAAAAAATAACAAATAAAAAAATTTAAGAGTATAACCATAAATTAATATGTCCACAGCAGAAGCTGATAATCAGAAGCAAGGGGTGAGCAGCTTCTCAGAATCAGCTTTTTTGAGTTAAAATAAGCTGTTAGAATCAGAAGCTGTTTGAAATAAGTTTAACCAAACAGTCCAAAATAACTTTTTCAAAGCTAAAAGCCATAAGCTGGCTCTAAAAAGCTGAAACAAACACCCCCTGTGTAAGTGGTTTACGTGGGTATCCAATTCTTTTGAGCTGCTGTGTGTTCTCTTCTTTGGGCCCACGAATTTGCTCTCGTTAAAGAAACCGTTGATTATTTTGGTGATAGTAGATGTTTTGTGAAGAGTGGCTTTTTTGGCCCACGTTTTCTTGTTATGGTTATTGGGCCGTAATTGATTCCATTTTGGACTTTCTGAATTATGTGGGTTCATTGGTGTTTTTGGACAGATTGCATATATTTAAATGTTTGGTGAGCTCATAAATTTCTGTTTAGCCACAATGCAGTGGGTCATCTATAGTCGATCTTCTCCTGTTGATTGATCGTGTGATCCTCATGTGGCTCGACACGAGGTTAGGCATCTGGTAGCAGAAAGCAGAAACAGTGGCTCAGGTGGGGCTCTTCATTGAAGATGCTTAATGTGGGCTTACATGGGCTGAGGTGTTGAAAACACATGGATCTTTGCTAGTTGATGAATGGCCAGGGGTTTAAAACTTGCATTTTTATTTTGAGTATTTGTGAGGATTTTATTTTATTCATCTCCCTCGGATCTGTAATAATTTATGTGTTGTAATAATTTTCCCACCCCGCTTCTTTCTATCCCATTCTTTTATCGCCTTCCCTAACTATACATTTGTATATATCTGACATACCATGCATATCCATGCTTTGCATGCATGATTCATGCCTATATCCTGCTAAATTTACATCTTTATGCTTTAATTGATTATCCCATGGTTTTGTGCGTTATCACATGTTTTTCAATATTTCGCATGTCATGTTTTAGAAGCCGGATCTTTAGGAACATTTTTGTGCATGTATTGCATTAGGATTCTGTATATAAGATCATGTATATTTTACTAATTTTGTTTTGTAGCTGTTCGAGGAACGTCGGTCAATCTGTGAGTTTTTATGCTTAGCATCCCATTTGTGTGTGTTTTTTTTATTACTATGTGTTAGCATTCTACTGTGAGGCTATTTGCTTACGTGATATAACTATATGAATGCCTGTGGATGAAGGCTTGTTACTTGAATTGGAATAATTCAATAAATGTACGTTTTAAGCCCACTTTGCAATGGCAAATTTACAAACTTTTAGCCCACTTTGTCAAGTGGAAAATTCAAACCTTTTTGAAAAATAAACATGAAATTGAATTGTTCCAATTTGAGCAAACTAGTCTATACTTGTATGTTTTACATGGTAAATTTTAGGATTTATTCAATAATCAGAACATGAACATATAAAGAAAATAAAAAAGTCATATCATGGTTTAGTAGTGGCCGATCTTTTGATCGGGTGAGCAGGGGTGCTCATTTTTGACCTTCCCCTCTCATACCTAAGGTTCCGAGCCAAGCATCCTTGGTTACGACGAACAGTGGCCTTGGCGTCGAGTCATGGGTTTCCTAATTTCCCAAAATATTAGGTGGCGACTCTGAGATCTGATGACGCAGTCCATTTTTGACAAAATTACAATAAAATGGATTTTCAATAAAAGTTGCCAAATTTGGACTCTCATCTACGTTTCACATTGCACTCGTGAGACTAGATCAAAGAGATCTCAGGAGTCCGAACTGTTTAACGCGTGCGGGTACCCCCCCGGGCATGTTACACATAACCATTTGTTATACCAGAGTTGGCTTGTGAATCAGTCGCTCGATTTGGAACACATTATAAGAATAAACAAATTATATCAGAATATAATAAACAACATATAAATTAAAGCATAAATTAAATACATGAAAACAAACCTATACCTGAGGTGGGATATGAAGAAGCCGTCGGTCCTAGCATATGAAATTAGAAAGTTTATGTATAGTGAAAATAAAATAATTTAATTAATATAATTTAAGTACATAACAAATTTGTATACCTGTGGTGGCCTGTGAAGACAACGTTGGTCGAGACAATTGTGATGATGGTGGTGGCTGTGGTGGCGGCTGTGATGGTGGTGGTGGCTGTATCGGTGGGTGTAATGGTCGTGATGGCTGTATCGGTGGCTGTGATGGTGGTTGTGATTATGTCTGCATACGCAAAACATCAGCCATAGTGCGAGAGGGATTATTAAGCTTCATCTTCCGTGCCATAACAAGCTGTAACAAATACAATTGAAAATATAGAGAATAGTTTGGAGTTAATAATGTAAATACAAAACAAACATAATAAATAAATTAGAAGCACATAAAATTGTTAAATAAAGTAACATGCCCAAATATGCAAGTCATTAAAGCATGAAAATTTACTGTGTCATTACAGAATCCAAAAATTATTACAAAATATCTTAATTCTCTCTAATTTCAACATCAACAGTTTCTCCTTCTATGACTTCCCTTACCCAGCTAACTTCTTCATCACGGACCATTATATTTTCTTCTAATTGTTGACTCATATATGGCTCAGTTTCTGGATCAGTAGAATACATATCAAATAAACCCCTTTGAGACATCTTCACAACCACTTGACAATCTAATTCTATAGGGTCTGCAACATACCAAACTTGCTCAGCTTGGGATACCAAGATGAAAGGTTCATTGGTGATTTGATCATCTCGATACAACAAATGGTTGAAGTTAATCAACGTGAACTTGAAATTATCTTCTTTCTTCCCCCGAACATTGTCTATCCAGTCACACTTGAACAATACATACTTCATTGCATTGGTGTACCCGATTTCAATGATATATGTCACTTGTCCATAATAGTGCACAACCCCCACATGAGGATTTTTGTCCTTCCAGCTTGCATAACTAATAGTATCTGGTTTCAAAGCTACACCATAATTTTGACTGGCTCGACGGTCATCCATAGACTTGACCGGAAAACGGAACCCATTAGTTATGTAACCGGTGAACCTTCTTGCTCTAGTATGACGATCATTTGCCAATGTATGAATCTCTTCAGAAAATGTGGCATTATTAGTCCTTCGCAAAGTGTGAACCTATTTAAAACATGAAAGCAAAATTCAAAACGCAAATCGACCTAAGTTGTAATCTATAGCTAGATTTGTCCATACATACATGTTCTTTGAACCAAGTGTGAAAAGTTTTGAAATGTTCATTTCGGAGTTGATGATCATCAGCACGAGGCATTTTCATCTTAAGTTCTTCAAGGTGTTTCCTATATACGTTGAAAAATTATCAATTACAAATCAATATTTGAAATGTAATAAAAAACAAAAAAAAACTTGTCAAATATTGAGTAAGAGGGGTACCTACTTTAGGAATGGTTCAACTGCTTTCGTATTGAACAAGATATATCGATGACACTGTACATAAGAAGTATGACCAAGGTTGAAAGTTGCGGTTTCACCAATAGCACGACCCATATTAGTTGCACCATTGTAGTTCCTTACAGGCTGATTCAATTTAGTTTCCACATCATTCAGATATTGAGCGCAAAAATTCATGCATTCTTCCGTGAGATAACCTTTAGCCATTGAACCTTCTGGATGAGCCCGATTACGTACATATTGCTTTAAAGTAAGAAGATATCTCTCAATTGGATACATCCATCGAAATTGAATCGCTCCAGCCACCAATGCTTCATCACCTAGGTATATAGGCAGATGCTCCATTATATAAAAAAAAACTGGTGGAAATATTTTCTCCAAATGACAGAGTGTTAGTGCTATACGACCTTGGGTATATTCTACATCTGTTTGACGATTTACTTTGGAACACAAATGTCTGAAGAAATTACTTAATTTAATCAAGGCTCGAACAACATTCGTAGGTAACAATCCTCGTACACCCAAAGGAATAAGTTGTTGCATCAGAATATGACTATCGTGGCTCTTTAGACCCGAAATGCTTCTATCCTGTAATCGTACACGATGAGAGATATTTGATGAATACCCGTCAGGAACTCTAACGTCCTTAAGCATTTTCAAGAACATATATTTCTCATCCTTGGTCATTGTGAATTGTGTTGGTGGCAAATAAGCTTTATTCATTCCTCTTGACTGCAAGTGTATGGGTTTTCTAATATTCATTTCTTGCAGATCGTGCTGAGCATTGACATTATCCTTGGATTTCCCTACAACCCCCAGTATTGTCCACAATACATTGTCACACACATTCTTCTCTATATGCATCACATCAAGGTTATGTCTTATTAGATTATGCTCCCAATATGGCAATTCAAAAAATATACTCTTTTTTTTCCAATTATGAGTGCGAGGTCCAGCTTTCTCCCTTTCCACTTGTCTCATGTGCCTCTCTTTAAGGTCATCCAACTTGTATTGGGTTAAGATACCCTCAGATTCTACTTGTAGCAAAATCTCTAGTCCAGATAACAATCTCGGTTTGAGACTCAATTCCTGAGTACCATCAAATGATACTTTATCCTTTCGAAATTTATGACCACTAGATAGGAATCTGTGATGACCTAAATATGAATGTTTCCTACCATGTTTCAACCAACACGACCTAGTTTCCTTATTGCAACATGGACGTGCATATTCTCCTTTTGTGCTCCATCCTGGCAAGTTCGCATATGCTGGAAAATCACTAATTGTCCATAACAAAGCTGCATGCATTTGAAACATTTGATTTGTTGATGCATCAAATGTAGAGACACCGTCAGTCCATAGTTCCTTCAACTCCTCAATCAACGGTTACACATCAATTTTGTCACCAGGTCCTTTTGGGCCATCGATAAGTGTAGACCAAATCAAAAATGGTTGTTTCATGCACATCCATGGCGGTAAGTTGTATGGAATGAGAACAACAGGCCAGGTGCTATAAACTATGTTCATCGATTTGAATGGGTTAAAACCATCAGATGCTAACCCAAGCCTTACACTTCGACAATCATCAGCAAAGTCAGTATTTCGACGGTCAAAATCTTTCCATGCAAGGGAGTCAGCAGGATGTCTTAAGACACCATCATCTTGTCGTTCCTCTGCATGCCATTTCATGAGCTTGGCCGTTTTCGATGACATATACAACCTCTGCAATCTTTGCTTCAAAGGGAAATACATCATCTATTTAGAGGGTATCTGTTTACTGTCTCCACGAGGAACATTTGAACTATCAGCTCCATTTTGTTTCCACCTATAACTTTTTCATATGACATATTCATCAAGATTGATATATTCATTTCGGAACAACATACAACTATTGGGGCATACATCCCACATTTTATATGTGAAGCCCAAATCTGTAGTGATCTTTTGAGCTTTATAGTAAGAATCAGGAAGTTTCGCACCCTCAGGGAAAGCTTTATTCAACAACTCAAGTAACATGGTAACAGAAGTGTCACTCCACTAATTTAGCACCTTCATATGTAAAAGTGGAACAATGAATGACAAAGATGTGAACTTCTGACAACCTGGATACAATTCACTCTGAGCATCCTCTAAAAGTTTGAAGTAATTTTCAGTCTCTATATCTGGACCTAACTGCGGATCAGTTGCAAGTGGTTCTGCTACATTGGGATTAGTTAGTGCCTGTGGTTCATCACCTACAACACTTGTACTAGGAACTGAAATACCAGTAACATCGTGTATCATTCCCACCATATCATCCCTAATGTTTTCATTCACTAAGGCTTCATTATCTCGATTACCATGCACAGAAGTATACGACTCTCTATGATTAATCCAATGTTTGTATTTGTTTAGAAAGACATTTGAAATCAAGTGCTCTCGCACACTATCTCGGACAAGATGATAGCAATTCTCGCATTTCCTACATGGACAACAAATCATCGAACTTGTAGCCCTATTGGTGTATGCAAACACTAGAAATCGATCGATCCTATTCATGTATTCTCTTGACATCCTATTTGGCAAATCAATCCAACTCTTGTCCATTTTGTTTACTTCTCCTAAATATATATTATGTATACATGAACATGCATATTAATTAATCATAACAACAATTCTAATATTTTATACATCATAAATGCACACATTCCAATAGGTGAGCAAATATATCATGGACAAAAATGTAAACATTCCAATAGATGAGCAAATATATCATGGACAGAAATGGAAGTTAAAGATGGAAATTTTCATTATGATTAGATTGTATCATTACCAATAAAAACTAGACCACGTAACAATTCAATGCATCAGTCACCAAAAAATAATCTTAAAAGTCATAAACCTATATGGAAGAAGTTGATTCACATTAACAACATTCATTATCTCAAGGTGATTAGGTTACTATTGTACAAATATTAAAGGTCAATGTTTAAGTGGTATAGATGGCAATTGTGTTTTTTTTTTATACTTTTGTTTGATTGTAACTCATGGGACTATTGTGTATATATCACCATTTGATCTGATCCTCAATATTAGAGTAACTAATTAAGGCCTTTTATTGTGACTTGCATAGGCATTCTGCAAAGTCATTCGTAGCTGGGCTTGGAGAAAGTTTATGTCAGGATGGTAAATCCTCTTCTTTTTTATGATTCATTGGGTTTAGTTGATTTCTTTATAGTGATTTTATGTTTTTCAAAATAAAAAAAAATAATTATGCAGAAAATATTTGCCATGATACTTAGAATGAAGCTAGTAAATAAACGAATGAGATCGTAGCACCCATTATTTTTGTTCTAAAAAAAAAAAAAAAAAACAAGTGTGTGATGTGTTTGGTGATATCTTTTTTTTTTTAGTGGAAAAAAAGAATCTTTATTGATGGAATAAACAAGTACAAGGTACAAGACAAATTACATCAATAAAGGAAAGAGGAGTGCAGTAGCATCACAATGAGCTAAATGATCCCAACTAGGTTGGCACCACAAAGCTCATCCTATCATTTACTAGCACCCCAGAGTTGGTAAGAGACCAACGAAAAAAAGGACAGACCAGAGCAACCAAAGCTAGCACCAACATACTACAGAATCAGCAGCAGAATCAGCAAATTGATGAGCACTCCAGGCTGGTCAGGTAAAAATTGGCCACAGAATCAACAACAGCAGCTTAGGGCTATTAACTATGCAGATCAGATCATATCAACATACAGAAGCTAAAGCCAGATCAGATCAGCAGCAGCAGCTTAGTGCACCGTCCACATTTGCTAGCACCAGATCAGATCAGATCAACATACAGAAGCTAGAGTAGTTTAAGCTTGTAACGCCCCCATTTTCATGCCCAAATGGTGATACAATAGCCATGGCTCTTTAAAGTAAAACTGATAACAAATCCTCATACTTGCATTACATGATGTAAATAGTCTTCATGCGATAATACAATTAATCCAACAACATTAATTAAACAACAAATACCCCCAAGGGTTTACAAGTTCCAAGGCCTGAGCCTGGTTACACAAAACGGTTATTCAAACCCACACATATAAAGCCCTTGGCTTACAATCAGAGTCACAGCAAACGAGCACACTATGCTCTCTTCACACACTTCCACACCCTCAGTTAGGCGGGATTACCACATCCTTTCCTGCACAAAAATCCCGTAGGGTGAGCATAAAGCCCAGTAGGAAAATCCTTCACAAAGTATATACATTTTATACAAGTCTCAAAAAAAAGTGGATGCACATGCCATGCCATGCTCTTTTGAAAAAAAATAAGAACACATCTTCATTTATTCAAAAACCATCATGCTCAATGATGCCATGCAATTTCAATTGTTCCACATTTATCAATTTTGTTCAAGGGGCGGTAAATACAACTCTGGTAATCCCTAGGTCAGTGTCTGCAAGTAGACTATACAAGTACTACCAATTTGTCATTTTTACCAGTATCATCTGGAGGGCTCGACACCCATTCTTTGTCATTTTTACCAGTCACAAGCTGGAAGGCTCGACACCTATTCCGTCATTTTTACCAGTCACAAGCTGGAAGGCTCGACACCCATTCCGTCATTTTTACCAGTCACAAGCTGGAAGGTTCGACACCCATAATCCACACTACCTGTCAAGACTTACCACCGTATTTACCCAAAACCATTTCATGAAAACTCATTTCTCAACATTCTTTCTCAATGCAAGTTTTCAAATCAACTTTCAAAACTCTTCATTTTCAATGAATTGATATGCCAATGTATCAACAAATGCAATACAACATTTTATCTATTTTCCATTCTTTCACACAATATTTACATTGTGATCAAAACTTTCATTTCTCCTTTCAACACAATTTCACAAGATGAATAAATACATTTATTTTGATTCATCAAGGGATAACAAAATTTCCACATTTCAAATAATCTTAACAATTTAGTCATCTCAAGACCATATTAATACTTTTAAATAACAATTCCCAAAACTTCAACAATTCCCATATTCCATGAAAGCATCATTTATATGTAAATAAATAAACAATTTTCAAACATCATTTATTTTGGCACACAAAATAATCATAACAACATATTCCAAAGATTTTCAACATCTTTCTTAAAATTTCCAATTTCTAGGTTTTCTTACCAAAACCCTTTATTTTCAAATATTTGAGAAGATCTCACCAAAACATCTTTCTTTCATCAACATAGTTCAAAAGCTCCCAAATTCTATCTCAAAGGATCAAATAGTAAACCCATTTTCGAAATCACTCTTTTTCTTGAATCACAATTTATTTTCAAAACTAATCAAAGGATAATTTCGAAAATCAACTAGATCTTGCAAAAATATATATATAACTCAAAGAAAATCCCTACCTCAAGTTTGACGAAGAAACGAGTTGAAAACCCCAAATTCAACGACGATGAAATTCGATCTCCACCGCACACAACGTAACCCTCGCCTAGATAACCGACTTTGGTGAAGAACTTAGGTCTAAATCCCAATGGATTTTGAGGAATCAAAGAGAGAAGATGACTTCTAGAGAGAGAAACTCCCGATCTGGAATTTTGGAGAGTTTTAAAGAGAGAGAGAGAGAGAAGACTAAAAGAAATGATCTGAAACATCAGATTCACGAACTGATATAACATGGTCCGCTCGAGCGTGGAAAGCCTCGCTCGAGCGTCAAATACACTATCCCAGTACTTTTGCAGATAGGTCAAACTTCTGAAACCAAACATTCTCCGCTCGAGCGCATAAACGGCCGCTCGAGCGGGTAAGCAGTTTCGAAGGCATTATGTTTTGAGGGGCGCTACCCCTCAACCCCGCCAAGGCGCTGCCCTTGGAACTTGCGAGCTGACCAGGCAGCTCGACCCCCTCCAGGGCGCTGCCCTTGGACCCGCCAAGGGGCGCTGCCCCCTGGACCCCCGCGAAGGGGCGCTGCCCTCTGGACCCCCTACCGGCCGAGTCGAAGTGGCAAACACATGAAAAAAAAAAAGAATCGATACTGGGATCGCTACAAAGCTACAGTCCACATTTGTTAGTACCAGATCAAATCCACATACAGAAGCTAAAACCATTGCTAACTACAGCAGCTACCCATCTATACCAATCTGCAGACCAAAACAGCCAACTACAGCAATCCAAACTGCTGGAGCAGGCCCACTGATGATGACAACAATTCAGATCAAACCAAAAGCCACCATTCAAGGGCAAAAGACCAGCATCAACCAGATTAGAATGCAGAAACCATTTTCTTTGATCAGTCCATGATGATCAAATCTCTTTGATGAACTCTTTGATTAGACTAAAAGCCAAATATCAGCAATTTTTGGGTCCTGGGCTGCACATTTCTCCAAAAACATAAACATTATAGAAGCCTTTCAACAACCAGACCAAACTCAAGCATCATATGCAAGTCCAAATTTGGTTGAGCTCAAAACTTACAGCAACAGCCACACAGCATCACCAGCAACAAGCATCATATGCAGACACAACATAGGTATGGTTTGGCTAATTTTTCAATGCCGCCAACTATTTTTACGCAATGGTATACTAATTTGTGAATGGATAACACCATATCAGTATACAGATATAACAAACAATTCTTAGGGTACCTTGAGTAGACCAGCCACACGGCAGACCACCCCCAGCAACACACCTCACTGAACCTTTCATGGCAATTAAATTTTCAATCTAGAACTAACCACATTCAGAACCCCAGGAGCTCTAGTCTTAACAAACAGATTTCAATCCAGAACCCACCACACACAGAACCCCAGTGCAGTTCAAATGCCACAACAGCATAACAGCAGAATCCATCAAAGTGCAACTCCACCCTAATTAAAAGACATCATAACAGCAGTAGAGGACATGAATTCCCACCAGACCATGATTTTATCTAGAACCATGGTTTAACCCACTGAAGTCCAAGGCTAAGATCTTGGAATCACAGCTCAGAACCAACAAGCAAGATTTTACCCTGTCAATCCAGAACTTACCAGCATACAACCTCCTACCAGCAGGCCTCTGAGTTGCAGCTTGCAGTAGGCCAAACAGCAAGACATTAATCAACCAATGCTACAAATTCGAACTTTCCCACACTTCAACAACTCCATGCTTAAAACATTCTGATCCATCTCAACAACTACACCGCAAGCTTTATCGATTTTTCGAAAATTGTTGACATTCCACAGATGTGGAGGCACACCAAAGCAACTAACCCACACAACTCTTTCATTATCCAACCTCACACCTTTATGCCATTCAATGATTGACTCACACCACTCCATAATCCAATCCCCCGAGCTGTGTATGAAGTGCATCAAATCTTCTTTTGATTTGAACGTAATGAACACATTTCTCCCTCCACCTTCTCGGAGTTGAATATCCTTCAGCCCTCTGAGTTGGCACTCTGCTTTGAGGTCAGTGACATTACAATGGGTTTTAATTTTAGTAACTACACTCATTTGAAGCCAACCGGTGGCATATTCTTCTGCCTTAATCCTAATGTTGGAGCCACTACCATTCATTCCTCCTTTCAAAACCTCTGTGTAAGAGCTTCTCCCTCCAACATCTGCCCTTGCTGTTGACGGTATCCGAACTGGTTTCTGAACTATTGCTCTTGGGTATTTTGGTTCCTTATCTCTTTCAAAATCTGCCATTTTCACCTTCAATATTCTATCACCACACCATACTCCATTAGCTTTCTAAATCGTGATTTCGACTGCAATAGAACAATCATACCTGACAAATCCGAATCTGGTTTTCGTTGTTTTTCTCCTTTTTTCAAGGATATAGACATCTTTGACGATACCAAAGTTTGAAAACATAGTGTACATTCCTTTAGGGGTCATCGATTCCGGAATCTCGTCCACAAAAATTGTGTGGAGCCTTGCTACCGGACCCTTTCTTCCTTGGCTTCGTCGGAACACCGGCTTCCATCCACCCTCGTTGGCCATTTTTTTGTAGAGGTTAAACTACGATAAGCACTGGTTTTAGTGACCTAATTTTAGGGATTGTTTGGGGTGTCTTAAATAAGTGTACTTTTTGTCGTTTTAGACTAAAAAATTGAGGAAAAAAATATGGATGTTTGGCTTAACTTTTTGACTTTTTATGGAAAAATGTGTATTAAAAAATTGTATAAATTAGTATGTAGGGGAAAATTAGGATTAGGAGTTGTGCAGCCGTAATTTTTGACTTTTGATGAATAGTGATAACTTTTTAACTTTTTGAGTAACTTTTTAGCTTTTTGACTTTTTGACAACTTGCCAAACTTGGCCTTAATGTGTTTGGTGATATTTTTGTGGTGGTAAAACTAGTAAAATGAGATTTTACTGCCCAGAAAACTTCTACACAGCATGATTCATTGGCTCCATTAGGAAGTCTATGTGAAGTTTGCCTTGTAGAGTTGTACTTCCTCTTTTCATATGTGCTTGTCCTGAATGTTACAATTGTTCGTTGGTTCATGGTTTAATAGGATCATGAAATTGTAGTTGTTTTTGGGATAAATCATATATCTAAGTATTTGATTATATATAATGTGTTCTGACATACACTTATCATGAAGCATTTAGCAGGTGGGGCACAACTTCTTAAATATGATTAACACAAAATTTTGACATTGGTTGCAGTGTCATTCTATTTCCAATAGCCATTACATGCTACTTCACTGGGAGTTTCATTCATTTGGTGGATTTCTTCTCTCCGATCTACCATCATCTGGGGATCAATTTCATTGGTAAGTACTTTCATTTATCTACCGCAATTCACAAAGCAACTGTTCTAGTAGTCAAGCAATTGAAATGTTTATGCTTTATAGAAGAAACTTCTCTTTTCTTGGATCTTACTTTCATGATTTAGAGAGGGAATGGTTTATCAACAAGTATCTTGGTTCAGTATGATCATTTATAAATATATCTTGGTCCTTACAAATGTATCGTGGTGGAGCATGACAAAAACCACAAACCACATCCAATTTTTGCACAAATCAAACACACACCAAAACAAAATCAATTTTCACACAAATCAAACACAAACACAAAATCAATTTTGGCACAAATCAAACACACACACCAACAAATTCTTGAATTGATGAGCAGTAAGAAACAAACGATAGAAAGGCAGAGGAGAGCAGAGGAAAGAAAATGAAGGCTATACCTGGATGCCGGAGGGAGAACCAGAGAGACGCTGTTGTTGCCGCTACAAGAGAGACGATGTTGCCGCTGCTACAGATGCAGTTGTTGTCGCTGCTACAGACGTTGTTGTTGCCGCTGCAAGAGAGACAGAATGACGACTGGGTGAGAGGGAGGGTATGCGTAAGCAAGAGTGAGAGGAAAGAAGAGGGTTGGTTACCTAGACGCTGCTGTTGCCGGTGCAAGAGAGATAGAGTGACGAGACTGGGTGAGAGTGAGGGAGAGAGCAGTAGGGATTTTTTTTTTTTTTTGATCTGAAGAGATAACAGAGAATTTGGGAATATCGGGAAAGAGGGAGAGTGGGAGAGAGGGCTTTGGAGCGAAATTAGGAATTATTATTTGCGACGATATTAAGGCCATCGCAAATGAAAGAGAAAAAAATAAAATTTTGCGACGGATTGGCAAAAGAGCGTCGCAAAACAGGAAAAAAAAAAAAAAAGAGTTAAAACCAGAAAAATTTTGCCACGTTTAACTTACCGTCGCATATAACCTTATTTTTTTGCCACGGTCTAACTTTTTCCGTCGCAAAAACTATAAATTTCGTGACGGCACTTAAACCGTCACAAATTGTTTTGTAGCTAATACTCCCTTTTCTAGTAGTGTTTGGGTTTGGCTGGGCCGGATTGGTGGTCTACCAACTTAAACTTTTTGGGCCAAGTATGTTGCAGATATATACACTTGTGTATATAGAATATAATTATCCCATCAGTTTTGGTCTATTACTCCAGTAGTTTTTGTAGGCGTAATGGGTATTAGTTGCCAGCCTTCATGAGCATTGGTTGCTAACCTTTATGGCTGGAGGCTCCTTCTCTCTCCTCCATGGTGTATAAAAGGAGACCCATCTCTCTTGGTTTTGGTATAGAATTATTCACTTCCACAATTATACAGTAAGTTTGCTTGTTCATATAATTTTCTTCCTGTGTTGAGAGAGTGCTGTCATTGTCGGTTCACCAAAGCTATCAGAAGATGCTTTTGCGTTAGCCGATCTAAACTGTTGTATCATGGGAGACAAAAGTCGAAGTACCTCCAGCACCCACGGTGAGGGGACTAATCTGTTTTAAGAAGACTGTAGTATCACACAAGCTTCAGTTTGATTCCTCGTCTTTCAATATATTATGTGATATGTATTCCGTTGCATGCATTACTATGTAATTTATCAAATATGGATTTATTTGATGTTCTATAATTTAATTTATCATATTATGGATCTATTTATCTTGTTTAATTACACAATTTTACCAACAGGGATTACTCATGCTTTAGAGCTACTATAAAGTTGTGGTAATTCTATTTTTTTAAACCACAAGAGTGGGGCTTGATCCATCGAAATGCAGCAAGTTAAGTATGGAGGAAAACAGAACTTGTTTATGAACTGTGAAAGTGGTCACATGGCGCCCCCGAAATGCTACAATCGTGGAGCCGACATGAGATTCTACAGGTACTATATGCTGATATGGGAAAATAACATTTTTTATTGTTTTCTTCTTTTTTTTCTGCTTGAATTTCTGTGTATCATTGCATTTTATGTGAACAATAGGTCCTAAGGGATCATATTTCTGTTTTAAAGCTTGCCTACATTGGGAGAAATGATACACATTTTAGCTAATAGTTGTTTTTATTTTTATTTATAAATTTTTGGAGTTAGTTTATTGATTAAAGTGCATTGAACACACAGCCAAGGCAGATTGGGTAGGGATTAACACAAGTGAGACTCTACTCTACATTGTATTCAAGTTAGATGTATAACTGTATTGGCTAATTTATATTATTTGCTAACTACTTTATATGGAAGGTCAGAGGTGTGCCAAATAATAGAGGATAGGTACTTTGTCATGCTTGTATGCATGGACTTAGAGGGTAACAGATTGGCAATCAAGGTTCAAGCTTTTGAGTTCCTCAATAAAATTAGACTGCAACAGAGAACCTCAATAACTCTCTGTGACAAAACAAAATATTCGTAACAAATTGAAATTCTAGAGAAATTATTGGCTGCATGATGCATAGGAATTAGTTTTTTAATCTAAACGGATGTTCCGAATCAAATGTCATTCATGTAGACTGCCATTACTTTACAAAACAACATGAATTTAGAAAAAAAAGTTTCGAAAAATTTGAATTTAGAAAAATTATTTTGTTGAAAAAAAAAAACCCTTGTGGGGGCTTCGTCAAATAAATTGTAATGGTGGTGATCCACTCATGTACATCGACAAGATAATTCTTCAAAAATAAAAAATATATATGTTCTTTGATCATTGTTGTGATAATTAGAAAGAATGTTGTCAATTTGATCATGTTTCACCCATTATTCACTTGTGTTTTTTGTTGGGTTTTTTGGAATGAATACTTGGTATTATACAGATGCATTCAAATTTGAATCAGATGCATTCAAATTTGTCAAAAGCATCATGATTTACTTATAATATGCTTTATTTTACTTTGTCGTCAACATAGTTTTATTTATTTATTTTAATTCTTAAAAACTCTTTGATAGCATAAAAAATTGTCTTTGAATCAATCATAAGCATTTTGTTTGATATCCTCCATATCATTTTGTCACCAACATTTTCTTATCAAAGAGTATTAATTTAGATTGGTTCTTGACTAAATTTATGAGCAAATCCTAAAAATATGAGTTTTCCTTACCATTAAACTTTTGCTTCTATTATGCAGATAAATGGTCTAAATAATAGTTCAAGGTGCAAATGTCATCCAGTTTGAATTCTATTCACCGTGTTTGGTTTCAATTTTTTGAATTTAATTTTGTGAAAATTAAATTTTTATTTTTTATATAAATTTATTTTTAGTAAATATTTTTAAAATTTTAAACAGATTCTCACTCGAAAAAGCTATATCTATTTAAAACTCGATAACATTAAAATTAAAATAATCTTTACCTCTATATCTCTCTCTGTCTCTCTCTTCAATTTTCCTCCATTTTGTTATGTCAATTCATTGTAGCAATGGTGAGTCATTTTGAAAATTGCTGAACGAGTGTGTTGTTTATGCTTTCATTAATCGCACCATTTTTTTTTTTTTTTTTTTGTTGATTCATGCATTACTTTACTGTATATGGAATTTATAAGCATTTTTACAAAATATGCTTCTGCTTTTTTTTTTTTGTTCGTGTTTAGTTACAAATACACCCTTTTGATTGGTTGGGGTTGCTTATTTTACTGCAATTTTTTGACTCTTTCTAAAAACATATACAAGAAAGCGGAGACAAGGACATAATTAGGAGAATATTACGGAGGCCTGGCCTCCATTTTCTGTGAAAAAGTAAAAAAAAAAATATCTATATATATAGTATTCTTCTACCATCTTATCTTCTGTTTTTATTTTGTACCAAAAAATTCTTCATCCTATAGTATTTGATTTTTTTTTTCTCATATATATATATAGTTTATATATCATATGTGAATTTTTTTTATCTGTCTTTGGTCATTCCGGTGATGAAATTTTGTTTCGTCCCTGAATAGAGGAGTGATATTGCACTTATTTAGATCATTCCAAATAACGGAGTGCTTTTTGTATTTTTAAAAATTACATGTGATGCCTTTAACTTCAAGTTTATAGTGCATAACAAATAATTATTTTTATCAATAAATTATCAATTTAATTAACAAATGATATCATAAATATTTTTAAATTAATAATTCTGGTTAATTTATATAGAAAAGTAGATAGGAATTTTATTTTCTTAATCCTCTTACATAAAAAATTCTAATAAGGATATTTGTAATTTTTCAAATTACAAGGGGTAAATAAGTAAATCTCAATGGATTTGTAATTTATTATTATTATTATTATTGTTATTTGGGTAAATTACAAATATGCTCAAAATACGGATTGCCCTTATGATTTAAAAAATTATAAATACCTTTTTGTCATAATTTGAAATTTCTAACTACTTTTTTGTACAATAATAATATTTACCTAAATTAATAATTCAAATAAATTTCTAACATCATTCAAATTGTTAATTGTCTTAATAATTTATTAATAAAATGGTCATTTGTTATGAAATTACAAATTTCAAGGGACGGAATGTAAAATTTAGAACCACAACGGCAATTTATATTATAAACAAATTTTAGAAGTGTATTTGTAATATACCCTTATTTTATTTATTTATTTATTTATTTATTTTTTTTGGGGGGGGGGGGGGATTGTGGCTCTGTGTTTAGTTTGTGATTATGTGGAATCAATACGTCTATTTTTTTATTTTTTATTTTTTTATTGCGGTGAATTTGATTAACTGTCAATCTAGGTTTAGTGTTGCTCTTTATATTGGGGTATTTTGTTGTAAAAAAGTTATAAAGGTTCTCATTTTTAACATGCAATGAACTTAATCTTTAAAAAATAAATAAATAAATAAAATTTGCATTGAACGAACTTAACACATATTTGAGGTTGGATTTTTATCATTTGTGAGAAAAATGCTTTATTAGTGGAATTTTTTAATGTTTTCTTCTTTTTTTCCCATTTGTTTACTATCTTCCTTCCAATTTGGCTTGGGAAAATCAGAATTTCTTTTAGGGCTGTGACAGCATTAATAAGATAGATATGAGTAAATTACATCAACTATCCTTATGGTTTGGCTATATTATACTTGTGGTATGGAAAATTACACTGCCCTCCCATATTTGAAAGCTTGTGTAACAGCCTCTCTTTACATTTCTACTGGATTTAGTGTGTCAGCAAATTTCATAAAGAGGAATGCTATACAAACTAAAATTCTTACGAACTTTTTAAAATTAATTACATTTTTGAGTGCTCGAATCAAAGCATGAGATTTGTGTTATTTTGGTCCTCAATATCTAAATTTGTTCAATTTAGTTCTCAATGTACAAAAAGTGTTTAAATTTGGTTCCAATCTAACTCTATCCGTTGACACCGTTGAAACTAGGGATAAATGTGTAATTTTAGAGACAAAAATGACACGGATTATATATTTTGGGACTATAAGTATATTTTTTTAGCGAGATTCCGTATCAATGACACATATCACATATATTGAAGACTAGTGAATTTTTAAGTGAGTTTTATACTTATGAATTTTACTAATGAAGTTAATTGAGGGACCAAATTGTAACAATTTTTATACATTGAGGACTAATTGACATAATTTAAAATATCGAGAACCAAAATGACAAACAACATATTGCGGGGATTAATTGAGGGGGTAATCTGTTACAAAAGAGGAGGTTAGTGTGATATCCCATACCATGGAGGTAGTGAATGTAATATAGCTAAACCTCACAGGTAGTCAATGTAATTTACCCATAAGATTTTATTACCAAAAGCAAGCTATTATTAGTAGGTTTTTTTGAAATACTGTAGAAGAAAGTTAATTGCTTATTGGGTATGAAAGTTTGGGTTCTTTGTATTTTATCTAACTGTAGTTTGATTATATTGATTTTCTATATCCCAGTTTCTTATGCATAACCATTGGTTTTGCGTTATTTGTGAAGTTCTCATATTATAACGTTTTTCTTTTTATGCTTCATATTTTAAGTGTATGTGATTGGATCAATTGTTTTATTACCTTTTCATGAACTAAAATTGGGATATGGCTTTATAGGTCATTAAGGGAACCAAATTGAGAGCTGTTGTGGTATCTTTGTTCCTATCATCCTTGCTTTTTCCTCTGGTCTTTTCTGCATCTAACAATTAATGGCTTGGTTAGAATTGGACTAAAGAAGATGAAATTTGATCAAAACAATCGGCTTGCTACACGGCTCGAGTCAAAGGAAGGAGTGGTAATCTAGGAGAAACTGAGGAAGGAGACATTGTAGTGCTAAAGAATTACATGGATGCTCAGTACTTTGGTGAGATTGGAATTGGTACACCCCCACAAAAGTTCACTGTGATCTTTGACACTGGCAGCTCTAATTTGTGGGTGCTATCATTGAAGTGTAATGTGAAAAGTAAATGCGACGAAGCATTTCTGAGCCATTAATCACTGGACAATGATATCATGAATTATGCAATCTTTCAGGTTCCATGCTATTTCCATGCCAAGTACAAGTCAAGCCTATCAAGTACCTACAAGGAGAATGGTTTGTATTTTGTCCGTATTTAGCATAAGCTGTATGGATGTACATGCTAAGGTGTCCATTTCTTCTTGTTCACTGAATCTATTTGTTTCTCGTAATCTCATAGATGCATGGAATTAGTACAACAGTTAAATGGAATATTTTCATGCTCCTAATCCCTATTTATCCACCCAAATATTATTTTGTAAGACCTTCAACTATACCTTGGATATATATGCAATTGAAGTCTGTTAAGCCTATTAGTTATCGAGGGAGGGAGGGAGCCTGTCAAGTGTCTGCCTTTAGTGTCCTCTCTTTTTCTTTTTTTTTTTGGGTAAGTAAGTCATAAAATAAAGACAACGAAATTTTATATTTGTTGTTGTATCCAGACTTAGGTTCTTTGGATCCTGTCGTTATATATTTATTGTTGTCGTCTTTTAATTCTTTATTTTTGATTTATAGGATATATTGGGCAGGTTTGTTACAGGTTGGGAGTGTTTGGGAGCAAAGGGTTGCTGCCCAGAAATTTGGTCCTTCGCTCGAGCGAGGAGTTTGTCGCTCGAGCGAGCTCTTTGATTTTTGTCCTTCGCTCGAGCGAGGTTTTGTTCGCTCGAACGAGAGTGGAGTTTTGTGTCGGGTGGCTCGAGCCAGGGTTCCTTCGCTCGAGCGTGCGTTTGCGTCTCATTCAGACCTGAGAGATGTGTTTCTTCGCTCGAGCGAGCGAGGTGTATGTTTTTGAGTTCTTCGCTCGAGCGAGCTTTTGGGTTGCAGACCTGAAGCTTCGAGTTTTTGGCTCGAGCGAGTTTTCTTATGTCTGGTCGAGCGACCAATCCTTCGCTCGAGTAAGCCTGTTTAATATAAATACACAGCAGCGGGGAAAAATACACTTTTTCATTCTCTTTTTGATTTCAAAACCCTAGGTCCGTGTTCTCCCTCCCTCCACACACCTTCTCTCTTAGGTTTCATCTATTTTTAGGGTGTTTCTACCCTAGGCTCTTTGTTAAAAAGATAGAGTGGGTTGAGAGCTTCGTTTTAATCTGAAGAACTTGGGATTTGGAGCACATTCGTTTTTGGTCTTCATCTCCGTTTGGGGTCTAACTTCGAGGTAGGGATACCCTACACCATATTATAGGTTTTGTCCTAAGTTTTGGTCATTTTGATATGTTGGTGTTGTTTGGTAATTTTGAGAAAAGCTAGGGTTTGGTTTATAATTTAAAAAAGCCCTAATTGTTGTAATAAATTAATTCGTATAATTAATTTTGGAAAAAAATGTGGAATTTGGTTTAATTCATGATATTGGGAAATTATGAGATTAAACGGTGTAGTTGGATAATTTAATCACTCACCTATGAAAATGTTGAGTTTATGTTTGTTGATACATTTATTTCCTGTTTAGAAATAACTGTTTTGGGTTATCGGTGGAGAATAGTCGTGATTGTTGTAGACATTGCATGCTGATTAGGAAAAACTGAAACTAATCACATTGAATAAGTCATTGAATACGACGGTTGAATTAATACAGCAAGTGCGTGTATTGATTGAATATTATGTATGACAAGTGTTTAATACATTGTATATGCATATTGTTTGGAGGGAGATAGGGGATGTACTCCATGGTTTGAGGGAAGATAGGGGATGGACTCTCAAACCTGTTTAGGAGGAAAAAGGGGATGGACTCCATTAGTACAGCAGATATGTGTACTTATTGATTTATGGAAGTGTTTCAGTATGAGCCTTGGACTCATTTGAATTGTTAATATTGGAAGTAATGTTAATATGAGATGTAGTCTCATTCTGTAGTTTGGCTAGGTTCTGAGCCATGTCTGTATTATTGGAAAGTTGAATAATAACGGAAAGTGAAACTGTGTAGTGATGTATTTGATTATTTTGTGCTAACCATCTATCGGATGTTATTGCTTTAGTCAATTCTTATATTTGGTTTAGTATATTTCTACTAGACTGTGGCTCACCCTATACGGGAGCATCATTTTTCAAGTCCAGGTGATATGCTACTTCCACGAACTTAGCTTGGAAGGATTTGGAATTGAAGACTCTATTTAGATTAGTTGTTATTTTGTTTTATTTGATGTTACATGTAAACTCAAGCCAAGGGCTTAATGTGTAATTGAGTTAGTACTCAGACTTTTGTGTCCAAGTGTTAGCTTGGAAAGATGTAAGCCCATAGGGTATTTATTTTCGTTATTACATGTAATGTCTTTTAATAAAATTACTCTGATAATGGAATAAGGTTTTGCTTTTCATAATCAATGCATGTTAATATTGTGTATGCTATGAGCTTATTTTGAGGGCGTTAAAGCGCGCGCTTGGGGCCCTCTTGGACCGGGCGGGGTCCGGGTTTGTAGATCTTGGGCTTGGGGCCCTGTCCGGCTCCGTGGATCGTGGATCTTGGGCTTGAGGTTTGGGTTTTGGCTGGGCCGGATTGATGGTCTACCAACCTAAACTTTTTAGGCCAAGTCTGCTACAGATATATATACTTGTGTATACAGAATATAATTGTCCCATCAGTTTTGGTCCATTACTTTAGCAGTTTTTATAGGTGTAATGGGCATTAGTTGCCAGCCTTCATGAGCATTGGTTGCTAGCCTTCATGACTAGAGGCTCCTTCTCTCTTCTCCATGGTGTATAAAAGGAGACCCATCTCTCTTGGTTTTGGTATAGAATTTTTGACTTCCACAATTATACAGTCAGTTTGCTTGTTCATATAATTTTCTTCTTGTGTTGAGAGAGTGCTGTCATTGTCAGTTCGCCAAAGCTATCAGAAGGTGCTTCTGCGTTAGCCGGTCTAAACCGTTGTATCATGGGAGATAAAAGTCAAAGTACCTCCAGCACCCACGGTGAGGGGACTAATCTGTTTTAAGGAGATTGTGGTACCACACAGGCTTCGATTTGATTCCTCATATTTTAATATATTATGTGATATGTATTCTGTTGCATGCTTTACTATGTAACTTATCAAATATGGATTTATTTGATGTCCTATAATTTAATTTATCATATTATGGATCTATTTATCTTGTTTAATTACACAATTTTACCAACAGGGATTATTCATGCTTTAGAGCTACTATAAAGTTGTGGTAATTCTAATCTAATTTGTGGGTGCTATCATTGAAGTGTTATTTTTTCGTAGGTTACTACTTGTCCGTGTAATCTGAAAAGTAAATGCGATGAAGCATTTCTGAGCCATTAATCACTGGACAATGATATCATGAATTATGCAATCTTTCAGGTTCCATGCTATTTCCATGCCAAGTACAAGTCAAGCCTACCAAGTACCTACAAGGAGAATGGTTTGCATTTTGTCCCTATTTATCATAAGCTGTATGGATGTATATGCTAAGGTGTCCATTTCTTCTTGTTCACTCAATCTATTTGTTTCTCGTAATCTCATAGATGCATGGAATTAGTACAACAGTTAAATGGAATATCTTCATGCTCCTAA
Source organism: Camellia granthamiana (assembly GCA_036172215.1). Taxonomy (NCBI): domain Eukaryota; kingdom Viridiplantae; phylum Streptophyta; class Magnoliopsida; order Ericales; family Theaceae; genus Camellia; species Camellia granthamiana. Next base: position 103,980 of record JAXFYN010000128.1, read on the forward strand.
TCCCTATTTATCCACCCAAATATTATTTTGTAAGACCTTCAACTATACCTTGGATATATATGCAATTGAAGTCTGTTAAGCCTATTAGTTATCGAGGGAGGGAGGGATCCTGTTAAGTGTCTGCCTTTAGTGCCCATTTGTTAGAGACTTAATGGATAGTCGTTTCCTGAGTATAGGCTTCTGGCAGCTTGTAGTGGTATGATTTTTTCAGGCTCGAAAATATTCGTGCATCTTTATCATCTCTGGAAAATATTGCTCTTTCTATTATTATAAGGAGTTACTCTACCTAAATGTTTTTTGTAATAACTACCATTTAACCCTAAGTATGTGTCTAGAGAAGCCCACAAAGCCTTTTTTGTTTTGCCCATCTTAGAAGAGCTCAATTTCCAGTAATTGTTAATGGTGGGCTATAGATTTTTGCTTCACTAAGCCTATGCTTGCTAGGAGTGCTATGGTTTTCAGAGCAAATTTATTTTTCTGCATCTTTCTACCATGTTTGTATAGCTTGGTTTGATGTAACTTCTTTTCGTATGGGAGAGTAGCACAAATACAAGATTTTGGGAATATAGATGTTTAAACACATGGAATTGGTGTCGTATAATCAACATTCTATGGGTACTTTCAAGCGAGATTGTTAGGGGTTCCTAGATATTGATGGACTGACCTTATTAAACTAGCAAAGGTGGCTTCCCTTTTACACAAAAGGAGAGGATTAGTTATATAACCTAGACATGACCCAATAGCATGTCTTGCATTTAGTTGTTCACAGGCTCTTGACATTCCATACATGCATGGGTTTAGTGGAATGACCTTTTTGTGTAAAACGAGTTGAGAGAGGGATATTGAGAGAGAACAAACTCTGTGATTCAATATATATCAGAAACCAAATAGAGGCTCCATTATATAGGAGTTGTGTTACAAACAGCATTATGATACAATGTAATATAATAATGAAAAGAGACCGAAAGAAGACGGGCGACCGAAAGCAGGAAAAAGAAAAGAAAAGGAAAAGGAATCCTATCTAAAGAATCCTATCTATCTGAGCTAGCTGTATACATACATTAATACATTACATATTATATTAATAGCCCCCCTCAAACTCAAGGAGGACAAACATCAACTAACTGGAGTTTGGAGACAAGGTCAACGAAGCGACTAGGAGAATGAGCTTTGGTGAAGATATCAGCAGGTTGATCAGCAGAAGAGATGGGATGGAGATGGACAGTACCACAAGTGACATGTTGACGAATAAAATGGCAGTCAATCTCAATGTGCTTGGTGCGATCATGAAAAACATCATTGTGAGCAATTTGAAGAGCACTTTGATTGTCACAAAAGAGAGCAGTAGCGCCAGAGGGGGAAACACCCATGTCAGCAAGAAGCCAACGAAGCCAGAGAAGCTCTTGAGTAGTATCAGCAAGAGCACAGAATTCGGCTTCGATACTAGAACGAGCAGTAAGAGATTGTTTCTTGCTGCGCCAAGAAATAAGAGAATCACCCAAGAAAAAACAGAACCCGGTAGTAGAGTGGCGATCAGTAGGATCCCCAGTCCAATCGGCATCGGAAAAAGCACGAAGCTGGAGAGAGGAGTGGGCGGAATATTGAAGACCATGAAACAGGGTGCCTTTGAGATACCGAAGGATACGAACTAATGCAACATAATGAGGGGTACGAGGAGCCGACATAAACTGGCTGACAATATAAATGACATAGGCAATATCAGGACGAGTAATAGTGAGATAGACAAGACTACCAACCAGCTGATGATATAGGGTAGCATCAGAGAGAAGAGTGTCATCAAGAGGTGTAAGACGACTCTGAGGCTCCAGGGGAGTGGAGGTAGTCTTGCAATCCGTAAGACCAGCATGTGTGAGAAGATTAGAGGTATACTTAGCTTGAGAGAGAAAAGAACCCGTGGAATCATGGAAGATTTCAAGACCCAAGAAATAGCTGAGAGGACCAAGGTCTTTCATCTCAAAATGATGGCTAAGAAACTGTTTCAGGCGAAGAATACCATCGATATCATCACCGGTGATAATCATGTCATCCACATAAAGCAGAAGCAGGGTGGTCCCTTGAGCTGTTTTTTGGATAAAAAGAGCAGTATCATAAGAGCTGGAGGTGAAACCACATTCATGAATAGTAGAGCTGAACTTGGCAAACCAAGTGCATGGAGCTTGTTTTAGACCATATAAAGCACGCTGAAGTTTGCAGACTTTATAAGGTGGATAAGTAGACCTAGGGGGAGGTTGCATGTAGACCTCCTCGAGAAGAACACCATTAAGGAAAGCATTTTTTTACGTCCAGTTGATAAAGATCCTATTGGCGGGTGGTAGCAACAACAATTAAGCTGTGAACAGAGGTGAGACGAGCAATAGGAGCAAAGGTCTCCTCATGGTCAATACCATATTCTTGGTTGAAGCCTTTGGCAACAAGGTGAGCTTTGTAGCGCTCAATAGGTCCATCAGAACAAGTCTTGATTTTGTATACCCATTTGCAGCCAATGGCAATCTTGCCAGGAGGAAGATCAACAATGTCCCAAGTATGAGTTTTGTCTAAAGCCTGCAATTCATCAGTCATAGCATGCTACCAAAGAGGATTAGAGTGAGCCTCACAATAGGAGGTCGGTTCATAAGTAGAAAAAGCAGTAGAACCAACAATAAAGTCACGAAGACGAGTAGAAGGTTGGGTTACCCGGTGTGGTCGAGCAGAGGGAGGAGGAGCCAGAGGAAGAGACTCACTAGGAGGGGAGGATCTCAAGGGAGCAAGAGCAGGACCATCAGAGCGAGCAGGTGCATGGGACAGACCAGTAGGCAAGGTAGTCTCGAGAGAGGCTGGTAGGGGTGGTGGAGTAAGCTCATCAGAAAAATCGAGAGAGGCTGGCAGCGGCGGTGGAGTAAGCTTATTAGAAAATAGATCTGTGGAAAGGTCAGTAAAAAACAGAGAGGGTGAGGGAACGGACAAACGGAAGAGAGAGAGAGAGAGGAAAACATTTTGTGTTCCCAAAAGACCACATGATGAGAGATACGGAGTCACTGGGAGAGAGGATCCCAACAATGATACCCCTTATGTTCAATACCATACCCCAAGAAGCAACACAGGCGGGAACGTGGTTCAAGTTTGGTACGTTCATAAGGTTGGAGAAGAACAAAACATGCAGATCCAAAGACCCTAAGGTTGGTATAAAGGGGATGGGTGCCATGCAGACGCTCATAAGGAGTGTGATTATGAATGACAGGTGTAGGGATACAATTGATAGCGTAAGCAGCAGTGAGAGCTGCCTCTCCCCAAAAATGTTCCGGACAAGAGGAAGATAGAAGAAGAGCGTGAGTAGTGTTGAGAATATGCTGATGTTTTCGTTCAGTATGTCCATTTTATTGAGACGTACCGGGACAGGAACGATGAGGTTGAGTACCATGACTTTGAAGGAAGGAAAGAAAGTCAAAATCTTTATATTCCATGGCATTGTCAGAGCGAAAAAGCTTAATAGTTTTAGAAAATTGTGTTTTAACCATTGCAGCAAAATTGTAATAAAGTTGTTTGAGCTCAGAGCGATTTTTCATAAGAAACAACCATGTAAAACGGGAAAAATCATCTATAAAAACAACAAAATAGCGTGCGCCTCCCATAGTAGGAGTAGGAGAGGGTCCCCAAATATCAGAATGGATGAGATCAAATGGTGCAAGAGAAACAGAGTCACTTTTATTAAACGACAAAGCAGGTTGTTTGGCAAGTTGACAGGACACATAATCTAAAGCATCAGAACTTACAGGACCTAAAGGACCACTAGAAATTAAAGATTTTAAACGACCAACAGAAAGATGGGTCAAACGACAGTGCCAAAGCTGAAAAGGAGATAAAGGAGGAGCAGTGGTAGCAGTGGTAGGAGCTGTGATCTGAGAGGAATCTGGAACATGAAGATGGATGAGTTCGTTGAGACGTCCATGTTTACGGCCTATCCCAAGAGTTTGCCCCGTCCAAGGGTCCTACACCAAACAACCAGTATAGGAAAAGGTAACAATTAGACCATGCTCACATAATTGACTAATTGAGATAAGATTTAAAGTAAGGGCAGGCATAAGATATACATGGGATAAAGATAAGTGAGAGGTGGAAACAGAACCAACATGACTTACAGACAGAAGAGACCCATCAGCAGTATGGATAGAAGAAACATGAGGAGTAGAAGAGAAAGGAGTAAAAAGAGTATGGTCAAAGGTCATGTGATTACAACAAGCGGAGTCAAAGTACCAGGAAGTGTTACCTGCGGTGACAGACAAAGCAGTAGATGGAGGAGTATCAGAATTCTGCCAAAAATGTTGAAACATGGCTTCGACATCTGTTTGAGAGAAGATTGGAGTGGAAGGGTCTATAGGGACAGAGGAAGGTAAATCCTCTGAGGCAGTAGTAGCAGCATCAGTGCGTTAAGCAGGCATTGGTTTAAACGGAGTCCCAGAACAGTGAGAGTTGCTGCGGGAAAAATTCCTTGTGGAAGGACCATTGCGAGAGGCACGGGCAGGATTACGGAAGCAATCTTGCTGGAGATGACCGGGGCCAGTCTTGTTGCAAAACCGACAAAGATGAACTGGACAATTAACCAGAAGATGAGTCGACAGAAGACTACGGTTGTGACAGTAGTTGCAGACAGTTGACCTCTATGGTGAAGGTGGTGAAGGAGAACTCCGAATCTGGGGAGTAGCAAGAACAGAGTCCACAGGGTGCAGATGGAGAGTACCAAACCTGGTTTCCTCTGATAGTAGTTTGGAAATTGCTTGCTCAAGAGTGGGTAAAGGAGTGCGATGAAGGAGAGATGCGCGTACTGGCTCAAAATGGGGAATGAGAGCCATGAGAAACTGAACCAAGCGTTGTTGTTCACGGTAAGTAGTAAACAAGGCAGCATCCTCAGTATAAGGCCATGGAGGTTCAGAAAAAGCGAGCTGATCCCAAACATAATACATTTGGGAGAGGAAATCATTAATGGTCTGAGTTGTATCTTGGCACATACGGTGAAGATGACTCAGAAGCTGATATTGGTGAGCAAGGCCAGTAGTCTGATAGCGTTCTTGTAAAAAATCCCAGATGGCCTTGGCGGGAGAGGAAGCAGAGTCAAGTTGGAACCGACCAAACTAAAGGCTGATAGATGTAATAGAAGTATTGTGAAGCCAAGTGATGATCTGATAGTTTTTACTATCCCAATCCTCCAGACGGTCGACATATTTGGCAGCAGATTCCATGGTGGCAGCGGATTCCGTGGTTGCTGGGATGGGTTTGCATACAACCCCAGTGATGATGTGCCAAAGTTTATTTCCATTGAGGAACCCAACCATGGCTTGTGCCCATAAGACATAGTTGGTCCTGTCAATAACAACAGAAATAGGGTGGTTAGAGGAGTTCGGGCGATCCATGAGGGAAAAACAGTATGATCGAGGTAGAATCTGAAAAAACCGAGGGCACCAGGGAATGCAGAAGGTCCAAATTAGTGAGGAACCGGTCTGAACCGGCCAGAAAAATCCAAACATAGGGTTGAACCGGCCTGGAAAAGGTGCTGAGCCAGTTTGAGCTGAACCGGCTGGAGCCTAAGGCAAAGGCGTGTGCAAGTGGCGTGAGCCGAAGGCAAAAGCGGCGCGAGGCGTGTGCGGCGCATGCGAGTGACGCGTGCGGGAGAGACGGCTCAAGTGGATGGCTTAAGCGGCTTGCGGACGCGTGTAGCGCGTGAGACGTGGAGAGAGATGGCTCAAGCAACTGGTAGACGCATGGAGCGCGTGGGACGTTGAAGGCGGAAGCGGGTGACGCGCTGGCGACAAAGATGGCGAGTGAGGGCGCGTTAGGGAGGATCTGAGGATGCCGTTGGTGGCTGTCACGACCCAAACCCGCCCCTATAGGTTTAGCGCCGTAACCGGCCAGTAATCCTTGGATTACCTACGGCCTCTGAAGACATAAGCATATGATAAGGGGCTAGCGGAAGCAATATACAAAATTATAAATGTCCAATGAACTGTGTTGAGTTACATGAAACAGAATAATTTAAAACTTCAATTATACATAACCATTAGTCAACCTCATATTATACCACACACATTACATAATCCTTAAGTACAGCCAACACAATTAAGATACAGTCCCAAGCATAAACAGACTAAACAAAACTAGATCCCAAGACTCTTCGGGAACCTCCTCGGGAGGCACAAAGGCTGGCTGACAACAGAAACACAGTCCCCTCCACAAAAACCTTTAGGCTTGCACTCCGAAATGCTCACCTATATACATATATATACAAACAGTGAGCTAAAGCCCAGTGAATAACATTAAGGTAAAGGGGTTAGTGAACGAAATCCTAACATTTTATACGTACAAAACAGATCATAGCATAATCATAATCATCTCATATGTGAACATAATAATGGCATATTCCATAGAACAAATCACATATCACATAACGTCTTCCGACTAGAGTAACTGGTCCCGGACACCGATTAAACACATATCACCACAATGAAGTGGCTAACGAGATCTCGTAACTGTCATGGACCCGCATTTTCATGCCGCCCCCCATGACTTGGGACTATCTATGGATGCCATAATAGATTCGCAAATCAGGATATCCGTTCACAGAAACATATATCATTTCAGAAATCATAGCATATCATATCTCATTTGGAACATAGTTTTATATAAACGTATCTTTACGATAACGTTACTCACAGTGGTTTCGTAGATGGTCAATCACTTCTCGGATGTTGACCTACAATCACAAGATACATAACACCAACGAATCTTATCATTACTTATTCATGTGGCCATTAAGGCTTAGCTTACATCACGTTGGTTCATGTTTATTCTTATCATATGGCTTAGAACACACACACCCTTGCAATCTCTTAGTGTGATTCATACTTAGTTCAATGCTCAACTCACACACACACTTGTCATTCAATATCTTGTTACATTCATTTCTTAGTGTGTGTTTCTAGCCCATAACCTCATTACTATGGCTTAATTAAGGCTTAGGAATGCCTAAGATGCAATGAGGATGTCAAAACATGTCTTGGAACACTTAGAAAAAATTTCAGAATTTTAGGTCCTCGCTCGAGCGAAGCTTTACTCGCTCGAGCGAGCATGCAGAACTGACACTCCGCTCGAGCGTAGACTTCCTCGCTCGAGCGGACATGCAAAGATGTGAATGGTCGCTCGAGCGCACCTTCCTTCGCTCGAGCGATCTGTAAATTCTGTAAAACTTCTGGAAGCTCGAAATTTACGCTCGAGCGTACTTTTAGTCGCTCGAGCGAAGTGCATAATCTTAGAATGGTCGCTCGAGCGAGAACCCCTTCGCTCGAGCGAGCCTGCAAAATTTGGAATTTCCAAATTGCATCCCCCAAGTTCAAATTCGACATTTAACCTTTCAAAACTCATCTCTTGGGCCCTAAAACTGGAGATAACCCAGAAAACTTGTAGAATATGAAAGTTTAAAGATCAATTTATAAAAATCGTGGCCCAAGGTTTGTCAAAACTCACATTTTCAACTTGAATTTCAAGAAGTAGACATGCATGTGAATTCTTTAAAACTCTTGACTTCAAAACCCATGAAACTTGCAATTTGAGCTCCTAAGCTCCATGCATGGAAGGAATCCTTTTCAAAACATGAATTTAAGCTTTAAAACATAATGAATGACCCATGCATGTGACCAATAATTCATGATAGCAACATATATGCTCAAAATCAAACTTAACATGTTAAACTCCAAATATTCATGCATGCATGTGGATTCCTCTTCCAAATTCCCTCTTAAGACTTCAAAAGTATGAGATTAATTTACCAAACTTGATGAAATGTGCATGCATGTACCATTCAACCTCCATGTTCAACACAATTGATGCAAACTTGGTAGTTTAACACTTACATGAGCATGCAAGTATGAATTGCTACCCAAATCTTAAACCCAAGCTCAATGTTCATAATTAAACACAAAATTTTCATGTTATAGACTTAGATTCACAAGTTAGGGGTTGAATTCTCACATAAAGTCCTCAATTCAAGGTAGAGCAACTCAATGTTTGTAACACTCCTTCAATCTTCCAATTCTTTAAGCAAAACCAAGATGAAATCAAGCTCTCTCTCTCTCTCTCTCTCTCTCTCTCTCTCTCTCTCTCTCTCTATCTCTCTATCTCTCTCTCTCTGTCTCTAAATTTCGGTGGAGCTCAAGGAAGTGGCTGAGAAATGTTTATGAAATAAGGCTCAAATGAAGTTGGAGAAATAGGCCACTAAAGGTGGCAAAATGGTAATTAAAGCCAACTCTTGTAATTTATCTTCATTTAATCTAATTTACCCATACCAAATCAATTTTTAATTAAATATACCATAATGTTCTAAAAATTCCAAATAATATGATGGTATAATCAATTTCATTTTCGGATGCCGATAAGGCTTTCAATTTTCGTTTTAAAGCGGGACCCTAAACAGACATTTTTATAAGTGACAGGTAGAAAGCCAATTATGATGCCATTTACATATTAATCCTGTCATCAATCTTAATTACTTAATTAACATCCTTAATTACTGATTAGCGGCTAATCACGGATCGGGGTTATTACAGTGGCGTTGGAAGCGTGAGAAGATTTCGAGCACAAGAGTAGGCAGTGCGAAAATTTTGGAGAAAAAAAAAAGATCTTATCAGTGATGAAGCAGAGATAACTACCAGAAAATGTGATTGTTTCTGGTTAATGAGCTATATATGTGAGGCTCTGATACCATGTAAAACGAGTTGAGAGAGGGATATTGAGAGAGAACAAGCTCTGTGATTCAATATATATCAGAAACCAAATAGAGGCTCCATTATATAGGAGTTGTGTTACAAACAGCATTATGATACAATGTAATATATGTTAGGGAAAATATGTGATTTTCTACAAGTAAATCAATCAATGAGAATAAAAACTAATGCGGAAAAATTAAATCAAAAGCAACACAAGAATTTTTACGTGGTTCCCTCAATATAAGGTACGTCCACGGGATCGAAATCTAATTCCACTATCAACCAAATAGTTTTCAAATGATTACAAACGAGACATTAATGGTCTCACAAACCACCCTTAGGTGAACTCCAAATAATCGCAAATAAACAAGAGGAAAGATCTCACCAAATAGATGAACCAAAATCTTCAAAACCAAAGTTGAAGAAGATTCAAAATAACGAACCAAATCAATTTCAGAACAGAGGCAACATACCCATCAACCAATCAAGCAGCCTTGACCAATCTTCACTAATGGTAAAACTTCGGCACTGTTACCGAGGCAAAGTGATAGTATGGCAGCCGCACCCCTTCTCCTCTGGGGCAAACTAAATCATATATTGAATCTAGGGTTTTTTTTATCAAACCTTAGTTATTTCCAAATTAGATTGGGTCTCTACAAATTAAATATAATATATAAAAATATATTATAATTAATACTAAACCAAATTAAACTCTTTTTCCAAAATCAATTGGGTCCCACACTCTAATAAGGAGGTATACCCAACAATTCTCCCCCTACCGACTTAGGTGGAGACATCAACCATACCCGTCAAAGTTCGACACTTTAAATGTTTGTCCCTCGACAAAGTCTTTGTCAACATATCTGAAATATTATCATCTGTGTGAACCTTTTCGAGTTGCAACAATTTCGAATCTAACACATCACGAATCCAATGGTATCTCACATCAATGTGTTTCGATCTCGAATTAAAAGTAGAATTTTTACTCAAGTGAATAGCACTTTGACTATCACAATAAAGCATATACTTTTCTTGCTTTAAACTCAAATCTTGCAAAAATTTCTTCAACCATAACTCTTCTTTGCAAGCTTTTGTAATGGCAATAAATTCAGCTTCAGTAGTTGAGAGAGCAACACATTTTTGTAATTTAGATTGCCATGCCACAGCTATCCCTGCAAAAGTCATCAAATACCCCGAAGTAGATTTCCTAGAATCAACATCACCGGCCATGTCAGAATCTGTGAACCCATCAAGCATCGGCTTACCATCCCCAAAACACAAACACACCTTCGAAGTCCCTCGAAGATATCTTAGAATCCATTTTACCGCTGCCCAATGTTCTTTACCCGGATTAGAGAGAAAGCGACTCACCACACCAACGGCGGTGAGCAATATCCGGCCTTGTACAAACCATGGCGTACATCAAAGAACCAACTGCTGAAGCATAAGGAACTTTCAACATCTCTTCCTTGTCTTTCTCACTTGTAGGACTTTGATTCGAACTAAGCTTGAAGTGACCCGCAAGTGGACAACCAACCGGCTTTACTTTATCCATGTTGAATCTCTCAAGAACCTTCTCAATGTAGCTTTCTTGAGACAACCAAATCAGTCCCTCTTAGCGATCATGAACTATTTTCATACCAAGAATTTGCTTTGCTTTGCCAGCCCCAAATCTTTCATAGCAAAAGATTTACTCAACTCTAACTTCAACCTGTTTATCATGGTAGAATCTTGACCCACGATTAGCATGTCATCAACATAAAGCAAAAGAATTATAAATTTACCATCCGAAAATTTTTTCACAAACACACAATGGTCCGAAGTGGTTTTAGAAAAACCATTATTCATCATGAAAGAGTCAAATTTTTTGTACCATTGCCGCGGGGCTTGCTTGAGGCCATACAAACTTTTCTTCAATTTGCAAACAAATTTCTCTTTCCCTTTCTCTACAAAACCTTCTGGTTGCTCCATGTAAATTTCTTCTTCAAGATCACCATGAAGAAATGCGGTCTTCACATCAAGTTACTCAACTTCAAGGTTCATACTTGCAGCCAAGCCAAGTACAACCCGAATAGAAGACATCTTCACAACCGGCGAGAAAATATCGTCAAAGTCAATACCTTTCTTTTGCCCAAAGCCTTTCACAACAAGACGTGCTTTGTACCTCAGATTTTGAGTGGGCTTGGACCTGAGCCTGGGTTGGGATTTTTCCCATGTGGGCTGGCACGGCCTGACCTGAAAATTAACGGGAGCCCATAAGGCCTGACCGTTGGCCGGCCTATGCCTGGGCTCAGGTGGGCCGGCCATGGAACTAAGAAAAGTTAATGAAGTCACATCTGTAGCGGAAATAGAAGATGTTTGTGGAATTGCGAGACCATGGGACACCTGACACATTAATGTCCAACAATTCCTACTTTCAAAGAGGTGTTACATGATCAAGCAAATGTCATGAACACTTTTAAGAAACGTAATTCATCCCCTTATTCTGAAACTTATAATCTAGGATGGAGGAATCACCTGAATTTTAATTGGAGGAATAATAATAATGTTAAAACACTCCCACCTTCTTAAGGGCCTCCTAATTTTGTCCCTCATGGTCCGCCACCTTGGAAGACCCTTGAGGGTAGATTACAACAATTCATGCAAGGACAGATGACTATAAATGTTCAAACATTTCAAGCCATTAATGATATTAAGACCACTCTCACTAAAATTGACCTCTTCATTGAGCATTCAAGAAAAATGTTGATTTCTTGCTCAACCTTTACCTAACCCACAAGATCAATATGGTGTTAGTGATTCTTCCCCTTCTATAATACTTAGTTTGAACATGTTAAGCCAATTACTACTCGTCGTAGCGGAACAATTGTTGATAAAACCTTTAGGAGACTTAGATGTAGCTCCTAATAGGTGAACTTATTGTCCAATAAGCCTTGTGAAAATTAATGGTATTTTTCATCAAACACTATTAAAACACCTTAGTAATCGTTAATTTTCAATGACAATTTGAAAATTTTGTTTCAAAAAATGTCACTATTATAAGTTTTGGTGACAATTTAAAAACATGTCACAAAAAAAGTTAGTAATTTTCAACCTTCAGCGATAGTTTGAAAAAACTTGTCACAGAAAAACTTCACTAATTATAAGTTTTAGTGACAATTTATAAAAACTGTGACAAAAAAATGTCACTAATTGTCAATTTTTAGTAACATATGCAAAAAATCGTCACAAAAAATCATTTTTAACGACGATTTTACTAAGACTTATTTTCAATAGAACTTTATGGAAATTAAGTCCAACTATTAGGACCTATTGGTAGTTTACCCAAAACATTTCCAATGAAGGCTCAAAAGCCGAAGGAATGTTTTAGAACTCGAGAGCAGTGATCAACTTAACAAGTCTAAGTCGAGTGAAAAGGTGAGATGTCCTTTTCCTGCTCATTTTTCTCAAAGGTTGCAATCACCATCTCAGAAGTTGAATAAAAATTTAGAAAATTTTGAAATATTCAAACAAGTCAAAGTCAACATACCTTGGTTAGATGCAATAAAACAAATCCCTTCGTATGCTAAATTTTTGAAAGACTTTTGTATAGTCAAGTGAAAGTATAATGTACAGAAGAAAGCCTTTTTGACGGAACAAGTGAGTGTTATTATTCAGCAAAATTCTCCATTAAAATATAAGGATTCGGGATGCCCCACAATTTCATGTGTGATTGGGAATCATAGGATAGAGCGAGCACTGCTCGACCTTGGGGCTAGTGCAAATCTTTTGCCTTACTCGGTTTATGAACAATTAGGTCTAGGTGAGCTTAAACCAACTTCAATAACACTTTAGCTAGTTGACCGTTCTATGAGAAAGTCGAGGGGTATAGTGGAGAATGTGATGGTCCAAATTGACAAATTTTATTTTCGTGTTAATTTTATAATCTTGGACACACAACCTGTAGCACTTGCAAGTACTCAAATTCTAGTCATTTTAGGTCGCCCATTTCCTGCAACTTCTAATGCTTTGATTAATTGTAGGAGTGGTGTTATGAAATTATCTTTTGGCAACATGATTGTTGAATTGAATACTTTTAATATTTCAAATTCAAATGGGAATGTTGAGGATACTCATGAGGTGAACTTGATTAACACTCTTGTGCAGGACCAGTTTTTGCTCCCTTCTTCTATTAATCCTCTTGAAGCATGTTTAGGTCATTTTAATGATTTTGATAAGGATTATAAGCTTTAATTCTGTTAATGCTTTGTTAGAGTTTGTTCCACTCATGGACATAGATAAATGGGAGTAATGTTTTGAAATGTTGCCAAATTGTGAGACCAAGCCAATGTTGTCAAGTGACCATATGGGGAATCCTTGAAACCTCTGCCACCCGAACCTAATTTTAAATTTATAAACATGGTAGAGACTTTCCCGATTGTCATTCCTCCACATGTCGATGAAATTCAGAGGAAACTTTACATGTAAGTGGTGAATGTAAACAATTCCAATTTCATTAATGGTATTGGTTTCTTATTTTCAAATATGATTTGTTTAGTGACCTTATTGTTAGGATTTTTAATCCTAATTTTGTGCATTACAATGCGTGTTTGGCAATCTTGTTCCAAAGACAACATTGTGATTTTGTGTTTATTCATTTTTGTCTCATTTGTTGTTTGAATCAAAAGATCTTGTGCAGGAATGGATTATAACGTTTTGTCCTAGCATTGCCAAATGTGGAGATTGTTAGGTTTTTTATCTTAAGGAAATTAATGATTTGTGGTTTGGCAATACCCCTCTTGACAAAACTTGTTATTATGATTTTTGATTCAAATTTATTTTGATTATTGATTTTTTAAATATCTATTTTGATGAAATCAATCTAAAATTTTGTGGCTAGAAGGTCAAAAGATGGGTTGGCATGTAATATTAATTTGTTTTTTCCCTCTTAAGTATGTGCAATATCTTCTTGGTTTTATAAACTTGAAATATGCAGATTTGGTGGCTCGAAGAAGATGGAGTGGCATGTATGAGTTATACAAATTGATGTTGGGTTTTGTAATGGTTGTGATGGGTAAGGTGAGGCAAAGTAAGGTTAGGGATTGGAAGATAAGCTGCAAGGGATGGGAAGGTAATTTTGGCATTTCAAATCTTTCTTTTCTTGAAGTCATCATTTCTGTTTGGTTGACTGATGGTTTACTAATAAATGGACTTAATTGTTTTACATATTTTAAAATGGAGGGAGGGCAGTGAGATTTTTGTGATAAAAGGGTGTCAGTGTGATTGTAGAGAAATAGAGGGTCAATGTAATTTACCCTTGACCCAATGGTAGCCCTTTCCTTTCTAGTTTTGACACCTGGTAGGTATCTTAATCCAGGCAGCCAAAAGGCTGTCCTCTTCACAGCTCAAACTGCAATGCTACACCTATCTGATCCCATGCTCACATAGGTCGGCATGATGGCTGATTCTGATACCAAATGATACAAACTCCTAAGTAGGGTGTGTGCTCAAAAGACTTTTAAGTTATATGGATGGGATTGGTGTAACTAATTTCACGTTTCCACAGTGCTCATCTAATTATTTTTAAATTTGGACTATGACTTTACACATATTACTTTTATTTTTATGTCGATAGAAGATTTTGTATGAAGTTTTTAGAAGGAAGTGAATGATATAGGTAATGGAAATGATTATATATCATGGATAGGAAGAAGCAGATCATGATAAAAACCCGAGTGATCAACAATGAACATAACACTTATAGGATGAATACGAACTATATCATAGAGATCAATTGATCACTAAGGGAGAGAAGTTTCATACACAAAATCAAACTATCTTTTCAAGTCCTAAATAAATAGATTGAAGTACTCAAGTACGGCTAATTTTGCACCGAATGCAGTTTTCTTTGCAGCTGCCTTGCACACTTTATGCGCTTCCATTTTTGTTGAATCCCAAGGGATTTTTAGATTGCATGGATGAACAGTTACGCTCGTGAGTTGCAAAGTGTTCTCTAGCAAGTATGTGGTAAGTTCAAGCCCAGCTTGATTCCCAAAAAACCCAACAAAATTTATGTCTCAAGGCATTGATAACGCAAACCGCGGTGGTGTTTTGATTCCAAAGGGAAGTTGGGATCAATTGTGGAGTTTAAATCTTGCTATAGAATAGAGGCAAATGGTTCATATCTGTAATATTTGGATTTCTTTGTGAAACTCTTTTATACATTTCATTATCAACAATGCTCATTGCATAGCTGACTATCTACCAACAATTATCAATCAAACTAATTAACAACAATAAATTGAAAAAAAAGGATAAAATTAACCTAAATACATGACTAAGGCATTATGCTAAGAGCTTGGACATAGCGATATGAAAATTTTATATTGTTTCTCTTTTATCATTGATTTCAAATTACTTTTTCAAATTTGTAATGCGTGTGTTTCCAAATTGTCTTTGAAGCGTATCTAAGTGTAGAAATTTTTTAAAAATAAGACATGTTTAGGTAAGTGTCCAACAAGTGTTGAGCGGAGGAAGAGACCAAGAGGGGCATGTGCCTGCCCTCAACTTTTAGGAAATTATATTTTTAGCTTGAGTTTTGAAAACATTTTATATATGTGCATTTTTATTTTGTGAACATTTTAAATATTTTAAGCAATTTTTTTTATATATATATACTTTTTAAACCCCCACTTAATTTAGATACACTTGAAAAATAAATTATTATTGAAAAAAAAATGTTTTAAAAGAACACTAAATACTAAAACATACAAAAAAATTAATATATTTTTGTATTTATTCAGTATACTTGTATCTATGTTTGCATTTTAAAAATAAAAAATTTAAAAGTATTAAAAAATTCACAAAAAGAAGAAAACACAAAAAAAAAAAAAAAAATTCAAATTATTTTCGAAAACTAAAGTCAAAACCAAACAGAGTATTTCTTAATGACCCAACCAATGTGAGAGTGAAATTGAACTAACCACTCCCTATAATGATCTAATATTAGCCATTGGCATCTACAAACTTGAAGGTAATTTTATTTAAACATTTAAAAGCATGAATAATCATATTGAATTTTTTTTTTCAATTATGACTAGGAAGATTTGATAAGAGAAATAAAAAAAAAAAAAAGAAAAAAAAAAAGAAATAATTGGTAAGATTTGAATTCTAAATCATATTTGGTTAAGTTGAGAAATGAAAAAAGAAAAGAGTCAAGTGCACTCAAAATACAAAAAGTGAGATTACATTTTCCTTTCACTTTTTTTTTTCTCATAGTTTTCATTATAATCAAACAAAAAATAAGATTACATTTTATTTTCCTTTTTATTTTCTCATCAAATTCTCAAAACAGACACGGCTTAAGATATTATGGATGACGACAAAGTGGATGGAGCATAATGTTACACTGCTCACATTTGAAGCCTATTTGTCCAAAAGGAGCTGAGGAACAATGAATATTGCCCAGGCAACGGTCACACCAAGAGTGATAAAAGCTCTTGTCTGTGGTTGGAGCATAGATGAGACGGTGTGAGTGACTGTCAAAGTTATAAGTGCTTCCCCACTTGATATTTTGAACTTGGTTTCTCTCTACACAAATGCATTTGGCACAAGCAGACTGATCGCAATCAATGCAGTGATAGAACCACCAGTTGGGGTCTATTTCTTCCTCGCAAAATTCACAGATATACTCATCGGGTCCATCCTTAATGGGTGCATAAATTAGGGTGAAGGGATGATGTTCATCATACCTATGCTTAATTGTATCTGGTAGCACAGCACATGTGTAGTGTAAGTTGAAATTGCAAATGTCACATCCAAATGCGAACATCCAAACCCTTCGAGGACATGCAGCACAACCTGCGGTGACACAATCTTTCTTTAGGAAGAGGGGATGCTCATGAATTTTATGAATGATGGCTTTGGGTAGGGAAGCACACTTAACATCGAGGTAAAATTTGCCATAATACATATATTTTTCCTCGATACATCCGAAGGCAAATCCGTTGCAATTATAGCCGCAGCCTTTGCAATAGAACAATCCTCTAGGTTCAGGGGGTTTTTTGAGGAGGATGAGCTGGTGTGGGTGACACGGATGCTCTAGTTCATTTGGTAGCTCGGCACACCATTTGTGAAGAAAAAAATCACATAGACCACAACTGTAAAATGGAGCCGAAATTTTTTGCACACACGCATTGCATATTTTGTCCTTATTCAGCTCATTCAAGATATGTAGTTCATTCTCATAGCACAAATTGTTGTCTGCTTGCACATCAAAAAGGATTAATGGATGATGATGACTAAAATGGTTGAGCTCTGCTTCTCTCTTGTTGTCTCCCATGCTGATTTGCTTCAAAAATAGATCAATTGCACTAATTGAGTCATCAGCCATTGGCAAGTGAATCAAATTGGCCTCGTTAATATTCTCAACCTCGATTGCACTTTCTCTTTCCCTAAATCCACAAAATAACAATAGAACACACATCAAAGCATTGTCAATAAACTTTTTCTTGTCAAAAGAAAAAATAAATATCGAAATCAGTGTAAATGCGAAAGCATACTTTGTCTTTGTTGAGCACTTGAGATGAATCCAATATTTGCATCCTATACAAACATATAACCAAAACCTTTCTCCCACTATTGAATTTTCACAAATTTTGCAGATGTACGGATTAAAAACGGGAAGATATTCAGAAGTAGGATAAAATTCATGAGTAGGATAGATGAGGGTGAGAGGGTGAATGTGATTGTGGTGTTTGAAGGTGGGTGTTAATGAAGCACAGTCTTTATGGATCCAGAAACTGCATTTGTCACACATATAAGACATGCCTTCACGCTTTGTGCCACAAGCATGACATTCGAAGGAGGCCGAGCTGGACATGAGACTTAATGGGTGTTTGTGACTTTCATGGTTAACCTTTTGTGCTCTCAAAGCACAGCGTCTGTCGAGGTTGAAATTGCAGATGGAACAACCATATATGAATTCTTTCAAATCTATATCACAGCCGTCACATCTGAATTTATTAGGCCCTACTTGGAGGAGGGCAAGCGGGTGCTCAGGGTGCATTGGGTGTTCCATCTCTGCGGGTAGTTGTGCACACAATTCATGGAAATAGATAGAGGGAGAGCAATTTGTGCATTTGTACGCTACTGTTGAAACTGTGATCTGCTGCAAACACACATCGCAAGAAACGCTCTCATCAACATCATTCTTCTCATCTTCATTGAGGATCATCAACTGATGTTTACTGCTAAAATGTTGGCCTCTAACACTACATCTGATATCCACGTCAAAATCGCAGGGAGAACATTGATAGGTGAATCCGCGTATCTTGTCGCCACAAACATCACAACGTCTAGAAGACCCTGAATGTTGGAGCGTAAGGGAATGGGCATGGATCGGGTGTTTCATGTCCTCTGGAAATTCAGCACAAAATTTGTGCAAAACAAAAAAACAATATTTGCAACTGAATGCAGAACCAGAGATGTTTTCCCAACACACGTTGCAGACAATTGCCTCACCATCGTCGTTCACTTCACCGATGATCAACGGATGTTCATGGCTAAAATGTTGAAGCTCCATTTCTCTCTCACCACAATGTGCGTTTGAGTCTGTGTTTGATGATGTAAGTTCCCACGGCAACACAAGCTTATAATAAGAATAATATATTGCACAGACTATAGTAAAAACTAGGGGTGAGCATGGTTCGGATTGGATTGAATTGGGGTAAAATTAAGATCAATTCGTTATCTACGGTTCTTGAAAAATTAGAACCAATTCAATCCGTTTAAATCATGGAATCAATCCAAACCAATCCATTTAAATACGGATTGGATCGGTTTAGGACCACGGATTCACATAATTAAATAACAAAAATATATATATATAACATTTTAATTTCATAAAAATATAAACATAGCGCTATATTAGTTCCACAATAGAAATATGTTTTTCTATAATAGTGACATACTGTTCTAGAATTTAAACAAACAACCATAAGAAAACTGGTTTCACCATAAGTATTTAAACCATTTCAAATTAAAACTAAAAACTAACAAACAAAAGTAATAAAAGAAGATATTATACGGTTTTAGGTTTGAGTTTAGATTTTATATAGAATAAGAGAAGATACTATGGGGGAGGATGTATAATAAAAATATAGACTATTTGTATACGGTCTGAATCGGTTCCAATCCGGAACCGTGGGGTTCAATCCGGAACCAATCCATGGATTACAAATTTTTAATTCTTCAATCCGGAACCGAATTACAAATTTAAAAAATTAATCTAAACTTATCAAATTAGACTAGACTGAATCAGATTACAAATTTCACGAATTCCTTACGCAGTCTTAATAAAAATGCAGAAGTTGACATGTATCGATAGATTATAGGTTCTTGACAGCTGTTTCCAGCTTGACACAACAACTACATTGAAAAATGTAAACCAAAATGACTTGTTTATGTAAGTGATAGAAATGCCAAAAAGACTAGGATTAATATATATCAAATGCACATGGGTTTCATTGGTTGACGAGTACCGTTCAGCAAACACTAGTTGACGTTATCCTTTAAATAATATATTATATTATAAATATATAAATAATCATATAAAAATGTGTAACTAATCTTAAAAAAATTGGAACAATACGAGTACTGTTCGACAAACATTAGTTAATATTATCATTTAAATAATATATTATATTATGAATATGCAAGTGATCATATAAATATAAAAATGTGTAAGTAATCTTAAAAAATTTGGAACAATACAAAATTAATACAAACTCACGTAAGTAATCTCATAAAAATGCGTAAGTTAACACAAATTTTTTATAAGTGATCTCATAAATTTTTTATGGAAGACAAAATCATATAAGTTTTTAGGAACTTACGCAAGTGGTCTCGCAAAAATGCGTACGTAACACAAATTCGAGCAAGTCATTTCAGAAAATTTTGATTTAACAAAAATGCGTAAATTTTCACAAACTGTAAATGATCTCACAAAAGTGTGTAAGTAAACACAAATTTCTCATAAGTCATCTCATAGAAGTTTTGAACAACACAAAATGAAGTAAGTTTTCACAAAATTACACAAGTGATTTAAAGAAAATGCGTAAGTAACACAAATTTGAGTAAGTCATTTGAGAAAATTTTGATTTTACAAAAATACGTAAGTTTCACAAATTCACCTAAGTGATTTTGAAAAAATGCATAACACAAATTTGGGTAAGTTATTTGAGAAAACTTTGATTTCACAAAAGTGCTTAGGTTTTCCACAAACTCACACAAGTAATCTCAAAAAAATGTA
This sequence comes from Camellia granthamiana, assembly GCA_036172215.1. Classification (NCBI taxonomy): domain Eukaryota; kingdom Viridiplantae; phylum Streptophyta; class Magnoliopsida; order Ericales; family Theaceae; genus Camellia; species Camellia granthamiana. The sequence goes on from JAXFYN010000128.1 coordinate 124,020, forward strand.
TAAGTAAACACAAATTTCCCGCAAGTCATCTCATAAAAATTTTAAACAACACAAAATCAAGTAAGTTTTCACAAACTTATGTAAGTGATCTCATAAAAGTGTGTAAGTAAACACAAATTTGAGTAAGTCATTTGAGAAACTTTTGACCAACACAAAATAGTTTTCTAAATCTCACAAAAATAGTTATGTAACACAAATTTGAATTGTTATTGGTCAATTTATCCAATCAATTGATGAATCTAATCGATTGGCCAATTGATTAGTTATGTCCAAGCCATTTGATCAATTGCAAACTGAATTGGAGTGGCCAATTTTTTCAATCAATGCTTTTGTAAAATTTTAGATATACAATCAATTATAAAATAGATGAATGGTGGTCAAACCTTCCAATCAATTAGCAAATCAATTAGTGGTGACCAATCCATTCAATCAAATGCATAATCAATTCTTTTGCATGGTGTTCGACTGTCATAGACAAATATTCAAGTTGGAGACAATATGCAATTAAAAAACAGAATTTGACATGCATCGATAGATTATAGGTACTTGACAGCTGTTTCCAGCTTGACACAACAACTACATTGAAAAATGTAAACCAAAATGACTTGTTTATGTAAGTGATAGAAATGCCAAAAAGACTAGCATTAATATATTACATCAAATGCGCATGGGTTTCATTAAGTGATAGAAATGCCAAAAAGACTAGCATTAATATATTACATCAAATGCGCATGGGTTTCATTAGTGGTGTAATTTGGGTGGGCTCAACTCAAGTAATTTGAGTCTATTTTGAATTTTTTTAGGACTTGGATAAAATTTTTTCAAATTCAGTATAGATTTGGGCAAAAATTCAGAAGCCCGAATTAAATTTAGGCGGGCTTAGACAAAGACGTCAAACAACTTGAACAACCAGAAACCCGAATTATATATATAGATATATAAAAATATTAAATATACATATAAATTATTAGCCATTACATGATATTAAATTAATTTATATTATCAAATCATATTGAATATATATTATATATACAAATAACAAAAAATCTTACTTTTTTTTCTTTTTATTTTCATTCATAAATTGTAAGGACTACTATAGTGATATCTCTCTTATATTATATAAATTATTTATTTTGATGGTATTAATGATTTTGTATAAATAAATAAAAATTTGTAAATAGAGTCAAATTTTAATAATTTAATAATGTAACTGCAAAAAAAAAAAAAAAAAAAAAAAAAAAAAAAAAAAACCTAAAATTCATTTACAATTCAGGCAATTCGGGCATCTCGGACAATTCGGGTTTAACTCAGGTCGGACTTGGACAGACAACCTCGGGTTACAATTTGGACTTGGACGGGTTTGGGCAGGTCTCAGCACAACTTGAATTGGGCTTGGACAACCTCCCAACCCGTCCAAACCCGCCCGAGTTGCACCCCTAAGTTTCATCGATTGACGAGTACCGTTCAGCAAACGCTAGTTGACATTATCATTTAAATAATATATTATATTATAAATATATAAATAATCATATAAAAATATGTAACTAATCTTAAAAAATTTGGAACAATACGAGTACTGTTCGGCAAACATTAGTTAACATTATCATTTAAATAATATATTATATTATGAATATGTAAGTGATCATATAAATATAAAAATGTGCAAGTAATCTTAAAAAATTTGGAACAATGCAAAATTAATACAAATTTACGTAAGTAATCTTATAAAAATGCGTATGTTAACACAAATTTTTTATAAGTGATTTCATAAATTTTTTATGGAAGACAATCATATAAGTTTTTAGGAACTCACGCAAGTGGTCTCACAAAAATGCGTAAGTAACACAAATTCGAGCAAGTCATTTCAGAAAATTTTGATTTCACAAAAATACGTAAATTTGCACAAACTCACGTAAATGATCTCACAAAAGTGTGTAAGTAAACACAAATTTCTCATAAGTCATCTCATAGAAGTTTTGAACAACACAAAATGAATTACACAAGCGATCTAAAAAAAAATGCGTAAATAACACAAATTTGAGTAAGTCATTTGAGAAAATTTTAATTTCACAAAAATACGTAAGTTTCACAAATTCACATAAGTGATTTTGAAAAAATGCATAACACAAATTCAGGTAAGTTATTTGAGAAAACTTTGATTTCACAAAAATGCTCAGGTTTTTCACAAACTCACACAAGTGATCTCACAAAAATATATAAGAAAACACAAATTTCCCGCAAGTAATCTCATAAAAATTTTAAATAACACAAAATCAAGTAGGTTTTCACAAACTTATGTAAGTGATCTCATAAAAGTGTGTAAGTAAACACAAATTTGAGTAAGTCATTTGAGAAACTTTTGACCAACACAAAATAGTTTTCTAAAAATCATATAAGTGATCTCACAAAAATACTTATGTAACACAAATTTGAATCGTTATTGGTCAATTTATTCAATCAATTGATGAATCTAATCGATTGGCCAATTGATTAGTTATGTCCAAGCCATTTGATCAATTGCAAACTCGATTGGAGTGGCCAATTTTTCCAATCAATGCTTTTGTAAAATTTTAGATGTGCAATCAATTTTAACATAGATTGGTGGTGGTCAAGCCTTCCAATCAATTAGCAAATCAATTAGTGGTGACCAATCCATCCAATCAAATGCATAATCAATTCTTTTGCATGGTGTTCGACTGTCATCGACATATATTCAAGTTGGAGACAGCAAGTGTTGCTTGAAATAACAAGGGCACATCAGTGGATGTTGGTGTATGGTGATGTCTGTACAATACGATGGATAGATTGGTGATCTGATGGAAAAGAGGGTTATAATCAATTGGAAATATGAAAGAACTATGAGTTAAGGGAGAAAGATGTCGTCAGTGGCTTCATTGTTGAATAACAAGCAATTGTCTAGATTTTTAATTAGTTAAAGGTGATTTTATTTATTTTTTAATTATTTTGTTGTCTAATTAATTCTAAAATATTAAATTACTAAAATTTTAATATTGTGCAATTAAAAGTTGATAATAATAATTATTTCATTGTCTTCAACTAGTGAAATTTCATTATCTTTAAATAGTGAAATTTAACCATAATATTAGTAACAAAGTGAAATTTCTACTAAAGGAGTAAAATTATAAAATTAAAACCAGAGATTAACTAGTGAGTAAATGGAAAAACTATGAGTTAAAGAGAAAGATGTTGCCAGTGATTTCGTTGTCGAGCAACAAGTGATTGTCACTAGTGTAACAAGTTGAATCAAATTGAATTTATACTTTAATCTTAGTTGGGGATTTATTTTAAATTATTAAGCTCCATTCATTTTGGACCCAATTGATTGAATCGTGGCCCGTTAGTAGTCATGTAATATTGTTGTGGTTTTATTATTATTATTAGATTACCATAAAAGAGTTGTGAATATTTATAGTATGTACTATTAAACAAAATATATTTTGTGGTGAGAAAATATTATATTCACTTTTGTCATTAAAGATGTGAAATGTATTTTTAAATTTATATATATATAGGTGTATATATATAGTTAAATATTTGTTTAATTAGATATTTGTTTAGGAAATATTTATAAAAGTAAGGATTTTTTATTCAACATTTGGGAGTTCTTGGGAGGTCTTGCACTACAACATTTTTTGCACTACAAAACTCAAATAAAAATTTGTTTGGTAAATTTTTGATTTATAAATCAGTGGTCTCAGTTTATAAATTTGGCCAAAAAATGTAAACTCAAAAAATGTGTTTCCAATTTGAGTGTTGAGTTTTTTTTTTTTTTATCACCCAACACTAGCCACCACCTGCCACCATTTTCCACCACCGTCTTCCGCCACCACCACCCACCACCCACCCCTACCACCACCTGCCACCACCACTCACCACCCACCTGCCACCACCACCCGCCACCACCACAACCACCCACTACCCACCATCACCACCACCACCATCACTCACCACCCACCTGCCACCACCGCCCACCACCACCACCACCCACTCGCTACCACCTGCCACCACCCGTCATCCGCCACCCATCTGTCACCACCACCACCACCACCACCCACTCGCTACTACCCGCCACCGTCACTCCACTCACCCACCATCCATCACCACCCGCCATCCACCCGTCACCACCACCCACCCGCCACTACCCACCACCACTCGCCATCCGCCACCCACCTGCCACCACCACCCACTCGCTACCACCCAGCACCTGCCACCGTCACCCATCCATCCACCATCACCACCCGCCACCACCTACTACCACTCGCCATCCGTCACCCACCTGCCACCATCACCCGCCACCACCACCACCACTACCACCCACTCGCTACCACTCGCCACCGTCACTTACCCACCACCACCACCCGCTATCCCCCACCCACCTGCCACCACCCACTCGCTACCACCTGCCACCGTCACCCACCCACCCACCACCACCACCCGCTGCCCACCACCCATCGTCACCACTTTCCACTACCGTCTTCTGCGGCCACTTGCCACCACTTGACATTTCTCACTCTTTTTTATATTTTTAAAATTTTTTAAACATTTTGTCAATTACCAAACGCGTTTGTAGTTTATGTTTTTCTAAAAATAAACAAAAAATAAACAAAAACCAGTTTATAAAATTTTTGTAAATATAAATTGAAAACGTAAACGTTACCAAACAAACCCAAATGGTTGTCTCGATTTGTAAATTTGAGGAAAAAGCGTAAATTCAAAAAATGAGCTTACGTTAGTTTTTAAACAGAAATTTAAAAATTTTACTAACAATTTTTTTTTTCAATTAATTTTTTTTCCAACTAATACTAATCGAAGGGCCAATTGATAATACTACTTTAAACCTTAGGGAGGGGATTGTAATTTCTAAAATGTGAGGGGTGTCAATGTAATTTACCTAGTGAGGGCAAAATTGGTATTTAAAAAAATTAAATTACTGAGGGGGGAATCTGTAATGAAACTTTAAATCTCAGGGGAGGAGATGTAATTTCCAAAAGGTGAGAGGGGAACTGTAATAAACATAAACCTCAAGGGATGTCAGTGTAATTTACCCTAAAAATATTAACAAGTAGGGCTAATTACACTATTAGTCCCATTATTTTGGCTATTATGTCATTTTAGTCTTTGTAATTTCAATTAAATCGATTTTAACCTTGAATTTTTTATTTTGTCTCAAATTGATCCAATTTATAGCATTTTTTTTATGACAAATGGAACCTAATATCGATGACGGAGTAAAACAAAATACTTGGTCAATTCAGTGACTAAACCTTAACCAATCCAATGAAAATTTTCTATTAAAGACCCTAAAGCTGTTATTAATTCAAATAAATTGACGTAAAATCTAAAATTAAGTGTCAAAAGTGAATCAATTAAAACTATATGGAAGAACAAAATGTAAGGATTATTGATGTAATTTACCCAACAATTATAAGCAATTGAAAGAAATTTAGATAAATTTGTAAATTCAGAGTGAAAATCGAGTTAATTGAAACTAGATAGACTAAAATTCATGAAACTTTTTCATTGTACAGGATAGCAATTTGATTTTTTTTTCCTCCTGTTTAGTCATATAAAGTCGTTGATCAATTTTGTACATGTGACAAGTACAGTTAAAAAAACATGTTATATTGAGTTTAATTTATTTTGTGCATTTTAAATTTTTTGAAAATATATTGTCATTTTTTATTTTTCCAAAAAATGCCATTATATAGTTTGGAAAGTTTTTAGCTTAGTGGCATTTCTCAAAATGTTATAAAATATTGCTTATGACACTTTTCGCCTAATGCCATAAAAAGTAACTTGCACCTACCTAATTTAGTGACATTTTTTTAAAAATGCCATTGCTACTAAGTTTAGTGGCATCTGTTGATAAATGTCACTAAACAAATTTCTTGTGTCATTCTTTTTATAAAATGCCATAAAATTGATATGACATTTCTTTGTTGAAATGCCACTAGAGCCTTATATGTTTGTGGTTCAGTGGCATTTTTCTAAATGTGTCACCAAATATTTTTTTCGTGGCATTTTCTAAAAACAAGCCACTAATATAGTGTCACTAAAGTGTGTTTTTGTTGTAGTTTTGTGACACTTATTTATTGAAATGTCACTAGAGCCTTTTATATTTGTTGTTTAGTGGCATTTTTCAAAAACGTGCCACCAAATATTATTTTTGTGGCATTTTCTAAAAATATGCTACTAGTGTAGTGCCACTAAAGTGTGTTTTTGTTGTAGTGTTGCCGTGAGAAAAGAAAGAAAAAGGGTTCAAAGTTGGTTTTTCTTGGGTTTGATCAAGTGTAAGTCATTTTTGACCCCTAGTGCTTTGGATCGAAACGTAGATGGCGGAAAATGCGTTGTTTGGCTAAAAAAAAATTTAATTTTTGTTGCCGAAAAATTTGAAAGCTTCTTGGCTCGAGGTAGAGATTTTTTTCTACACTTTTTTATGTACTTTTACTTGATTATATGGAGCTTAGAGTTGTATATAATTTAATTAGAATTTTTGGAAAATTTGTAATTCATTTGCTTAAAAGGGAAATTTTGAGAAAAATAAAGAGTTGTTGCCCAAATTGTGAAAGTGTAAACTTGGAATATGTTTTGTAAGGTTATGAAAGAGCTATGTTTTAAATTTGAACAAAAATGGACTTTGATTCGATCGGTTTTGAAATTTTTACCGTTTTGCGACCAAAAGAGCATTTTTAAAGAAAACAAAGGAATTACGTTTAACTTTTGCGGCTTTTGATCAAAATAAGATGTCATAGTTGAATAATTCTTGGAGAATGAGTTTGGAAAGAAAATCATGTTTTCTTGGGCATTAACGATATTATTTTGCTTAATGTATCTATTGGAATAAAACCGACACGGTTAGAAATGTACCTTGAGAGGTTACCGGACGTGATTGTGATATGAAAGCTAGTGTAGTTGTTCATATTTGATGAGATGTGGAATAGATTGTATTTATCAAAATTTTTTGGAATTTAATTGTTTAAATATCTGTTTAGAAATATCTATTTTGGGCTATCGGAGGAGGATAGCCATGATTGTTGTAGAAAGGCATGAGACTTAGGTAAATTGAACCACATTTCTAGTTTGTTGCATTGGACATTGCATTACATTCATTTCATTGGAAATGTATCTGTTTTTGATAAATGTTTTGGAAATGTATCTGTTTGCGAAAAGATGAATACTTGGTGAATCTGGGTAAGGGGTGTAGAACCCTGCGGTTAGGTGTCGAGCCTTCTAGTTTACTGGTAAAAATGATAGTGGTAGTGCATTAGGGCCTATTTGCAGACACTCACCTTGAGATTTAGAGAGCTTGTATTCGTGTAACAGATATGGTTTAAAATAGAAATGGCTTTATATTTGTTGTTGCATCTCAGCCTTGCATGCTTTATAAAAAGAGAGATAAACTGTTTTATCATGAGCATGACATGAGCATACTTCTTTTTAGTCTTGTCATGATCCATATGTTGTGTAGTGTATCTCTACTGACTTGTGGCTCATCCTATAAGGGAAACTATTTCTAGTACATGTGATATGCCTTCGCTAAGGCACTGACTTGGGAGGACTCGGAGCTAAGGCTTCATTTTTGTTTTATTGTTATTTGTTGAATGTAAGCCCATGGCTGTATTTGCGTTGAGTTGAAACTCCATTTTGTGTAACCAAGAATGTTCTTGGATAAATTTGTAAGCCTGTAAGACACTTATTATCTGTTTGGTTTCCATTTCATACTTGTTGTAAAATACATGCTTGGGATTGGAACTGGAGTGTTGAGATGTGAACAACATGTATTTGGCATTTGGGATTTAATGGAAATGGATGTATGGAATAATTAGTTATATATATATATATGTGTGTGTGTTTTTCTATCAGATGGGTTTTGTTGCATAAATAGATATACCCTGCCCAATTTTCGGGCATTACAACTAGATTTTTAATTAGCTAATGATAATTTAATTTTTTAATTTATTCTTTATGCGTGTAGTTACCAAAATTTTAATATTGTTTAATTAAAACTTGATAGTAATAATTATTTCATTATCTCCAACTAGTGAAATTTCATATAGTGACATTTAGCCTCAATGTTTGGGTGAAATTTAACTATTAGCAAGTGAAATAAATGAGTAAAATTTATAAAACTAAATGCCAAAGATGGACTAACTAGTAAATTAGTATATTTATTGAAGGGTTTAATTGTATCATTTTATAGTTCATATAGTAAAGTGATACTTTGTGATAGTTTCAGTGGAGAGGAGTAAATTGATATTTCATGATAGCTTTAAGACAGTCAAATAATAAGGGAGTGTGTGATATTTTCGTACAGCAGAAGAGAGGCCTACAATAACATAGAATTGCAGAAGAATCACGAGTTCAATGAGAAAAAAAAGTATGTTTTGATCCCTTTGACAATTGCCTCTGCAAATTTTAATTTTTCCATCGACAAAATGGAGACAAAGAGACATAACTAGAAAGGTAGAAAAAAATAAATAAATAAAGGCTCGTGATGGATCTAGATAAGTGTTATAGTAGATCTAAAATCTTATTGCCGCAACAATGGTGATGGACAATCGTGATGGATATTCAATTATTTATTTATGACAATAAAAAATAATATATCTTTTTTTTTTTAATTTGAAAAACTAATACTATGTTTGATTTAGAATTGAAAATTTAATTTTGAATTTTCAATACTTTTTTTTTTGTTTTAAGTGAATTTTATTAATATTTTAATTAAAACTTTTAATTTTTAAATTCAGTTAATCTATATATAATTAAAAATTTTTTAAAATTGCTTAAAATATTTTTTAAAAATTCAGTGAAAATAAAAAACAAAAAAAATAAAAAATTTTAATTTTATGAAAAGTAAATCCTGAAAACTGAAACTAAACAAGTAGATTGGTTTCAACTCCTCGGTTTTTATTTTTTGAATAGACATATCCCTTAACTTGATAGATAAATTAAATTGATGTTTTTTTGAATTTTAAATGAGTTTGATTTAGAAGAATTGGGGAATAACTTTACAGACAATTCTATATGGGGCACTAGATTGCATGCCTTGCAGACAGCCACCTCACTAGTATACATATATGCATACATGTTTCTTTCATATGTATATATATAATGTGAATTGTTGCAAGTGTGAATTTTTTAGAAATGTGATAGTTATAATTGTGAACATTCATACTTAAAACTGCAACGCAAAATCCTTTTTTATCAATAAAACTTACTAAAACACTAACACATTTTAAAATAATTTAAAGGGCAAATTACACTAATAGTCCTTAGAGTTTGGGGGTCGTGTCACTTTGGTCCCTGACTTTTCAATTGTGACACTAACAGTCCCTATAGTTTGGGGCTCGTGTCACTTTGATCCCTGACTTTTCAATTGTGACACATTTGACCCTGAATTTTGAATTTTGTTCCAAATAAGGACAATTGAAGATACTATTACTCAATTTTAAAGATAAAGTCATCAATTTGATAAAATATAAACTAATTTGACAAAAATAAATGTCAAAAAAAATATTTTTGAATTTTTAAGCATTATTTCTACCCACTAGAGATAAAATTATACAAAATTAATAAATCTTTTAAGCATTTATTTATTTATTTATTTACCAAATTAATTCTTATTATGTCTTTGGTGGGTAGAAATAATGCTTAAAAATTCAAAAATATTTTTTTTGACATTTATTTTTGTCAAATTAGTTTATATTTTATCAAATTGATGACTTTATCCTTAAAATTGAGTAATGGTATCTTCAATTGTCCTTATTTGGAACAAAATTCAAAATTCAGGGACTGTTAGTGTCACAATTGAGAAGTCAGGGACCAAAGTGACACGAGCCCCAAACTATAGGGACTGTTAGTGTCACAATTGAAAAGTCAGGGACCAAAGTGACACGACCCCCAAACTATAGGGACTATTAGTGTAATTCGCCCTAATTTAAAAAGAGGATTAACTACATTTTGCCTTCATGTAGTTCAGTCTAAAAATATATGGATTCGATCCAAATTAACTGTGTTTGTTTTACAAGCACTGAATTGAATGCGTGAGGCAAATTAACTGTGTTTCTTTGACATTTTTACCCTTTTTTCTTTCTTTTTTCTTTTCCTTTCTTTTCTTCTTTTTTCTTTTCTTGTCCGGCCCTTTTCGTCACTATACTGCAACATTGCTAAACCATTCACTTTGCCCTTCTTTTGTTTTTCTTCTTGCCACTACCTCCTATCTTCTCTCTCCCATTTTTTTCTCTTCTTTTTTGCCATGGCTGCTGAGTATATATATGTATATATTTATATATTTGTGGGTTGTATGGGGTCTTTTTCTTGTCTAGTTTGGCTGGAACCAAAATAAATAAATAAAAAAAATAATACTAAGGATTATTAAAAAAATGTAATGAAGATTTTTTATCTTTTAATTAGTGTGTGGTATTTTATTATATATAAAATTCAAATGTACAAAATTGTCATGAAACATGACTACTAAAAAAAGTACTTTTTGCGACCGCTGCAAGCCGTCGCAAATAAAAAAATGACAGTCGCAAAAGACCTTTTGGGACGGCCCATGCGACGGGGATTGCGAATGTGGGGGTGGCAAATACTTTTTGCCACCGCAAAATAGTAGTCGCAAACTATTTGCGACCACCTAATCTACTTATGGTGACTAATGTTTTGCCGCCGCAAAAAAAATAAAAATAAAATACCTATAATGTATTAGCGACCATCTTGTTATCGCCGCAAAAAAAAATGCCTACAATGTTTTAGCAACCTATATTCTCATATATATTCAAATATTATATACAATAAATGTAAAGTGATATTTGCAAAAATTCTAATAATCATGTATTATTTTCCATCACTTCCCTCAACAAAAATATTTTTCTTCAAAAAAAAAAAAAAAAGTGTGCATACAAAATATAAACTTCAATATATGCAAAACAAATATCCATCACATCCTTAAAAGTATTTATACAAAATACTAATATATTCAAAAAAAAAAAAAAATCTCAGTTTAGCTCTCAATATCACCCATTCAATCATATCAACTACTCGCTCAACACTACCTGTAAAAATATACATCAATATATTAGTTGACTAACTTGGATGCCAAAACAAAAATGTATACAAATAGCACATTAATTGACAAAATAATTAGCTCTAAGAATATTGAAAAATTACTTGAACTTGATTATCTTCTAATTCAACTGAACAAATTAGTGATGCTAATTGCGTAAAGAACACCTTGCAACAGAAATTTTAAGAATTTGAGTCAGGAATTTTTCTAAGAGTAAGCAACTGTGCTACAGCACCAGTTTAACTACAATTGAATTCATAACACAAAACTCATAAATTAAATGCACAACAGATAAATGATCATATAGACACATAAAATATTGTTAATTTATATTTTGTCAGATAACTAACTCTTTGTAAAGATTCTCTATCTAATACTTGTTATGAACTGTGTGACTGAGGATGAACCTCATGCAATCACAATCAGAGTTGGAAGGGTAAAAGCCCCATTGCTCCGAAGACTTGTGTTTGAGATATTAGGGAGATTTTCAATGGAGGGTGTGTTTTGGAGAGTTTTCTCATAGAGATAACTACAGCAGTGTGATTGATCCCATCTCACTAGGGAGCATTCTTCCTTAATTGGGCTACCAAAGGAGTCCTGTATTTGGACATATTAGGAATAAAATTGGCCATGTAATTTACAATACCAAGAAATTGTTGGACCTGCTTGTATGTAAGATGTTCATTACGGAAATTTTGTGAGTCTAACCATCACATCATACCATATAGAAGCAAAAACTAGATGGTAACACAACAGTACCTTTGACAGCTTCATAAACTCGTTCATGACCCTTTTGTAACAATCCTCACAAACAGCTGGTGGAACTTCTACACTCAATCTAATCTGAATAAAAAAAAAAAAAACCATACTCAATTACAAATACATATAAAGCAGTATTTTTACAAATATACTCTAATTAACAAGTGTACGTTGGCCAATAAATGTAGAAGGAAAAAAAAAAGTTGAGAAATGCAGTATAGGATACTCAGAATCTCATGAACATGACAATAAAATAGTACACTTTGAAATTGGACAAGAAAGTAAAAACCCAATAAAATTAGCTCCTAACAGCTTATTGTGTTCTGGATGATGATATCTGCTCTTCTTCATATCACTTGTGTTGTGTAAAAAATTTCACGAGTTTAAAGTAGAGAACAAAGGAAATGCCAGATTATCTACGTAAACTCATCCAGATAAGAAATAGGAGAGCAGATATCATCATTGAGTGCTTCAGAGTTCACTGGTTTTAAAAAAACAAAAATTTATACAAATAGTGAATTGTCTACATACCTTCCAGAGACAAATGTGAAAGAACCCTCAATAGAGCCTGAAGAAGATGACAAAGGCATGCAACTTTCGTAGACAAATTCTTTCTCGCCCGGAAGTAAGAGAGGAAACTGCAAAGAAGCCAAAAGGGAAAGCAATATTACCAAAATGAACGAAAAGGGGACCAAGCCATCCATCATATAAGTTGTAATATTAATGAAAGAAAATTAGAAAGCCCTTCTAACGTCTAAGAAAAAAAGGAAGCTTCTGATTTTGAGCACCTTGAGAAACCAATCTAGAGTGGTCAAAGAGGTAATTTTCTTCACTATACTCACCAGATTTCCCTACTACGAGGTTATCAAGGATAGCTTCTGACATCGGTGGGCCCATAGAGGTTTCTGGCCCACCACTTAGAGCCTAATCCACGGTTTAAGCACTAAAATCCAACACTACTGAAGCCCAACATTACATCAAGACCCAATGACATCTAAACACTTGTCAAGAGAAGAAACAGCCACGTAAGTAGACAAAGATCTTACAGATTTATTACACCATACATCAACCATTAATGAGGCCCCTGCAGCATTAAATGCGATAATCCCTTCACGTCGGAATAGGCAACCTCACCATTAACAAGGCAAGCTAGAGCTTAGACTTTCGGCCAACGGGACAGGTCGGAGTGGACAAGGAAATGATGGACAAAGGATATAAGGAGCCTTCCAAGACACAAAAGGTTAGGCTATCTATTACTATTCTCTGACTCTCACCATTAACTTCTCTCTCTAGCTTGATCATCGGAGGGTCCGCTGGGGGACTCCCGTTCCCCGTTGGGCATTCGTGCAGGTACATTGCTGGGCTCATTGACCAGAGAATGGAGTCGTGAGCAAGGATCGACTAGTCTCGACCCCCAGGTATTAGTAGTATCATCAGTTGTGCCGTTTGTGGGAATGCTACTCCGCGTAACAGTTGTGCTCATTGTTACCAGGGACCCGTTCTCGATAATCCCTCTCCTCTGGCCATCAAGGTGGATGGTCACAACGAGATCCACGGCTTTCCAACACAACGTTGTCACCCCCAAGCCGACCCTTCCAATCCGAATAACCCATCTCAATACTTCACAGAACTCACCAACAGCATCAATCGCTTGGCTGAACAAAATTAGGCCTTGATCAATGCTTTACTCCAGCAGAACCTCCCGATACCTCCTCCACCACCACAACATATCCTTCCCAATCTGGAACAAGCCCTGAGCCATCCTTTCCAACATGCCCACCTCTCCAACTTAGAGGGTTGGCAAGCCCTACTGCAAGACATGCCTCATCCACCTCAAGTTTTATATCCTTCCGCTCAAACACCTGCCCTTGAGGGAGAGGCCAGCAGTGTCCAGCCTCCACTGCACTTGGGAGGTGACAATGTTCCTATCTGGGATGCGGAACGCCTAACCATGAAACTCCACCTTCAAGGGGTCATGTAGAACATATAGAACAAGCCCTCGACAACAACCAACTCCCCGTTTGTCGCCTCTATCAAGAACAAACCCTTACCCTCCAAGTTCAAGATGCCTTCGATCGACTCTTTAGACGGCACAACGGATCTAGTTGACCATTCGGAGACTTACAGAACCCTAATGATCCTCCATGCTTTCCCTGACGAAATCATGTATCGGGCTTTCCCCGTGACGCTCAAGGGGTCAGCTCGACTATGGTTTAGTTAGCTACAACCAGACTCTATCTCTACTTTCCAACACCTAATTGATTCTTTCCTGAGCCACTTCATTGGCGCTCAGCGCCAATGGCGTCCGGTAACTCAACTTCTTAATATCTGCTAGATGGAAGGGGAGTCGCTACGTAGCTTCGTCACCCGTTTGAACACCGAAGCCCTACAGGTGGCGGAAAACAACGACAAGGTCATTCTCACGGCTTTCATGGCCGGTTTACGATCATCCGATTTCGTCTTCTCCCTTTCCAAAAACCCACCAACCTCCATGGCCACCCTCTTGTCCAAGGCCCAAAAATATATGAACGCCGAAGACTCTTTGGTACCCCACCAAGATACTATAACTAAAAATCCAACCCTAGGGAGAAAAGAAAGCAATCTGACTCCAGACCCCCCTAATACACAACAAACCCCTCAGTACACTGACTGAACTGCCCGTGTCAACCGAGCGGCATCTACCCGACCCGCCCAGTCGGTTCGAGCGGTATATTCCCCTCAATTCCCCTATGGAACAAGTCTTGAACCAGATCTAACGAGATTACAACCTGAAATGGCCCCAGCCATCACGGTCTCCTTCCAACCGGCGAGATCAATTTAAGTATTGTCGTTTCCATCAGAACCACGGTCACAACACAGAGGAATGTGTTAACCTTAAAGACCAGGTAGACAACTTGATACGCTAGGGGCGCCTCAGTCGGTTCATGGCAGCTCGTCTCCAGCAGTGGCCAAAACCTGAACCTGCCGGGGGACACCGCCGACACATCCCTCCTCGACAACCCGCACGACCTAACCGAGACAATGACTAGCCCCCACTACCACCTCGAGCACAAGGCAACCCCTCTCCTCTGATCAGAGAGATCAGAGTCATCACTGGCGGGCTTGTGGGCGGAGGACCATCCCGTTCGACCCAACGAGCCGAACTCAGAAAAATTAGACAGGGCTCCGACAAGGAAGTCGCCACATTGGATCGCCCTTTCAAACATCCCAAGCAGTGGACTGAACCCATCACTTTTACTGAGGCCGACTACATAGGCATTCGTTACCCCCATGACAACCCTCTCGTCATCTTTGCTCTCTTATCCAATTACAAGGTCAGACGGGTGCTTGTCGATAACAGTAGCTCTTCAGACATCATCTTCCTGAACGACTACCGCCAGCTTAAGGTCGGAGAAGAAAAGTTGTCCCCTCTCCATACCCCCCTAGTCGGCTTCACGGGGGATCGAGTGACCTCCATAGGTTCCATCAATCTTCCTATCACCATCAGAGAGTACCCACGGCAGACCACCAAATTACTCATTTTCCTTGTCGTCGATTGCCCTTCTGCTTATAACATCATCCTCGGGCGCACAGCTCTCAACGCTTTCCAAGCCATCACCTTAACATACCACCTCACCATGAAATTCCCCACCAATCTTGGGGTAGGCACTGTGAGGGGAGAGCAAATGATGGCTAGAGAATGCTATATTGCGTTACTCAAAGAGGTCAAGCTAAAGGAGGCCATGATCATCGAGGGGCTCAATGTCAGAGACGAAGGAGAGTTAGTCAGAGGGGAACCAGTGGAATAACTTGTCAAAGTCCTCATCGATCCTATGAACTCAACCAAAACAACCAAGATCAGCAGCCAACTATCCTCCCAGGCCAAAGCCGACCTCACAACCCTCCTAATAGAGCACAATGACGTGTTTGCCTGGACCCATTCTGACATGCCGGGCATCGATCCCTCTTTCATCAGTCACCATCTCAACATCGAGCCCCACTTCCGACCTTTCCACCAGAGGCAGCACATCTTTTACCTGGAATGCAATGCTCTCATTGCTTCTAAAGTAGACAAGCTCCTGAAGGCTCAGTTCATCCAAAATATGGATTACCCCAAATGGTTGTCCAATGTAGTCCTGGTCCGCAAAAACAATGGTAAATGGCGACTCTGCGTTGATTATTCCGATCTTAATCGAGCTTGCCCCAAAGATAGTTATCCCTTCCCTCGGATAGATAAGTTGGTCGACGCCATCACCGGACACCAGATGCTTAGTTTCATGGATGCCTTCTCTCGCTACAATCAAATTCTGATGCACCCGGCCGATCAGGAACACACCTCCTTCATCACAGATAGAGGGACTTATCACTATCGTGTTATGCCATTCAGACTAAAAAATGTCGAAACAACTTACCAACGTCTGGTCAACACCGTCTTTTAACATCAGATTGGGAGAAACATGGAAGTCTACGTCGACGACATGCTAGTCAAGAGTAACCTCTCCCTTGATCACTTGGCCGACCTGCAAGAAACCTTCGAGACCTTGCGCAAATACCAGATGAAGCTAAATCTGGAGAAGTGCGCCTTCGGCGTAGGATCTGGAAAGTTCTTGGGCTTCATGGTCAGCCAATGGGGCATCGAGGCCAACCCCGAAAAGATCAAGGCCCTAATAGAAATGTGGTCTCCCAGAATGGTCAAGGAGGTTAGACGTCTCACAGGCAGAGTCGCCGCGCTCAACCGTTTTATTTCCGGAGCAACAGACAAGTGCCTTCCATTTTTTAAAGTCCTCCGATAGGCTTTTAAGTGGAATACCGAATCTGAGGAAGCTTTTCAACAACTCAAGCAGTGTATGGCCAACCCCCCCTCCTCTCTCAAGCGCACCCAGGTGAAACCCTCTTATTCTACCTAGCCGTATCAAACACTATAGTTAGTGCTGCCCTCATCAGGGAAGATAGCTTGGTACAACGTCTACTCTACTATATCAGCCGTGCTCTCAAGAGGGCGGAACAAAACTATCCCCTGTTGGAAAAAATGGCATTTGCCTTGGTCATAGCCTCAAGGCACCTTCGGCCTTAATTCCAAGCTCACTCCATCGTGGTTTTTACCGACCAGCCTTTGAAAAAGGTCATGCAACAAACAAAGTTGTCAGGCAGACTGATTGTAATAACCCTGACCCTGATTAACGCTAATCGGAACTTAATTACGCATAATAGCAATTGCGAGAAAATCTGGAATTAATTTGCATGTGTATTGCATGAATTATGTGTTTCTATCTGTACGGTGTCGAAATATCTGTTCGTGTTTTAAACTTTAATTCGCAATTTGGAAGCCTTATCGGCACCCGATTCCGAAATTGATTAGTGTTTGAGACTAGTTGGATTTTATGTGATTTTATGGTATATTTATCTGAAAAGTGATTTGGTATGATTAAATTAGATTAAAATAAGTTAAATTGCATAGTTTGGCATATTTACCATTTTGCCATCTAGTGGAACACTACACCATACATTGTCCAAGACTTAGTCTTGCCTTATACAACATTTCATCAGCCCATTGTTGAGTGTCTCAACCGACTAGAGAGAGAGAGGGTAGGAGAAAAGCTTGAGTTCTTGAGTTTTGGCTTAGAGAATTGAAGGGATTCCTGCATATTTGGACTTCTAGACTTGAAATTGAAGCTCTAGGTAAGGAATTTAACCTCTCCTTGTTGTGTTTAAGCTTGATCATGCCTAGTCCTTGTGACCTTAGTGATTTGAGCCTTGAATTGGTCCATATATGTTGAATTGAAGCTCATATCATGCATGCATGTCTACATTGTTGCATTTTGAGGGTGATTACATGGGGTTCGTTACATGCATGTCCATATTATTGTTAGAATCCATGTTTTCATCTTGTCTTTGGAAGATTTGGGCTCATTAGAGCATGTTTTGAAGCTTTGACATGGTTTAAATCCATGCATGTCATGTTTGTAGAATGTTCATGAAAATTTGGTTTGAAGTGGGCTTAATTAAACACCCTTGGGCTTTGATTTCTCAAGTGAGCTTTAAAATCATGCAATAGTATGTGTTTACAAGAGATTTCCAGAAATTTGGCCCAACAGGATCGGATTTGGAACATCAAACTTGAGTTTTAAGCTTGGAACTCAAATCTGGAATTTCCAGATTTTGGTCGTCCGCTCGAGCGGGGGAAGTGCCGCTCGAGCGGGAAAATCGAGCTCCCAGCATCTTGCACTGTTCATCAGTCCGCTCGAGCGGAGGAATGTACGCTCGAGCGGAGGACTGGGTGACACGCTCGAGCGGGCGTCGAGCGGGAATTTCACCCATCCAGTACTTTTTGGTCCGCTCGAGCGGGGAAGTTGACGCTCGAGCGGAGACCTTTGTTTGCTTGTCCGCTCGAGCGGGGAAACATGCGCTCGAGCGGGACTCTGTTTTCACTGAAATTTCTGAAAATGTTTCTAATGCATTCTTTTGTATCCTCATCCCATCCTAGGCATTCCTAGGCCATGTTTAAGGCTCTATACTAAGGGTAAGAGGTTAGGTACACACTTAGAATCGTTGGTGTGAGCTTTGTACAATTAGAAATGCGTATTTCAAGTGTGTACCCGTGATGTGTTATGTAGGTCACGTGCCGCAATCTGTTTGACCCTTTTGACTTCGTCTACCTGTATCAACGCCCACTGTGAGTAATAACTCCGTAAAGTTATGTTTAACTTTAAGTATTTTCTGATTGATATGATATGGTCTGCTTTCTGAAATGCTACGTTATGAATTATGAATGAATGTCCAATTTTCTGAAATGTATTGTGGCACCCTTAGTTTATATGGCCCTCGCCCGGGGGTGATAATACCGTGGCATATGGCCCTCGCTCAGGAGTGATAATACCGTGGCGTATGGCCCTCGCTCGGGGGTGATAATACCGTGGCATAAGGCCCTCGCCCGGGGGTGATAATACCGTGGCATATGGCCCTCGCCCGGGGGAGATAATACCATGGCATATGGCCCTCGCTCGGGGGTGATAATACCGTGGCATATGGCCTTCGCCCGGGGGTGATAATACCGTGGCATATGGCCCTCGCCCGGGGGGTGATAATACCGTGGCATATGGCCCTCGCCCGGGGGTAACAATACCGTGGCATATGGCCCTCGCCCGAGGGTGATAATACCGTGGCCTATGGCCCTTTCTTGGGGGTAATAATACCATGGTTACTTGCGCGCAAGATATGGACCCTTATGGTTGTTGGTACCAACTCTGTTTGTGGTCTCTAGACCAATTTGATCTGTTAGCTAATGGGTGTACCACATATGATCTTATGCAGAATCTGAATATGATTATGACTATGAGCCTGTATCTGAATCTATTTCTGATTTGAAATCTGAATATGCATAAGGCTCTATTGCTGATAGGATTGTGTTCTGATAATAACTCTGGTTTATAACTCTGTGATGGACTTTATTCATTAAAACCTTTACTCTGTTATTATTCACTGGGCTTTCGCTCACAGTTTATATTATATATGTAGGTGAGCCGGCACAAGACCCTGGCCAGAGTTGATGGCCCCTCTGTTTGTTTTTGGTTAGCCACCCGTTGCGCCTCCCGAGGAGGTTCCGCCGGAAGCCCGATGCTATGGCAGTTTTGCACCTCATGCTAGTCTTTGTACCTGTTTTGTTAAATGAATCTTGGGATGTACTTATGTAAATATTCTGTACATATGGGTGTACCTAACTAGCATGTCTATGTATATAAATAAGTTTTGAATTTTCTGTCCCATGTACGTCATCGCAGCTCATTGGACCTTGTTTACTTTAGGTGTTTGCTTCCGCAGCCCCTTACTATTTGTTATTTTGTTTGGAGGCCGTAGGTAATCCACGGATTACTGGCCGGTTACGGTACTAAACCTTTAGGTGCGCGTTTGGGTCGTGACAAAGTGGTATCAGAGCACGAGTTATACCGCACACACAGGTCCTTATGAGCTTAGGATGTCCTAGTAAGAATTAGGGGCATTCCATCTGCATGTGTGAGTGTGTGGTAATGCAACTGAATATTAAAATTGAAGGTACATTTGAATATACCTATGCTTAATATCCTTTGGTGTCTGTATAGTAAAATGGAGAACTCAGGGGGAAGTGGTGGAAGTGAATCGTCTGAGGTTTGCATGAGCCGAATGGAACAGATGTTGGTAGCATTGACTGAGACCCTAACACAGCAACAAAGGCAGCAACCCTTACCTCCTCCACCTCCACCGGTACAAGTTGAGGCAGATAACAATGGCATCATAAATCTGACACAGAAATTCATGAAGATGAAACAGCCGACATTCTATGGTGGGATTGAGCCGTTGAAGGCAGAAACATGGTTGCTTGAGATGGAGAAATTGTATGAGGTGTTTCCTTGTTCAGAAAACCAAAAAGTCCTTCTAGCCACCTATACTCTGAAAGATGAAGCCCGAAGGTGGGGGTTACTGATCCAAAATGGCCATGAAAATATGATATGGGCTCAGTTTAATGCAATCTTCTACGACAAGTACTTTCCCCAGTGCTTTCGGAACCGAAATGTTTCAGAATTCCAGGAACTCAAACAAGGCAGAATGTCTGTAGCCGAGTATGAAGCTAAGTTCACCAAGCTAGCCAGGTTTGCTCCCCACATGGTGGACACGGACTTCAAAAAGGCCCGCAAGTTTGAAAATGGTTTGAATCTGGATATACTGGATAGGGTGGGAGTCCTGAACCTACCCACATACGTGAGCGTCTTAGATAGGGCATTGATGACAGAATCTATCCTAGCAGCAAAGAAACAAACTCTTGTTCCACGGACTGATTGGACAGGGAAAAGATCAGGGAACAGCTTTAAAAAGGGTCGTTCATTCTACGGAAATAAGAAGCGTAACACAGGGTCATACAGTAATTTAAGCCAAGGTAGTGGCTCTACGCCAATTTGCCCTGATTGTGGGAAGAAGCACGGAGGTACTTGTTACCGAACAAAAGGTGCATGTTTTAGCTGTGGCAAGATAGGCCATATGATGAGAGATTGTCCACTTAGATCTGAGACTACTAGCCATCATGTAGCAAGTATAGCGGGATCCGCTTCTGGGGCCAAAACCAACGTCAAAGCCAATGTAGGAAAGGAACCGTTGAGGCAAGGGAGAGTGTTCGCCTTAGTGCTTGGTGACGTACCCAACACCTATATGGTGGTGTCAGGTGCACTCTTTATATGTTCTGAAAGTGAATGTGTATTAATAGATTCTGGTTCTACACATTCCTTTGTATCGCATGCTTTCTCTCGGAAACTGACTAGACCTTTAGAGCTTATGACATACGTGTTATCTGTGTCTACACCGTCTGGAAGTTCTATGATGTGTACTCATGTTTATCCAGCATGTGATGTTATGGTTGGTGATATGATGTTGTATGTGGACTTATTGCCTTTGGACATTCATCATTTTGATTGTATTTTGGGGATGGATTGGCTGACTAAATACTGTGCTACCATTGACTGTGCAAACAAAACTGTGGTGTTTAGACCGCCGGGTATGCCTGAATTTATCTTTAGAGGGAATGGGGTAGTTCCTCCCCCATACTTAATTTCAGCTATGAAAGCTGTAAAATTACTTAGGAAGGGATGTAGGGGTTATTTGTGTTGCATATTAACCACAACATCTGCCAATACTATTGTAGAAACAATCCCTATTGTTTGTGACTTTCCCGATGTGTTTCCAACCGATTTACCGGGGGATTTAGTCGACAGAGAAATTGAGTTTACCGTTGAGGTGTTTCCAGGGACACAACCTATTTCCAAGACTCCCTATAGAATGTCTATTTCTGAATTGAAAGAATTGAAAACCCAACTTCAGGAACTGTTAGACAAGAACTTTATCCGTCCGAGTACTTCACCTTGGGGTGCTCCCGTCTTGTTTGTCAGAAAGAAGGATGGGTCTTTGAGATTGTGTATAGACTACCGGGAATTGAACAAGGTGACTATCAAAAACAAATACCCTCTGCCCCGAATAGATGACTTGTTTGATCAGCTTCAGGGTGCCCAAGTGTTTTCTAAAATTGACCTTAGGTCCGGGTATCATCAATTGAAGGTTAAAGCCGAAGACATAGAGAAAACTGCATTCCGAACTAGATATGGACATTATGAATTCTTGGTAATGCCATTTGGGATGACAAATGCACCTGCAGCTTTCATGGATCTTATGAATAGGGTGTTTAAATCATATCTGGATGAATTTATTGTTGTGTTTATTGATGATATTCTGATATACTCTAAAGACAGGGAAGAACATGAGAATCATCTGAGAACCGCCTTGCAGATTTTGAGAGAAAAGAAGTTGTATGCTAAATTGTCTAAGTGCGAATTTTGGCTTGACAGTGTGGCATTTCTGGGCCATGTGATCGACAAAAATGGTGTTTCTGTGGACCCGCAGAAAATTGAGGCTGTTGTAGATTGGCCGAGACCTACAAATGTGATCGAAGTCCGAAGTTTTCTTGGACTTGCAGGCTACTACCGGAGATTTGTGAAAGACTTCTCAAAGCTCGCCTTGCCATTGACTTAGTTAACTCAGAAAAACATGCCATTTGACTGGAATGATCAAAGAGAGGCAGCTTTCCAAGAGTTGAAAACCAGGTTAGTGACTGCACCAATCTTAACTTTGCCAAATGGTACTGATGGGTTTCAAGTGTACAGTGATGCTTCTTATAAAGGCTTGGGGTGTGTGCTAATGCAAAATGGGAAGGTGATTGCCTATGCTTCTAGACAACTCCGATCCCATGAAAAGAATTACCCAACACATGATCTTGAATTGGCAGCCGTAGTGTTTGCTTTGAAAATATGGCGTCATTACTTGTATGGGGTGACTTGCGAAGTGTACACCGACCATAAAAGCTTGAAGTATTTCTTCACTCAAAAGGAATTGAATATGAGACAAAGACGCTGGTTAGAACTAATCAAAGATTATGACTTGCAAATCTTGTACCATCCAGGGAAGGCTAATACTGTGGCAGATGCATTGAGCCGAAAATCGGGTGCAACTGTGTCGTGTTTGTTATCCAACCGAAAGGACTTGTCGACTGACTCTGAACAAGATGGACTAATATCTGCTATCTCTGCTCAACCTACTATTCTTGATGAGATTAAACAAAAATAATGTGAAGATGAACACTTGAAAAAGATTATAGAGGAATTTGATTCGAAACCGAGGCCAGAATTTGTGTTTGAAAATGGTGTGTTGAAATTTCAGAACTGTCTTTGTGTGCCTGATTGCTATGATTTGAGGAAACGTGTTATGACCGAAGCTCACAGTAGTAAATTTGCTATGCATCCGGGGAACACAAAGATGTACCATAATTTGAAACTGAATTTTTGGTGGCCTGGAATGAAGAGGAGTATTGTAGACTTTGTGGCTAGATGTCTACATTGCCAACAAGTTAAAGCGGAACATCAACGACCTGCCGGTTTGCTACAGCCACTCCCAATACCGGAATGGAAATGGGAGCATATCACTATGGACTTCATTGTGGGATTGCCTCGCTCTTCTCAAGGTATGGATTCTATTTGGGTTATAGTTGACTGTTTAACTAAGTCTGCACATTTTCTGCCTGTCAAAACCATTTATAATGCTGATAAATTGGCCAGCATCTGTATGACTGAAATTGTGAGATTGCATGGAGTGCCAGTATCTATCGTGTCTGACAGGGACTCAAAATTTGTATCAAGATTTTGGCAAAGTTTGCAACAGGCCTTGGGAACAGAATTGAGATTGAGTAGTGCTTACCACCCACAGACTGATGGCCAAACTGAACGAACTAACCAAACTCTGGAGGATATGCTCACAATGTGTGTGTTAGACTTCCAGGGAAATTGGGAAGCTTACTTTCCATTAGCTGAGTTTGTGTACAACAACAGTTACCACTCGAGCATTGGAATGGCTCCTTACGAAGCTTTGTATGGAAGAAAGTGTCGATCTCCAATATGTTGGGCTGAAGTAGGTGACAGACCTTTGTTGGGACCAGAGCTTGTGCAAGAAACAACTGAGAAAGTGAAACTGATACAGCAGCATTTGAAAACTGCACAAAGTAGGCAAAAGAGTTATGCCGATGTTCGGAGAAGAGAAAGGGAATATGAAGTGGGGGATCATGTGTTCATCAAGGTGACCCCAATGAAAGGTCAAACTCGGTTTGGTGTGAAGGGAAAATTAGCGCCAAGGTATGTTGGACCTTACGAAGTTCTCGAAAAGATCAATCCGGTGTCATATCGAATAGCCTTACCTCCAGTGATGGAACATATGCACAATGTCTTCCATGTATCGATGCTTCGGGAATATTTGAGAGACCCACTCCACGTTATCGAACCGACACATGTACATGAAGAAAGGCCTATCCAGATTGTGAATCGAAGGGTTAAAAGATTAAGAAACAAGACAATACCGTTGGTTAAAGTGGACTGGCAAAATCATGGAGGGACCTACGCAACTTGGGAAACCGAGGAAGACAAGAAGAAGAGATATCCGGAATTGTTCCCTTTAGGCCCAATGTTGACTCCGAATAAAGGTAATTTGAGTTTGGGGACCAAACTCTTTTAAGGGGGGAAGACTGTAATAACCCCGACCCTGATTAACGCTAATCGGAACTTAATTATGCCTAATAGCAATTGCGAGGAAATCTGGAATTAATTTTCATGTGTATTGCATGAATTATGTGCTTCTATCTGTACGGTGTCGAAATATCTGTTCGTGTTTTAAACTTTAATTCGCAATTTGGAAGCCTTATCGGCACCCGATTTCGAAATTGATTAGTGTTTGAGACTAGTTGGATTTTATGTGATTTTATGGTATATTTATCTGAAAAGTGATTTGGTATGATTAAATTAGATTAAAATAAGTTAAATTGCATAGTTTGGCATATTTACCATTTTGCCATCTAGTGGGCCACTACACCATACATTGTCCAAGACTTAGTCTTGCCTTATACAACATTTCATCAGCCCATTGTTGAATGTCTCAACTGACTAGAGAGAGAGAGGGTAGGAGAAAAGCTTGAGTTCTTGAGTTTTGGCTTAGAGATTTGAAGGGATTCTTGCATATTTGGACTTCTAGACTTGAAATTGAAGCTCTAGGTAAGGAATTTAACCTCTCCTTGTTGTGTTTAAGCTTGATCATGCCTAGTCCTTGTGACCTTAGTGATTTGAGCCTTGAATTGGTCCATATATGTTGAATTGAAGCTCATATCATGCATGCATGTCTACATTGTTGCATTTTGAGGGTGATTACATGGGGTTCGTTACATGCATGTCCATATTATTGTTAGAATCCATGTTTTCATCTTGTCTTTGGAAGATTTGAGCTCATTAGAGCATGTTTTGAAGCTTTGACATGGTTTAAATCCATGCATGCCATGTTTGTAGCATGTTCATGAAAATTTGGTTTGAAGTGGGTTTAATTAAACACCCTTGGGCTTTGATTTCTCAAGTGAGCTTTAAAATCATGCAATAGTATGTGTTTACAAGAGATTTCCAGAAATTTGGCCCAACAGGATCGGATTTGGAACATCAAACTTGAGTTTTAAACTTGGAACTCAAATCTGGAATTTCCAGATTTTGGTCGTCCGCTCGAGCGGGGGAAGTGCCGCTCGAGCCGGAAAATCGAGCTCCCAGCATCTTGCACTGTTCATCAGTCCGCTCGAGCGGAGGACTAGGTGACACGCTCGAGCGGGCATCGAGCGGGAATTTCACCCATCCAGTACTTTTTGGTCCGCTCGAGCGGGGAAGTTGACGCTCGAGCAGAGACCTTTGTTTGCTTGTCCGCTCGAGCGGGGAAACATGCGCTCGAGCGGGACTCTGTTTTCACTGAAATTTCTGAAAATGTTTCTAATG
The DNA here is from genome assembly GCA_036172215.1 of Camellia granthamiana. Taxonomy (NCBI): domain Eukaryota; kingdom Viridiplantae; phylum Streptophyta; class Magnoliopsida; order Ericales; family Theaceae; genus Camellia; species Camellia granthamiana. The sequence goes on from JAXFYN010000128.1 coordinate 149,706, forward strand.
CATTCTTTTGTATCCTCATCCCATCCTAGGCATTCCTAGGCCATGTTTAAGGCTCTATACTAAGGGTAAGAGGTTAGGTACACACTTAGAATTGTTGGTGTGAGTTTTGTACAATTAGAAATGCGTATTTCAAGTGTGTACCCGTGATGTGTTATGTAGGTCACGTGCCGCAATCTGTTTGACCCTTTTGACTTCGTCTACCTGTATCAACGCCCACTGTGAGTAATAACTCCGTAAAGTTATGTTTAACTTTAAGTATTTTCTGATTGATATGATATGGTCTGCTTTCTGAAATGCTATGTTATGAATTATGAATCAATGTCCAATTTTCTGAAAAGTATTGTGGCACCCTTAGTTCATATGGCCCTCGCCCGGGGGTGATAATACCGTGGCATATGGCCCTTGCTCGGGGGTGATAATATCGTGGCATAAGGCCCTCTCCCGGGGGTGATAATACCGTGGCATATGGCCCTCGCCCGGGGGTGATAATACCGTGGCATATGGCCCTCGCCTGGGGGTGATAATACCGTGGCATATGGCCCTCGCCCGGGGGTGATAATACCGTGGCATATGGCCCTCGCCCGGGGGTAACAATACCGTGGTATATGGCCCTCGCCTGGGGGTAACAATACCGTGGCCTATGGCCCTTGCCCGGGGGTAATAATACCATGGTTACTTGCGCGCAAGATATGGACCCTTATGGTTGTTGGTACCAACTCTGTTTGTGGTCTCTAGACCAATTTGATCTGTTAGCTAATGGGTGTACCACATATGATCTTATGCAGAATCTGAATATGATTATGACTATGAGCCTGTATCTGAATCTATTTCTGATTTGAAATCTGAATATGCATAAGGCTCTATTGCTGATAAGATTGTGTTCTGATAATAACTCTGGTTTATAACTCTGTGATGGACATTATTCATTAAAACCTTTACTCTGTTATTATTCACTGGGCTTTTGCTCACAGTTTATATTATATATGTAGGTGAGCCGGCACAAGACCCTGGCCAGAGTTGATGGCCCCTCTGTTTGTTTTTGGTCAGCCACCCGTTGCGCCTCCCGAGGAGGTTCCGCCGGAAGCCCGATGCTATGGCAGTTTTGCACCTCATGCTAGTCTTTGTACCTGTTTTGTTAAGTGGATCTTGGGATGTACTTATGTAAATATTCTGTACATATGGGTGTACCTGACTAGCATGTCTATGTATATAAATAAGTTTTGAATTTTCTGTCCCATGTACGTCATCACAGCTCATTGGACCTTGTTTACTTTATGTATTTGCTTCCGCAGCCCCTTACTATTTGTTATTTTGTTTGGAGGCCGTAGGTAATCCACGGATTACTGGCCGGTTACGATACCAAACCTTTAGGGGCGGGTTTGGGTCGTGACACTGATGCAGTGGTTCGTCGAGTTCAGTCAATTTGAAATCTCTTACCGACCTCGAACAACAATTAAAGGACAAGTTGTCGCCGATTTTATCTTGGAATTCACCAATATCACTACGAACGTACCCACTCCACCAACGTAATTCAACACTGAGGCAAAAGACCCAAATTCCTGGACCCTTAATGTTGATGGATCATCCCGCAAGGAAGGCAGTGGGGCCGGTCTCATCCTCATCGCCCCCGATGGTTGGTATTTCAAATGTGCCCTCCGTCTCCTATTCCACGTGAGCAATAATGAAGCCGAATATGAGGCCTTAATTGTGGGTCTTCGTTTGGCCAGAGACATTGGTGTAAGCTATATCCAAGTGTTTAGTGATTCCCAACTCATTATCGGGCAGATTACTGGGGAGTTCGACGCAAAGGAGGACAAGATGCGGGCCTACAGAGACATTGCACTCCCCCTTGTACACTTTCCATATCAGACACATCCCAAGGTCAGAAAACTCCAAGGCAGATGAAATGGCCCAATTAGCCTTGGCCGATCAGCCAGACCTTAGCTATGGCATTCGCATTGAATACCTAACTCACCCAGCTACTTCGCCAAACTAGCAGGAGGTTCACTTCCTTCAAAACGAACCTATCCCATGGGTTGCAGACATCCTTTTGTTCTTGACACGAGGGTAGTTGCCAGATGATAAACAACAGGCCGCTAAAGTCAGAGCCCAGTCATCCAATTACATCCTCATTGATGGCCTACTGTACAAACGGGGTTTCTTGCACCCAAACCAGTAGGAGGTTCACTTCCTTCAAAACGAACCTATCCCATGGGCTGCAGACATCCTTTTGTTCTTGACACGAGGGGAGTTGCTAAACGATAAACAGCAGGCTGCTAAAGTCAGAGCCCGATCATTCAATTACATCCTCATTGACGGCCTACTGTACAAACGGGGCTTCTTGCGCCCATACCTCAGGTGTCTCAGTCCCAATCAAGCAACCTATTTGATAAGAGAGGTCCACGAGGGCATTTGCGGTAATCATTCGGGTGGATGATCTCTGGCTCATAAAATACTCCGCACCGGTTAGTTCTGGCCTACTCTCAATCAAGACACTAGTGAATTTGTGCTCAAATGTAACGAATGCCAGCGCTTTGCTAACATCTCCCATGCTCCACCAACGGAACTGATTACACTCTGCAGTTCCTACCCCTTCGCCAAGTGGGGGATCGACTTAGTTGGTCCATTACCCACTAGTAGAGGCCAAATCAAGTTCGCTGTGGTTGCCATTGACTATTTCACCAAATGGGTGGAAGGGAAACCCCTTGCTACAATCACTGAGCGAAACACCACCAGATTTATCTGGCAATCGATTGTGTGTCGATTCGGGATCCCCCAAGCCATCGTTTCAGACAACGACAAACAATTCGGCAATGCTAAGTTTAAGAAATTTTGTGCAGAGTTAACTAAAGTCTCAGCCAGACTGAGCATGAAGAGCTCAGCCAGGTTGAGTTAATGAAAGACTCAGTCAGACTCAGCATGAAAGGCTCAGCCATATTGAGTTAGCTAAAGCCTCAGCCAGACTGGGCATGAAGAGCTCAGCCAGACTGAGTTAACGAAAGACTCAGCTAGACTCAGCATGAAGGGCTCAGCCAGATTGAGTTAGCTAAAGCCTCAGCCAGACTGAGCATGAAGAGCTCTGCCAGATTGAGTTAACTAAAGCCTCAGCCAGGATGATCACGAAGAGCTCACCCCGACCGAGCCCTTCAAGTCTTAGCCAGACTTTGTTAAAATCCCAGATCATAATTATCCATTTTTTACTATTCATACCAGTTAGCCTGTTTGACCATTTTTACCACCTTTTACATCATAATCTACTTACCAAATTTCACATTTCCAAATTTGGAGTACCTATTTTTATCCAACCCTACTCAGCCATTTCTTACATTTGAAACTTTTCAAACAAAACACAAACCAACAAAAATAATAACAGAACCCGTCATTTTATTAACAAACTTTTATACAAATCATGACAGAAATTACACTTCATTACGAAACCAAAGGAAGAAAAACTTTTACATTTCACTACAGAAGTCAATCTCCCTCGCTGGATGCGAGATCTTCTTCTTCAAACCCCTCATCCAAAGGAGTCTGGGCAACGTTGTCTGCCCCTACTCTCACGAGACTGAAGTCCGCGTCTAGGAACAGCTCTTGCGCCTTGTACTTGAAGCTCATCCACCCGCTATCCTAGTATTGGCTCATCTCGTGCTGGTAGAAGTCTGACCGCTGGAAGCTCTAGATCACTTCTTCTTCGCTCCTGCCTCCAGCAGCTGTTCCTGACGGCCCAGCTCCCCCTTCTCATTCCTTTGCCAAGCTCCGAGTGACCGCGGCGTCGATGGCTATCTGGAATTCAGCGGACCCTTTAAATTGCTCCACAGCAGCCACACATAGATCGGGGTACGCTGCCCTCTCAGATGCCAGTTTGGCCCTCTCTTATGCCAAGGCCTTCTCTAAGTCTGCAATTCGCCCCTCTATTTCTTCCTTCTCTTTAATCGCCTGGTCACGAAGCTCTTTGTTATTCACCAAGGCTTCCTCCAACACCTCCTTGGCGGTGGTGTAGGCTTCCTGGATTTTGCCTACTTTCTTCTGCTCACCTGCCAACTCAAACTCCAGCGATACCGCCTTGTGGTGCACTACTCCAGCTCTGATTTGGTCAGGGCGAGCTCAGCGGCAACACGATCTGCTAAATAGTTATGTACCACGGCTAGCACCTCCATCTGCTTTGCCCTCTAAGCAAACTCCAACCCCTTTGCGTACGCGCTCCAAGCAGCTTTCCTCCAGCCCGCTGTTTTAACCCTTAGGTTCTACAGCTGCGCTTTCACCCCTTCTAGCTGGGCCCTCAACGGCTCTGCCTCCACCTTCGCGCGCGCTGCCTTATTCATCAAGGCAACCGCCAAGGTCGCCGCCTCTATCTGCACTGAGCAGAACCCTCTTAGGAGGTCGACTTCTGTTAAACGTACCATCGACCACGCGGCCGTATCCTCCACTACCCCAACGAGACGGTTGGCGACAACCCTGGCTTCCCCATCTTCTTCTGCTGATCAACCGGCCACCGCACACGCGTGGTACATGGCGGTCTTCAACACATCACTCTTTTCTGATTTGCTCGGCCCAATTCTCTCTTCACCAGAACTGGGGGACACTTCTGGCACAGACCCCAACTTGAGCGACTGCGATTCCAACTCCTCCCCTTCTACTACTTGCTCTGGCTCCACCATGCTCACCCTCACTTGGGTTTTTGAACCCATGGCGTCTTTTCCCTCTGCTGTCGGGCCCTCCTCTGCCCTCCCATTATTCATCTTCTTCAAAACAGGGCACTCCTTACTCTCTTCTGCCACCGCTATCTTTTTCTTCTTCTTCTTCTTCAGCACTGTTTCCATCTCCTGTTTGCTCCTCACCTTCAGCGGATCCACTGGAGGTGGCAGTGGGGTGAAGTCAGTTAGATCTTTACCTCCCAACGACTTGGGACATGGTCGTACTCGCTCCCTCATCACCAGCTTAGGTGCAGGCCCCAGCTACGACTCTTTATACTTTTCTGCCTTAGCAAAGGTCTTCCGCTCCTCCGCCTCCTCCACCTTTCGCCTTGCTTCTAACTCCTCCAGTGCGAGATCCTCTTCTGTCGGCTACGGTCCCAGACCTAAGGCATACAAAGCTGAAGGATGGGCAAGGTCGTCCCATCTCACACCCTCCTTCTCCCTCCACTCCTTCACCCTTTTTACCCTATTTTCGGCCTCTGTCCCCAACTTTGGCTCCACCAACTTCGTGGGGACCTTCCATGTCGTACGCACTCCCCTCCCACCATTTACCGATACATAGAACCACCTCGGTCTCCACCCCTTCACCGACAATGGTAACCAGGCTACTAATCCCCTGCCCGCCACCACCTGCAAGGTTTCCCACGTCTCTTGTTGATAAGACGCTTTGTAGTAAGAAAAAAATACCTCCACTGTCATCGGCGCCCCATCGGTCGCCCGTGGCCATGCGATCACGCAGGCCATTAGTATTTTCCATGCGTTGGGTATCAGCTGCCTTGGCGCCACCTCCAGTCGGTTTAGTACATATACCACTACTTGGGGGAGTGGCAACCTTAGCCCCCCCCCCCCCACAATGCTTCATCGTACAGCGTAAATCCCGTCGGACGTGCATCCGACGCCCTCTCCTTAGATGTGGGCAACGCCAACTCTATCTCCGCCGGAATCTAGTACTTCCTTCGTGCCTCCTCCAAATCCTCCACCGTAAACGTCGACTTGTCGGCCTTAGTGTACCAGTGGTCCGATTCCACTTGGCTAATTGGCCTAGCGGCTACGATCATTGTCATTGGGTGAGCTTGCGTCGCTTCTTCCGCCCCCCGTTCCTCCCTCCCCTCTGCTCTGTATTGTTCAGACAACTCCATCGCGTCGTCTTCTCCCAACGCCTCTAGCTTCTTGACTGGCACTCCATCTCAAGCCATTCCTTCTATGTGTCTGCATATCGCTTCGGATGCTAGCACAAAGAGGTTCGCAAATTGTTGCAGAGGTGTGTCACACGAGACAAATGAGTTCAACTCTGGGGTGCGTTGATTTTTCATGAAAAAGTAAGTAAAGCGAACAACTCCAAATGTCGACGGTTTCCCTATATTCCAAGGATCCAAATTAAATTTCGCCAGTTTGAAAATTTGGAAAGTTTTCGCCCCTGCCTTTTCCACACCCTATATTAGTCCTAACCCTTCGCCTCATACTAACGCACCACCTCTCTTCTCACCGGATCATGTCACGTGTACAACCACGATTCACTACCCTTTTTCCCTTCCCTGTCTATTCCATTTCACGTCACCATGTACCCCGTCGCTCCTTGAGCCCCGTGCGCCGCCACTTTATCGCTTGGTCCCCCTTCCCGCTCAGTCCCCCTTCTTGGTCGGTCTTCTCGCTCGATTACACTTCGCAGTCAGCCCCATTTTCGGCCGGTCTTCTCGCTCGATCCCACTTCGCAGTCGGCCCCCCTTTTTGGTCAGTCTTCTTGCTCGATCCCACTTCCCAGTCGACCCTCCCCTCGGTCGATTTTCTCTCTCGATCCCCCTTCTCGGTCGATCTTTCCGCTCGGTCCCCTTCTCGGTCAGTCTTCTCGCTCGATCCCTCTTTGCGGTCGGCCCTTCCCTCACTCGGCCACACACAATCCCCGTCTTCCTTGTTATTTCCTTCGTTGGACTGAAGCTGTACTTGAGAATGGGCCCATAGAGGTTTCTGGCCCACCACTTAGAGCCTAATCTACGGTTTAAGCACTAAAACCCAACACTACTGAAGCCCAACATTTCATCAAGAACCAATGACATCTAAACACTTTTCAAGAAGAGAACTAGTCACATAACCAGACAAAGATCCTGCAGATTTATTACACCATACATCAACCATTAATGAGGCCCCTGCAGCATTAAATGCGATAATCCCTTCACGTCGGAACAAGCAACCTCACCATGAACAAGGCAAGCTAGAGCTTAGACTTTCGGCTAACGGGACAGGTCGGAGTGGACAAGGAAATGATGGACAAAGGATATAAGGAGTCTTCCAAGACACAAAAGGTTAGGCTATCTATTATTATTTTCTGATTGTCACCATTAACTTCTCTTTCTAACTTGATCATCGGAGGGTCCGCTGGGGGACTCCCATTCCCCGTTGGGCATTCGTGCAGGTACATTGCTGGGCTCATTGACTAGAGAATTGAGTCATGAGCAAGGATCGACCAGTCCTGATCCCCAGGTATCAGCAGTATCATCAGCTTCCTTCCACAATTTCCAATGGGTGTATGGCTACTAGTCTGTGGTGTATAGTATACTGCCCCATTTTGTGCTATATTTTGGAGTACTTCCAAAATTTCCAAGGTGTACAAGTAGCCCTATTAGGAGTACGGCCCCATTTTGGTTATGAGCAAAATAAAGACAATAAATAGATTCATTTTCATTTTGAAACATTGTTCAAACCTATTGCTGAGTCCACTAATCCTATTAGCTATATGATATAGCATTATCTAAAAATCTAAAGACCACAAAAAATTTCAATATTTGAACCTGCACCATCGGTTCACCATAATAGCTAAACAAGTGAGCTATTTTCTTTTAATCTTAGGGGACATAAGTGTAATTAACTCTATTATTTTAAAAAACATTGCATGGATTTTAGGTCAGTGAAACGTATCAACATAACCCATCAATCATATGGCTTAGATCATCTGATGCTCATCTCATGAGAATCCTTCAAAATTTATTAAGTTGTACAGAAAACTATTGAGGTACAAACACCAACTGTAAAAAAGTAAATTTGCCAAAAGGTGTCAAAAGAGAAGGAATATAACACTTGAAGAAGAAGAAGAAGGAATACCAAAATGCAAACCCAGTGATTGATCAATCAATAAAAGCAGGAATAATAACTACTCAAAATTGAAAGGTTTTATTCTGATTTCTAATAGAGAGAGAATATCAGACTAGATCAAATGGCATCTAAATGCACTTTAAAATCTCTTCACAAGGTTGCCTAAAGCATCATAACTATAGCACCAATATATAATATATATATATTATAAAAAAGTTATGGGCATTAGTCTCATATTTATAGGCCTTCATGACTATTTGATCCTGAGGCAGTTTTTGGTATTATTTTCAACTTAAGGCTCCAGAAACCACCTAAAGAGATGAAAAGTGATTACGACTGACATACAGTTCTATAGTCTATATACACAGTTGGATGGTCTCTTTTTGAATGGTCTATCGCATCTTACTCAATCCCAAACTTCAAATTTTTTCTTCTTTCTTGTTATAGGTAACTCCAAGATTGTATTGTAACGTCCTCAAAATAAACACAGAAATCATACATTCTTGACATGCTTAGACATAAGAGAATAAAACATAATTACATTTCATCAGAGTATTCATTACAAAATGTATTACATGTTGACGACAAAAGTAAATGCCTTACAGGCTTACAACTTTCCAAGCCAACACTTGGTTACAAAAAGAGAGTACTAACTCAATACACAAAATAAGTCCTTAGCTTGATATACCTGTAATACAAAAATGTAATCACAAAAGATGTCTCAGCCACTAAGCCTCTCAAGCTATGTCCTTGGAGGTGGCATGCTACCTGCACCTGAAAATAATGTCCCATATAGGGTGAGCCAACGCCCAGTAGAGATATGCTAAACATAATATGAGCAATAACTAAAACATTAGCATTTGATAAATGTTTAACTCACATAAATCAATTCATAATCCATTTCAATTACATGACAGACATTTCCATGTTCCATTCCTCTTTCCTTTACTTAACCAATTTTCAATTCATAAACATGGCTCAGAACCTGGCCAAACAATTACCATGAGACCACAACTCATATCAACAATACTTCCACACTTCACAACAGATACACATATTTTGTTGTATCAATATCACAAAAAACACTTCCATACTTCACAATAGATATGCATAATTGCAGTATCAACACTTCAATAGATACGCATAATTGCAGTATCAATGGAGTCCATCCCCTATCTCCTCCCAAATAATATCCGGTTTAGGAGTCCATCCCCTATCTTCCCCTAAACCGTGGAGTACATCCCCTATCTCCTCTCACACAACACAATGTATATAAACACATATCATATACATAATCAATTAATACATAAATTTGATGTATTATTCCAACCATCATATTCGATAACATATTCAAATGATTAGTTTTGGTTTGCCTAATCATCATGCATTGTCTACAACAACCAAGACTATCCTCCACCGATAGCCCAAAGCAATTTATTTCTAAACAGATAATAAATGCATCAACAGATAATTTGACAATAATTTCAAAAGCGAGCTATTAATAAATCCAACTCCACCAATCTATCTCATAACATGCCAATTTCATTATTTCCAACTTTCCCAAATTAATTATATCAATTAATTCACATAATCCAATTAGGGCTTTCTCTCCCTCTTCTCAATGTTAACCCATAGGTCCAAATATCAACAACCAACAACAATACCATGATTTTAAGACCCAAAATACATATTTATGAGTCAAATAACAAAACCCCTCTTTGTACATTTTGAAACCCTAAGTCCCAAAATTACCCAAATACAACATTATATCAAAATGACTAATAATTTACATCAAAGACCATAAAAATGAGTAATTATCCCTACCTCAAATTCGGAGTTCAAATGGAGAAGATGAAGAAAACTTGAAGTGCTCCAAACACCAAACTTTTTGGATAAAAATGTAGAGCAAGACAAATCCCACACTTTTTGTAAAGGCCCAAGGGTAAGAGATCACTCTAACTAGATCAGTCCCTAGAGAAAAGTTAAGGTTTTAGAGTGAGGTGCTCTCCAATGGAGGTTTTGAAAAAGTAAGAGAGAGAAAGGAAATCAAAAAGTGATCCAAAAAGTTGAATCTCGGACTGATATACAAGTCGCCCCGCTCGAGCGTGGAAACCCCTGCTTGAGCGTCAGACACAGACTCACGCTCGAGTGTGAAAAGATCCGCTTGAGCGTTGATTGCACACTTCTAGTACTTTTGCAGACCATGGTCCCCGCTTGAGCATCAAACTCCCCGCTTGAGCGGAGGGACAAAATAAAAGGGTCACGCTCGAGTGTCAAAACTCCCGCTCGAGCGTACGACGATTGCAGGGGAAAATGCTGGGAGATGGATATTCACGCTTGAGCGTCAAAACCCCCGCTTGAGCGTGAAGGCAAAAATCTGGGCACCTAGCTTTGGTTTCTAAGCTCAACCAACCTATTCCAAACCTGCCCAACAGAACCCAAGACTCAAATACAAAGAGTAAGGGATGGAAATGAGAATAAGACAACAACACCACCACGGAACCAAGTCCGAAATACAATAAACATAGGAAGGGAAAATCGGGATCGCTATAACCTCCCCCCCTTTAAACAATTTCGTCCCCGAAATTAGGTACAAAGTTTTTGAAAACAAGTTTTTCTCAATTCTCAACAATAACACCATTCAATATTCATCAACTTGGCCCATTACCGGTCATCTCATCCCTTCTCAAGGGGCAATTCACAATGTATAACTCAATATGCATTATTAGCATGCTTTCTCTGGAAATCTACCAATTTCAACATATATGCCACAATTCTTTAACATATGCAACATTAATATCATGTTTGCATTTCTTCAATATATTTAACATACACAAAGTTAAAATAAACTTCCATTTCGAGGCAAGTTCTATAATACTTTCATAAACTGAAACATTTAAAATGTTTTACAACTTAAGACATATTCGATGCTCTTAAAGTTCAACAATATTACAAAATTCCCAATACATGATTACACATCAACAAACATGTCCGGATATTTTTCACAGATCTCCAACTCACGTTCCCAAGTGGCTTCCTCCACTCCGTGATGTTTCCACAAAACCTTTACCAAGGGAATGGTCTTGCCTCACAAGGCTTGATCCCGCTTATCCAAGACCCAAACCGGTCTCTTCTTATATGAGTCATCCTTATCAACCTCTAAGTCGGTCCAATCCAATACATGCGATGGATCCGACTCATACTTCCGAAGCATACTAACATGAAACACATCATGCACCCTGGACAACTGTGGCAGTAAAGCTAAACGGTATACAACCTCCCCAATCATCTCAAGGATCTCAAAGGGACCGATAAATTGAGGGGAGAACTTCCCACTCCTCCCAAACCTCATCAAACCCCGCCTAGGTGATATTTTCAGAAAAACATGATCACCCATCTCAAATGCCAAAGGTCTCCTCCTACGGTCAGCATAACTCTTTTGGCGACTCTGGGCTGTAACAAGCCTCCTACGGATAAGCTCAACTTTCTCCATCGTTTCCCTTACCAGCTCCGGGCCCAACAAAGGTGCATCGCCCACTTCGGCCCAACAAACTGGAGACCTACAAGGTCGACCATACGAGGCCTCAAACGGTGCCATACCGATACTTGACTGAAAACTTTTGTTGTAGACAAACTCTACCAAGGGCAAGTGTCTCTCCCACGACCCACTAAAGTCAAGAACACAACCTCGAAGCATATTCTCAAGGATTTGAATAGTACGCTTGGACTGCCCGTCAGTCTGAGGATGGTAAGCTGTGCTAAAGGTCAACCTAGTGCCCAAGGCACTCTGCAAACTCTGCCACAACCTAGCAGTAAAACGTGGATCTCTGTCTGGGACAATCGACACTGGGACCCCATGCAACCTCACTATGTCCCGAATGTACAAATCGGCAAGATGATCCACCGAATCTCTTACGCGTATAGGGATAAAGTGCGCCGACTTAGTCAACCGGTCTACAACCACCCAAATAGCATCACTACCCCGCTGAGTCCTCAGAAGACCTACAACGAAGTCCATAGTGACATGCTCCCATTTCCACTCGGCTATAGGCAAGGGTTGTAATAAACCCGCTGGCCTCTGATGCTCGGCCTTCACTTGCTGACAAGTAAGGCACTTCGATACGAAAACTGCCACATCCCTCTTCATACCCCGCCACCAAAACTGGTGACCCAGATCACGATACATCTTAGTACCTCCCAGATGCACCGCAAGGCGTGAATGGTGAAACTCTTAGAGTACCTCCTCTCGGCAAGACTCCGGCACGAATAAACGGTCTCGGTATCTCACACTCAGGTCGGGATACACAGTCAAACCCTTCTTAACCTTCCCACTGGAGATCTTCTCTTGGAGGGATTCTACCTCATGGTCACCTCTCTGTGTCTCCAACACTCGAATCACAAGTGTAGGCTGCGCAACAACAAAAGATAAGGCCGCAGCCTCAACAGATTCCTCTAGAAGCAAATCAAACTCGCGAAGTGCACCCAATATCTCCCACTCCCGGATGGCTATACAAGCTACATCACTAATGGATTTTCTACTAAGGGCATCGGCCACAACATTGGCCTTTCCCGGGTGATAGTGCAACTCGAAATCGTAGTCCTCAATGAACTCTATCTACCTTCTCTGCCTCAAATTTAAGTCCCTCTGTGTAAACAGGTACTTCAAACTCTTATGGTCCGAGAACACCTCGAACCTCTCGCCATAAAGGTAGTGCCTCCAAATCTTCAGGGCAAAGATCACAGCTGCTAGTTCCAGGTCATGTGTAGGGTAGTTCTTCTCGTGAATTTTCAACTGACGTGAGCCATAGGCTACCACTTTTCCATCTTGCATTAGCACACAACCCAAACCCTCTCGTGAGGCATCATAATAAACCGCATAACCCAAACCTCTCTCCGGGATAATCAAAACCGGAGCGGTGGTCAATCTAACCTTCAACTCTTGAAACAATTTTTCACAAGTCTCACTCCATACATATTTGACCCCTTTCCGTGTCAACCTAGTCAACGGTGAAGCTAGCTTGGAGAAATCTTTCACAAACCGGCGGTAATACCCAGCTAACCCTAGAAAACTGTGGATCTCAAAAACACTCTTAGGCTGTGCCCAATCTTGCACTGCCTCAATCTTGGATGTATCAACAGACACCCCTTCTCCGAAAACTACATGGCCTAAGAACTTGACCTCTCCTAGCCAGAACTCACACTTCCCAAATTTGGCATACAGCCTATGGGCTTTAAGCAACTCAAGCACCACTCTCAAGTGTTCCTCGTGCTCCTTCTCCGAAGGTGAATAAATCAAAATGTCGTCCACGAAAATTACTACAAAACGATCTAAGAATTCTCGGAATATTCGGTTCATCAAATCCATAAATACTGCCGGCGTATTGGTGAGCCCAAATGGCATCACCAGAAACTCATAATGGCCATACCACGTACGGAATGTCGTCTTCGGAATATCCTCCTCCCTGACCCTCAACTAGTGGTAACCCGATCTCAAGTCTATCTTAGAGAAACAACGGGACCCCTTCAACTGGTCAAACAAGTCATCTATACGAGGCATAGGGTACTTATTCTTAACCGTAACCCGATTCAACTTTCGGTAATCAATGCAAAGTCTCAAGGCACCATCTTTTTTCTTAGCAAAGAGGGTCAGTGCTCCCCAAGGCGAAACACTAGGGAGAATAAATCCCTTATCTAGCAATTCCTGGAGCTGAATCTTTAACTCACTCAACTCGGCTGGGGCAAAATGATAAGGTGCCATAGAAATCGGCACCGTGCTGGGCACTAAATCAATAGAGAACACGATCTCTCGGTGAGGTGGCAAACTAATGAGATCCTCGGGAAAAACATCCTAATACTCACAAATTACTCTCGGCAATAAAGTTTGGGTCTCATCACACTCACCACTCATAAAGCTAGCGAGAAGACCACTAAGCTCATTCCGCCCTCGTGGATCATACACCGGTGGCAACACACTACCAACCCGATCCCCCAAGAAATGGAAACAATCCCCGCTCAAGGTACATACCGTGACCCTCTGGCGGTAACAATCGATAACAGCCCGGTATGACGATAGCCAGTCCATACCCAAAATAACATCAAAACCTGACATGGGCATAACTACAAAAGGAAACGAAAGTCGGTGATCAGCGACCTCTATATCACAACCTCTACATCCTTGTTTCAAAATCAATTCACCCCCAACAGGTGATACAACACATATAGGAGATGCTAACTATGCCAACTCCAGCCCCAAAATAGATGCAAATGCAGCAGATATAAGGGAATGAGATGCACCGGTATCAATCAACACATTGGCAACCGAGTTGAAAAACAAGAAGGTACCTCTCACAACAGACGGAGCCGGTACTAGATCCTGCGCGGTAACAGCATACACGCGCCCTATAGGCCCCTGCTCTACCTACTCACCCCTAGGAGCAAAAGACTGCTGCACAGACTGGGACGACGAAGCTCCCTAATTGGCTCTCGAGGCCTGTACTGACTGTGCTGGCTGAAAACTCTGCATCTGCCTAGAACCAGACGCACCTGATGTGGCACTCAACTGCGGGCAGTACCTCTTCAGGTGCCCTGCCTGACCGCACTGATAGCAAGATAGTGGCTGACTCCTGCCCTGACTCTGGTTCTGAGGTCGAGCTGATGATGAAGCAGCTCTCTGGCCTCCTTCCCTCTGCGGGCAAACTGGAGACTTGTGGCCCAGTTGACCACATTTGTAACAAGTCACGTCTCCCTGGCTGCCTCTCCCAGAGCCTGCACTCGACACTGGAAAGGTCGATCTAGCAAATGTTCCCTGGGACTGCTGAGGGTTAGAACCCCTCTACCTCTTACCGTCCCCTTGACCATCTTGACTCCTCTTGGAGCCTCTATGTCCCTCCTCCTCCTCCTCCTACATCATGATCTCCATATAGGTTGCAGCATCCACAAGACGCCCATACTCTCAGGTCATAAAACCCCCAACTCTCATCTTGAGGCCGCACCTCAACTTCTTCTCAAACTCGATACAACGGTGTTCCTCGGATGCCACAAACTCAGGTGCGAACCTGGACAAACTAGTAAAAGCAGCCTCAAACTCGACCACTGACAAACTCAGCTGCTTGAGCTGACAAAACTAGTCTCTCAGCTTCTCCCTGACAGCTGGAGATAAGAACTTCTCCGGGAAAGCATCTACAAAGGCCTCCCATGTGCCACCAACACGGCCCCTCATGAACTTCCACCACTGACCCGCATCCCCCTTAAGCTGGAAAGATGCCAAGGTCACCTTCAACACCCCGTCTTCGATGCCTAGCATCTCAAACGTCTTTGTCATCTGTTCGAGCCATTCATCATCCTTAAGTGGCTCTTCGGATCACCGACAAACTCGTCTGGATTAGACCGGAAGAATTCCTTCTTCAGAAAAGAAGGCCCTGCATCAACTACTTGGGCCTGAACTTGATTCTCAGCTCTGAGAATGTTCATGGATGCCCTCAAAGCTTCTGCCATCTCGTGGGCTAAGGCGCCCATGGCCTGCTGTCCTACTGGCTCGGCCACATTGGCTTGGCCAACCCCTTCTTGCTGCGCCGGAACCTCCTCCAGTATAGGCATCTCCTGTCTACCACGCCTACCACGCCTACCACCTCGTCCTCGTCCTGACATCCTAATAAAGGTAACGAAGACATTAGCACATTCACAAATGTGCCGAAGCTATAACACTCACGTCCTAATACATGGACAACTGTAATTCACTCCACATAAGCACATAATCACATAAGCACTTACGAATTTCATCTCAAGATAATGACAGTCCCGAGGCGTTACTAGAGTTCTGGTTAGAAACAGCATTGCTCAAGTGCTTTTCCAACAAGACTCCTAGAAACCCAAGGATCCAATCAACATCCTATAAACTACATTCCATACCCATATAGTCACATAAGCATGTTATCACATACGCACATAACATTATATCTAAGTCTCTAACAAGCGAGACAAACCCATTGTGATACTAATCACTTCCCACGTACCCAAAGTATTCAAACCCGGTACGCTCTGATACCAAGTTGTAACGCCCTGAAAATAAACCCATAAATCATACATTCTTGACATGCTTAGACATAAGAGAATAAAGCATAATTACATTTCATCAGAGTATTCATTACAAAATGTATTACATGTTGACGACAAAAGTAAATGCCCTACGGGCTTATAACTTTCCAAGCCAACACTTGGTTACAAAAAGAGAGTACTAACTCAATACACAAAATAAGCCATTGGCTTGATATACATGTAATACAAAAATGTAATCACAAAAGATGCCTCAGCCACTAAGCCTCTCAAGCTATGTCTTTGGAGGTGGCATGCTACCTGTACCTGAAAATAATGTCCCATATAGGGTGAGCCAACGCCCAGTAGAGATATGCTAAACATAATATGAGCAATAACTAAAACATTAGTATTTGATAAATGTTTAACTCACATAAATCAATTCATAATCCATTTCAATTACATGACAGGCATTTCCATGTTCCATTCCTCTTTCCTTTACTTAACCAATTTTCAATTCATAAACATGGCTCAGAACCTGGCCAAACAATTACCATGAGACCACAGCTCATATCAACAATACTTCCACACTTTACAACAGATACACATATTTTGTTGTATCAATATCACATAAAACACTTCCATACTTCACAATAGATACGCATAATTGCAGTATCAACACTTCAATAGATACGCATAATTGCAGTATCAATGGAGTCCATCCCCTATCTCCTCCCAAATAATATCCGGTTTAGAAGTCCATCCCTTATCTTTCCCTAAACCGTAGAGTACATCCCCTATCTCCTCTCACACAACACAATGTATATAAACACATATCATATACATAATCAATCAATACATAAATTTGATGTATTATTCCAACCGTCATATTCGATGACATATTCAAATGATTAGTTTTAGTTTGCCTAATCATCATACATTGTCTACAACAATAAAGACTATGCTCCACCGATAGCCCAAAGCAATTTATTTCTAAACAGATAATAAATGCATCAACAGATAATTTGACAACAATTTCAAAAGTGAGCGATTAATAAATCCAACTCCACTATTCTATCTCATAACATGCCAATTTCATTATTTCCAACTTTCCCAAATTAATTATACCAATTAATTCACATAATCCAATTAGGGCTTTCTTCCCCTCTTCCCAATATTAACCCATAGGTCCAAATATCAACAACCAACAATAATACCATGATTTTAAGACCCAAAATACATATTTACGAGTCAAATAACAAAACCCCTCTTTGTACATTTTGAAACCCGAAGTCCCAAAATTACCCAAATACAACATTATATCAAAATGACTAATAATTTACGTCAAAGACCATAAAAATGAGTAGTTATCCCTACCTCAAATTCGGAGCTCAAATGGAGAAGATGAAGAAAACTCGAAGTGCTCCAAACACCAAACTTTTTGGATCAAAATGTAGAGCAAGACAAATCCCACACTTTTTGTAAAGGCCCAAGGGTAAGAGATCACTCTAACTAGATCAATCCATAGAGAAAAGTTAAGGTTTTGGAGTGAGGTGCTCTCTAATGGAGGTTTTGAAAAAGTAAGAGAGAGAAAAGAAATCAAAAAGTGATCCAAAAAGTCGAATCTCGGATTGATATACAAGTCGCCCTGCTCGAGAGTGGAAACCCCCGCTCGAGCGTCAGACACAGATTCATGCTCGAGCGTGAAAAGAGCCGTTCGAGCGTCGATTGCACACTTCCAGTACTTTTGCAGACCATGGTCCCCGCTCGAGCATCAAACTCCTCGCTCGAGCGGAGGGACAAAATAAAAGGGTCACGCTCAAGCGTCAAAACTCCCGCTCGAGCGTACGATGACTGCAGGTGAAAATGCTGGGAGATGGATATTCACGCTTGAGCATCAAAACCCCCGCTCGAGCGTGAAGGCAAAAATCTGGGCACCTAGCTTTGGTTTCTAAGCTTAACCAACCTGTTTCAAACCTGCCCAACATAACCCAAGACTCAAATACAAAGAGTAAGGGATGGAAATGAGAATGAGACAACAATGCCACCACGGAACCAAGTCCAGAATACAATAAACATAGGAAGGGAAAACCGGGATCGCTATAGTATACTAGAGGTCAGTAACTGCCATGCCGTACCATTATCAAATTTCCTAAAATGGGCTCTGGTATGTCACTAATGTATGTTTCAAGTCAAAATGAAAATCAATCAACTCGCACTAGAGTAAAATGACAAAAAATGATTCATATAACCGACCATATGTGATTAGGACTCAAGGCTTAGTTTAGTTTGGTATGCCTGTAGTTTGTGAGTAAATTGTAGGTATCCTATATGCAACCGAAAATGTAGTCATGCAGGAGAGCTTCTCAAAATGGTCACCAAGCAACCAGTTTAATTTAAGATTTTTATTCCATTTCCTTCTCAAAAGGGCTTTTCACTCTTCAAAATAGCTTATGATATACATAATCATATGAAATAATATTAGTATAAATTACTACATTCTACGACAAGGTTTAATTAGTTACCTTCTTCATTTGCAATTGCTGGCACTGATGATGATGATGATGATAGTGAAAGTAGAAGAAGAAGAACAGAGAGATCAAACGGAACGAAGATTGGCATTTGAAACAAAATGATAATGATATTAGATGATTTTTTTTTATTTTTTAAAGTTAAGAACACGATTGGCTTAAATGATTTTTTGATTTTTTTTAATGTAAAAAGTGATTTTTTGCAACAATTAAATAATCAGTCACAAAAAAATAGACGCAAAAAGTCATATTTCTAGTACTGAAATAATGTTAATTCGTAGAAAGACGCTTTTGTTGTCGGAGGAGGTAGATTATTAGGACTGCGTGATTTGAGAGAGATAATGGAGAAGAAAACTGTTAAGGCTGATATAAAAAGAGAAGGCGATAGCGATTTATGGAGCCCTAGTTTTGCGATTCTAATAGCAAATGTTTGGGTTGGATTGTACTGTTGAAGAGATCCATTGGGCCTAGTGATCAGGCCTGCCTGAATAGTTAGGGACCTACTGCCCATTATTGTATGAATAATTATCGTGTTTTTTAAAAATTTAGTGGTGCTTTTTTTAAAATTTCATGTTGAATTTAATAATTACATGATTCAATGAAAATGAATATAATGAACAAATCATAAAACTTTATCAAATAACGATAGTAACTTGACTTTGGTATTCTAGTTTATTTACTTCTTTTCATTGAAAATTAAAAGGATAATTTATTTGATTCAAGTTCATAAAAATTTCATTATTTTTTCTAAAAAATACTAATAATCATTATTTATGTGAATGATTATATTAAACATCCATGCTCTAATCTGATTTAAAGGGATAATAAGATCAAAACTATTCATAATAATTAAATCGTGTTTGTGTTATTCATATTAATATTGAATTTATATCACAAAAACTTTAGGTTTGTGACAGTCCAAAGTGTCACTGGAAAAAGCCTATACATGCATTTTTCAATAGAGCAGTATTTTCAACAATTTTTTTTAATTTCAATGCATTGTAAACCATATAATCTTAATTTGAGATTTTCATTTTTCTATATTTATTATCATATTATATAATTAAAAATTGTACATTGAATTTGAGCAAGGATTATAGCCATCCATTCTACTCATGTTTCACGTTTGTGCTTGCAAAAAAATAAGTTTTGTATTTGAATTTTAACTTAAATAAAAATTTACACCTAATTTGTTTAGGAGGAAGATATTTTATTTATTTTTTGATATTTGATACAATAAAAAACATAAATTAATTAAAAAAATGTTTTTTTTTTTATAATCAACGAAAAATAAGTCTATTTAAGTAAAAAAATATTTTCAGCCTTTAAAATATAAAAAACATTTTTCAGAATAAAATTTTGTTATTATCACATCACACCATCATCACAACCACCTACCATCACCACCGCCGCCGTTCTACCACCATGTATAGCGACCCCGGTCTTTTCCCATTTGATTATTGTATCCGGACTTATGTTCCGTGGATTCCGTTGCCATATTATTGTCGTTGTTGTCCTTGATTCCTTATTCTTTGGTTATAGGATGTTTTGGGCAGGTTGATTACAGGTTGGTTGAGTCTAGAAACCAATTCTTGACGTTCAGTTTTTGGCTTGGTCGCTCGAGCGAGCTTCTCTTCGCTCGAGCGAGGTCCTTCTTTTTGGTTCGTCGCTCGAGCGAGCCTTTCTTGGCTCGAGCGAGGGTTGCGTCCAGTACTAGACCTGAGGGCAGTGTTTGTTGGCTCGAGCAAGCTTTCCTTCGCTCGAGCGAGATGGTTTGTCTTTGGCTCGAGCGAGCTTCTTTTCGCTCGAGCGAGGTCTGTTTTTGTGTCTGGTCGCTCGAGCGACCAGGTCTTCGCTCGAGCGAGCCTGTCCAGTATTTAAACGCAGCAGCGGGATTTTTAGGGCAGTTTCTCATTCTTTTTTATCCCAAACCCTAAAGCCCGACTTTTCTTCTTCTCTAAACACCTTTTCCTCTAGGTTTGATCTAGTTAGGGTGTGTTTCTACCCTAGTTCTTTTACAAATAAGGTAGAGGAGAGTGAGGGCTTTCATTTAATCGGAGCAATTGTTGATTTGGAGCACTTTGGGGTTTCGAGCATCTTCTTCGTCTTCTTCTTTTGGATTCTTCGCTTTAAGGTAGGGATTTCCTACTCTTTGTATACGTTTTAATCCTAAGTGTTGATGTTTTGGTATGTGGGGTGTAGTTTGATAATTTTGGGAGAAACCCTAGGTTTTGACTTAAATTAATTTGTGTAATTAATTTAAGGGAAGTACGTGGAATTTAGTCTAATTCATGAAATTGAGGAATTATGAGATAAATTGATGTAGTTGGATATTTAATCACTCATCTGTGAAATTGATATTATATATGTTGTGATATTTGTTTCTTGCTTAGAAATAATTGTTTTGGGCTATCGGTGGAGGATAGCTAGTGATTGTTGTAGACCTTGCATGTGGCTTAGGTATAACTGAAATTTAGTCATTTATGTTGACTGTTGAATTAATACAGAACATTACTTGTATTAATTATGTGTTGTATATGGCAAGTATTGATTATGTTGCATATGCATTTGGTGTTGGAGGAGATAGGGGATGAACTCCCGGTTTAGGGGAAGAAAGGGGATGGACTTCTAAACCGAAATTGTTGGAGGGTTTAGGGGAAGAAAGGGGCTGGACCTCTAAGACCAGATTTGTTGGGAGGAGAAAGGGGATGGACTCCACTTGCATCACATATATGTGTATTTATTGTTAATAGAAGTATTTCTATTTATTATTGATATGATACATCACCACCATGTGTATCAGATTGGGAAGTATGGAAGTGAAGTTGATTATGATTGATGTAACACTAGTATGTGTGTTTATTATGTTGTAAGAAAGGTTAACCTGATTTGTTATCCTTGTTGAGTTGTTTGGCCAGGTTCTGAGCCATGTCGGTATAAATGGAAAGTGAGTTGTGTCATAGACCATGTGTCATAGACTGTGTAGGCATTCGTGTCTTAAAATTTGGGAATTTATTATCTTGTGCTAACCATGTATCGGACGTTAATGCTTTAGTTAATTCTTATGCCTGGTTTAGTATTTCTCTACTGGGTTGTGGCTCACCCTATATGGGAACTTTTTTTTCAGGTTCAGGCGGTTCACTACCTCCAAGGACTTAGCTTGTGAGGATTTGGACATGAAGATTTATTTTAGTTTATTTGCTTTTATAT
Source organism: Camellia granthamiana (assembly GCA_036172215.1). Lineage (NCBI taxonomy): Eukaryota > Viridiplantae > Streptophyta > Magnoliopsida > Ericales > Theaceae > Camellia > Camellia granthamiana. The sequence goes on from JAXFYN010000128.1 coordinate 171,259, forward strand.
GTAAAACACTCAAGCCTAGGGCTTTATTTGTTTTTGAGTTAGAACTCATGGATTTGTGTCCAAGTATTGGCTTGGCAAGATGTAAGCCCGTAGGGCATTTATTTTAATGTTTTATTTCTTAAGACTCTGATGAATGGAATTATATTTCTTATTTTAATATATTGGTGCATGTTAATATTATTTATTATGGGTTAATTTTGAGGGCGTTACACCATGCCACCTCTTTGACCTTTACTTTCGTTTCACTACCGCCACTCCACCACCGTGCCACCTTTTTTACCTTCACTTTCGTTCCACCACCACAACCACCATTCTCAAATGTATGAAAATATTTTTTCTAAAAGAAAATATCCGTAAAACATATGTTTTAGGGGAAAACAAATCAAGTGTTATATTAGGAAATAATTACAAATATTTTTTTTTTCCTTCACAAATTAAACTAGGAAATGCTAATGAGTGAACCGTGGGGAAATGAAGTCCACATATCGATCCCTTATTTCCCGCCACACATTGAAACCCATCGCCCAAGTATGTATTCTTCTTTCTCAATTCCACTTCTGCAATTCGAAAAAAGTTTCACACCAAATCCAAACGCAACTCATCCACTCTCCTCTACAAAACGCACCACAACTCATAGCTCACACACCAAAATCCAATCCTTAATCACAAAACCCATCTCTCAAAACATCCAAATTCATCAAAAATGGGCTTAGTTTTTGGAAAATTTGATGTCGAAACCCCCAAATTCGAACTCATCAAATCCACCGACAACTATGAGATCCACAAATACTCTCCCTTAGTGATTGCCGAGGTCACATATGATCCAACCCACTTCAAAGGCAACAAAGACGGCGGTTTTGTGATCCTTGCCAATTACATCGACGCTGTTGGAAATCCCCAGAATTCCATGCCAGAGAAGATCACAATGATAGCGTCGGTGATAACCCAATGGTCGTCAGAGAAGATTCCGATGACAACTCTGGTGGTGACGAAAGAAGTGGAGGATAAGGAGAAGATGATGATGACTATGCAGTTTATATTGTGGAGAAGTATAGGAAGGCGAAGGGGGCGCTGAGGCCGGTGGACAAGAGGGTGGTGATTAGGGAGGAGGGGGAGAGGAAGTATGGGGTGGTGAAGTTTGGTGGTGTGGTGACAGAGGAGGTGGTGGTGAAGAAGGTAGAGGAGCTGAGGAAAGGGTTGGAGAGAGATGGGTATAAGGTGATTGGGGAGTTCTTGGTGGCTAGGTACAACCCTCCTTGGACTTTGCCTGCTTTTAGGACTAATGAAGTCTTGTTACCCATTGAGTGATTTTCTAGTGTTTTGGGGGTTTGGGATTTAGTGATTTCCTAATTTAGTTGCATACTTTGTCATTTATTTTGCTTTTTGTTTTGTTCTTGACATTGATGCATGATAATTTAGTTTATGTGTGTGTGTAAGAAAAAGTTGTTTGTTGTTGGATGACTTTGAACATCTTGGCTCTTTGTTTAGATGGAATGAATGTTTTAAGGGCTCGTTATTTTGTCGCTTTTAACAATTTGTCTCGTTGATATAATGAAGCTAAACTCTTATTGTCTAGCTGCATAATGCACACCATTTTAGAAACCTGAGCTACGTTATGCACACAAAATACTAGAAGAAGAAGAAGTGGAGTAAATTTGGGGTATAAAAACCTAAAACTAAGATATTGGATTAGTCGATATTGAGACACCAAACATGTTTGTTTCTCAACATGGTCACTAAACCAGATCTATAAACACCCCAAATGCTGCATTTGCACGTGAAGAAAGTATAAGAAAGGAAAAGGAAGATTCAAAGCCACAATCACAATTTCTTACTAGACAAACCATCTCTCATTTTGAACAACATTTTGAGCAACGTATAAATCGTGACAAAAGAAAATAATTTTGACAAATGTGGAAGAACTTTCTATTATGATATTTAATCAAATATTACATCCAACTTTGTGAGAAAGCCTTATTTAACAAATGAATTTTGGCAATCGAAGAAAGAATAATGAATAGATTATGAACTCGGAAACACTCCACATTCACATGGAGAGTTTCACTATGCTTTGTAATTGACCTGTGTGCATTATTATCAATGATCTATAACCTTCTCTGCTACTTCCCATGTATGTTCTTTATCTATTTTGTACATCAAAACTGAAACTTGCTTCTGGAACAATCAAATTAACCTCGAGACTCTCCTCCGCTCTGTTGGCTGCCATCACCACTCCTGAATTCTGAAAAATGCTGTTTCTTTTGAAAACCCATATTGGCCACCTTCAAAGTATGGGGTTTCGTATACTTAACAGGAGATGCCAAATTTGTATTTCTAACTAAAACTAAAACAAAAACACTATCTTTGTGAAGCAGCCGATAGATTTGGTCTATGGTCAAGTTGCTCCTGAGAACTATTACAGGCACAACCAGGAAAAGGATTTGCATAAAAATTCTCCTCTAGCCTTGGTGATTCTCCCGGCAGCCTAAGATATGGTGCTCCAAGTCTATCTGAGTGCAATCTCTTAACCTCTAAAGAAAACTCTTCCCAAGACATAGCACCCTCATCCAAATGATCAATCAATCTGACAAAAATTTTTCTGAAAATGAAAAAATGTCAAATATTAGTAATATAACTTACAATTTAATGGTGAAAGTACCAATAGAAAAGAGCCTAAGACAATGTACCTATCGGGGTTTATGGTCTTTCGAAATCCTTCAAACTGTCTGTGCCCTTGCACCACCTTTGCCATGTTCCCATCATATGTGTAAACAAAAACATCACTTTCTAGTGCCATGATATAATCCAAGGTAGCAAGACGGTTCTGATATCGCTTGAAAGGCTGCAGCTCTTCTTCGGTTGCAAGAGTGGAGTGAGAGAAGACATTTGGGTACTCTGAGGAGGCCCAGATCATACGAGTGTTCCAGAACGTTAACCATTGCTTTCAGAAGAGATGAAACCCTCAGAGGAGATCCATTATCCGAGGTATTGGATTTGTCTTGAAAGGGTTAAGAACCACGAACCTAGAGATCTATTTGAGCTCGAACTCGTAAGGGTTCGAATCTACGAACCTAGAGATTCGAAGCGCTTGACTTCGAATGGATTCAGATGCAATCTAGAAGCTGCTCCATTAATGAGTCCCAGAACACTTGTGGGCTTGGAGCTTTCTGGGATCTACGCACTAGAACCATGGGCGTAATGGAGTCCGAACAAAGGACCCGATCTCGAGGATGGTGAGTGGAGATAAATTCACTCTTCGGTTAAACTAGCTTATACCCGGGTCGAGGTGGCACGATCTAGGGGGTCCTTGAGACTCGGCAATATTTGAGGCAGGGCGTTCTCTTGAACTACCCCTGACCCTTCTGCGGTAAGACATCCTCTTGGACTACCCCTAACCCTTTGGGATGATTGGAGATCATTGGTTAGGTATGGCTAAGAAGAAGGTTCGCCGAGAGGTTGATCTCCTCTTCGGGGTTTTCCTCATCCTCGGAGAGGTCACGTCCTCGGACAAGGTGGTTAGAGAGAATATTTCACATGTACCTTGCACATGGGCTCCATCATACATCATGAGGTGCTTATAAATAGCATCCACCCATAGCTTTACAAGGGATGGATTTTGGAGAGACATTTTTTTGGGAAAGAATTAATTTCCCTTCTCAATTATCTACATTGAGAGTGAAAGTGAGAAATCTATAGGAGAGCCTTGCCATTATTCTCTCTCTATTTACTTTGCCTTCTTTTTCACCCAATCTCTTATCTCCATTATTTCCTTGCTATTGTGTTTCTAGTTGCGACTGTTGAAGAATCTAAGCCTCTCATCATTTCTAGAGAATTCGAGTTTTCTTCAAAGATCTTTAAATTTTTAGACCACATTCTTGAACTCTATCTTCTATTTGGCGACTCCACTGGGGAGGCACATTGGTTAATAGTCTAAACAAGATCCGAAATCTACACAACTCTAGTGAAGATGGCGAGAGAGGAAGAAGTTCATCAACAAGGCTCTTCCAACGGTGGTAATGAGAGGACTCAAGTTCAAGATGCACCTTTCATCTTTGAAGCCATTCAAGGACTCCAACACACTCAACAAGAGATTCTCACGACCCTTCAAAATCTCACCCACACCATGTTGGTGATGGGTTCGAATTTTGCACCACCAGCAACAAATGGAGGTCAAGTAGGCGCTGGCAAGCATCAACAACTTCATGGTGATGTTGGGAATGGTCAAAACCATCGAGACTCACCCCCAATTCTCCCTGAAGTTGCTCAAAATGGTGTGCAAAATCAAGTGTTAGGAGGAACAAGTCATGGCCAACCTGTGGCCCATGGAGCGCAAAATCACGCACCTGGAGGATCGAGCCATGGTCCAGTGGTGATTGGACTAGTTTCCGGCGCGATGAATGGTGTTCCATCCGCTGTGGAAGTTCAAGGAAGGCCCACATAAATTTCTCTACAAAATGGTGCTTCATCCATGCCTAATTTTGTTCCACTGATTATAAATTATACTCATGTACTGAGCGGTCTCCTTTGGCTCCGACAACGGCTTTCCAAGCTCAACCCGACATACTCATGGCGTGTAACGGAGTTTATGGAACTCAATTAAACACTCATCACCGAATGTCATATCTATAGATGCCAATGGTCAATATCACTGAGTTCTTTCACCGAGATTGAATTCTCAAAACCCAAATAGCCAAGTCGCTCCAAGCTAGGTCTTCGGGTCTACAAGCCAAGTTTCGGGATTACCACCATCAAGTTCTCTCCCTCAACAATTTATCACTCTCGCCGATGCACAAGCCATGTTCGATCTCGAATGGGGCAAAAGGACTTTACTCTCTTTTCTCGATCTGGATGTCAAGCCACCACACCTTATCGAGATATTGAGTTATCCATACCCGAAGGGGTACACGATGCCGAAGTTCATTAGATTCGATGGCAAGCAAGGAAATGCTCGAGAACATGTTGTTTGGTTCATTGAGACTTTGGGGATTCATGGTTCAAATCATCTCCTCCGACTGAGAGAATTCTCCAAGTCCCTCACCGACTGAGCATATTGTTGGTACATTAACTTGACCCAAAACTCTATCCGAAATTGAGAGGAGATGGTCAACAAATTCCACACCAAATTCTTTCAGGTGGCCGAGAAAGTGACTACACTCACCCTGTGTAAGGAAAAGCAGTAAGAGGGTGAAGACATTCTCGAATATCTGAAGAGGTTCCACGACAAAGCCGTGGACTGTCACGAGCTGTAGAGGAAAGCTACTTGGTCCAAATCTGTGTTGAATGGGCATTGAATGGGTACAAGATGCTTCTAATTAATCACAAGCTACCCACCTTCTCGGCACTAATTGAAGCATCTCGGAACATTAACATATCTTTCATCATTTCTAGAGAATTCGAGTTTTCTTCAAAGATCTTCGAATTTTTAGACCACATTTTTGAACCCTCTCATACATGAATCAATAATATCAGTTTTATTATTTTGAATACCGATACAGACCGTTTCTCTCATCAAATCGCATCGAATTGATTGAAATAGCTCGGTTTGATACATTTTAATCGGTTTAAAATCTTTTAAACTTGAGCCATTTTTAAATATAATCACTAATTTATATAAAAATATTAAATTAATTATTTGTCTACCATTTCAAACATATCCAATTCATTCATTTAATAAATACTTTTCAATTCCTAAATTAACAAAAATAAAAACAAAAAAAAAGTTTAAAAATACTAAAATTTCAAGAATAATGAATTAGAATTAAGATTATATATAATAAGAATTTACGAATTTAAGTTATAAAGATGATAAAGTTAATTAATTATGGTTAATAATTTATTATACTTATTAATATCATTATATTATTAGATATTATATATATATTATAAATTCAATATATGTAAAAGCGATCGATTTCAATTTCGCTCGGTGCACAAGGTGCTTGAACCAATACCGAACCGAGAACAAAAAAAAAAATCAAATTTAAAAACGCACAATTTTTGCTAAAAAAACAAATTAAATATAACTAATTTGGTCCGATTCAATCGATTTAATTGATTTTTTTGACTTTTCGTACCTCCCTAATTAAGATTCTCATCTAAAAAAACATACTCCATTAAGATTGTGTTTGAGAATCATGAATTCAAATTAAAATTTTAAAAAGTGAAAAGTTAGATTTATATTTTATTCACATTTTTCTTTATTTTTTAAATTACTATCCAAATCATAATCAAATCACAGCTTGTAAACTGTAGTAACTAATCTTGAACCATTAAAGTTTAAAACCCTCGTATTTGATTTATGAATTTAGGAAAAATTTGAAAGGAAAATTTTAAAAAAATATTGTTATATTACATCTGCCTTTTCTATTTTTTTGTTTTTTTTTTTACAAATTACTCCCAAAATTCATAAATTAAACACAATCTAAAAACTAAAGTCATCTCAAACACATCCACACCTTACTATCTAAAAAAAAGACACATCCACACCTTGATCCAAATTTATCTCCTAAATTTTTTTTTATAAAACCAAGAAATCTGGCTCTTCTATTTCATTTTTATTTACTTATTTTTTTTACTTTTATTTAATATTTTTTCCTCTCTTTTTTTATATCATTCCTTAAGTCCCATAGGTTTGATCCTGTAGATTTTGACACATTTTTTCATTGAGAGAGGGGTACAAAATAATGTTTACTTGAAATTTGCAAAGCTATATTGTGTCTAGTGAAGGTTTTACCCAAACAATAATACTATAGAAACCATTCAAATGTATATTGTTTTACTCCAACAAACATACATTTGAAGGTCTTCAAATGTATTCTTTAATGTTAGTTTGGCCATTGGAGTGGTTCATATCATCAAATGAAAGCATCATACGAAACCTATTATATTTTGAAGTGGTACAATAATAAAGTTGAAAACAAAAGCTATAGAGAAAATAGGAGAAAACAGAACATGAAAAAATGAAAAGCGTCTCAACGTCAAAAGTCCCCATAGTTTTCTTCACTAGCAATCAAAGTGCAAGCATAACAAAAGGTTTACTCATCACTGATGCTCACATAAATCCATTGATTCCATAAAAAACACATTAAACCTAATGAGCCAAAAAAGAAAAGAAAAGAAAAAAACAAGAACTAATAGTGTGGTAAAATGGATCTCAGAATAATATGACTATCTTCAATCCCTTTTGAGGCAATTACATATAGATAACGCAGTTTTTATCAATCATCATTGATCCTATCCAAAAAAACACAATTAAGCAAAACAAAAAAATTTAGTACTAATAAAAAAAAAAAGAGCAGCCAAGCCAGACAGAGAGAGAGCTATATCCATACATTTCTAAAGCCGAAATCAACAACAGTCTAAAAAATTCGTCACAATTTTTTTTTAATAATTGTAAGTTTTAACGATAATTTATAAAAATCGTGACAAAAAAATGTCACTACTTGTTAATTTTTAGCGACATGTGTAAAAAACTGTCACAAAAAAATTTATTTTGAGTGATTAACTTTTAATAGTTTAAATTTATCCTTATTATGATCTGACTTGAGTGTATGATTTTGCAATCTCAATCAACTCTACAAATTACATTATTGAATTTGAAGTATATTCACTTTATTTTGTAACCGGACATTATTTCATTCCTCTGTTGATAATTGGATCATCAACAACCAAAAATTAAAATTAAAATTTAAAAAATAGCCCAGCCAATGAACCGCCAAACTATCACAATTAGGATTTGAAAATCTCCAAATAGATTTTCATCAAATTTTAGTTTCTACAAAGTGTGTTTGGTTTGTGTTTGTAGAGTAGTTTTTGAGATAAAAAGTACGAAAACTTGTTTGGTTTGCATTTTTTCAGAAATGGTTTTGAAAAATTATTTTGGAGAGAGAGTTTTAAAAAAAGTGATTGATTTGATGTGTATGAGAGAGAGAGAGTGATTTTGAAAAATAGATAATTAAACAAAATTTTGAGATTTTTTTTGAAAAAATTTCTTTGGTTTGATTACTCTTGAAAATTTGTTTGTAGAGAATTTTTTCCAAAATTTTTTCTGAAAAACAAACCAAACAAGGCCTTTATTTTTTCGAGAAGGAACAAGGGTAGAGGAAAAAAACACAAAGTGGACATTGATAGTACATATGCGAATCGTCTTGGAAACATTCACCACATTGGCTGCATGGTGATTGAATATCACTATTCTCCAGGGGGATGTGGGCACGTCTGAGATTGTGTGGGTAATGGTGATGGAATTCAATGGTCGCCCAATACTTGACATTTGGTATCCAATCAACAGGACGGCTACAGAGTGTATGAAGAGATTGATCACAAATGACACAATGATAGAACCATAAGTTTGGATTTATTTCCCAATAGTACTCCTCATCCACGCTCACAAATCTCACAATAGTACTCCTCATCCACGCTCACAAATCTCACAATAGACACAATGATAGAACCATAAGTTCGGGTGAATGGGTCTTTATCGTATCTGTGACTAACAGCACCCGACAAAACAGCACACCCAACACAAATATTTAGATTGCAAGGGTCACATACAAATGCCAATCGAAAAAAAACATCATTACAGGCACCGCATCTACCAGACCATGTTTGCCTTAGAGGGAGGGTGTGCTTGTGAGCTTTGTGTCTGGTAACGCGTGGTAGGGATGTACACTTACAATTGACGATGAAGTATGGGCAGGTCATACAGCGGAAAATAAAAGTACTGCTATCTGATTTGCAGCATGTACATTTACATAGATGAAAATTTTTAGTCAAGAGAAGTTGATGCTCTGGGTGACATGGGTGTCGCAGTTCATTGGGTAACTGTGCACACCACTCATGGAGAAAGAAGTTACATTCAGGACAATAAAAAAAAAATGGAGCAGAAATGATTTGTGCACACCCATTGCATTTTTCATCATTCTTCATCACCTTATTCAAGGGGGACAATTTGCTCCCAGTAGAGCATGACTCACTGTCAAGTTGTTTGTTGAACAAAATTAAAGGGTGGCCATGACTAACATGTTGGATTTTTGTCACCCCTTTATACTTCCCTTGTAGTCTAATGCCCTTGATAGATTAGGTCATCAGATCAACAAATTCATTGGGTATTGGCAAATTGATCAAATTAGGGTCAAAGATTTCAGCTTTAGTATCTGCTTTGCACTCCCTAAAACCACAAAATGAAAAATAATAGGGTAAATTACACTCACCTGAGGTTTTTGACAATTATAGGAACCTCTCTTTAATTTTAATAATTACAAAAATCTCTCTTATTTTTTCTGACATTGTCAAGATCCCCCCTCCTGTTAATTTAAGCCAAATGGTGTTAAATTGATTGTGCAATGACCATAATACCCTTTACACTTAATACTCTTTAATTATAATTGACATATATATTAAATTATCATTTTATTTCTCACAAACTTTTTTTGTATTTCCTTGACTTGGTATTTCCTTTTTATTTTACACTATTAAGTTTTGAACTTTCACAAGTTTAAAAAAAATAAATAAATAAACCATTAATGAAATTGAGAAGAATATCCATGTTTCTTATTTGAATTAATTTTGAGATTTAATTTAATAAAAATAATTTAAATGAAAGAACTAAAGATGGAGATATAAATTTTAGATGTAATAAATAACAAATTATTTGAGAATTTTATTATTTTCAAATAATTTATTTCTTCAAGTAAAATTCTATTTTAATTAGATGTAAGAAATGACAAATTTAACTAGTTTATTATTCTCAAATAATTTATTTATCTTTCAATCCCTGTCATCTAATTTTAATTTATTGTAACGTGATTAGATATTTTTTTTACTTTTATATTTATTTTGAAATTTTTTATTATTAAGGTGAGATATATTTACTTTTTTTTAACGAGAATTAAAATTTTTCGAATTATATAGGATTGTGAAAAGATAAAATGATAATTTTTTTATATATATTTATACGGTAACATTTGGTAATTTTTATAAGTCAATTTTTTTATTATAAATATGAAATGTTATTATGTTTATTTTTCTTTAAAAAAATTTAATACACAAATATGTTTACAAAACAAAAGAAAAATTTATGTTTTGTAAGTTGCTATGGTATTGGGTGATACTAGCTAACATTGATGAAAGAGAAAAAATGATGAAAAAAATTTGAGAAATAAACATAGAGAAGAGAACAAATAATAAAAAAAATAATAAATTATATGGTGTTGCTATTTGCTGCAGTGGCATTATGAAAAAATGAATGAGAAAAGAAACAGAAAGAAAAATGAAAGAAATAAAATAAAGAAAATGGAAAGAGATAGATAATTTCTCCAAATATGTATTTTTCATATGGAAAAAAAAATCAAATACCTATATGTATTTTAAAATTTTTATTCAAACTCTAATTTCTCAAAATAATTATTTATAAAATTGGTGGTCCTTTTAAAAAATAAAACATCTTTTATACTTTGCTTCGTAATTTTCAAATAAATTATTGTATTTAATCTAATATAAGGTTTAATGGTGATCAATTTATTAGCTCTTTTTTTTTTAATATATAGATAAGGTAATGTTTGGTTATTCTACTATTATATATATGATTATCTTAACAATTTAGAATTTTTTAAAATATTGTATAGAATTTAATAATTTTGTTTAACATTATTAAAATGATGTATGGGTCTTTATTAATTTTTTGTAAAACATCAGGGAGGTGAGTGAAATTTACTATTTGAATATATAAGGGCAATCTTATAATTGTTTACTCATAATACATAACATCAACATGACATCATCATATTATGTTAAATAAATTAATAGAAGATTAACGGTGGGGAATCTTAATAATTGTTTCAAAAAGAAGAATGATTTCTATAATTATTGAAACTATATGAGAGGCCCTTGTAATTATTAGAAACCTCATGCGAGGTGAGTGTAATTTACCCAAAATAATTGAATGTAATCAAATAATAAGGAAAGAACTGATGAGACAATTAAAAGAAGAGTTTCAGGGGAAAAAGAAAGTCAACCTGGATAGTTTGTTATTTGATGCTATTATACCCAAATCAACAAGATTAAACTCTGGTTTGTATTCTCTGAAACAACATAATCAAGGATGAAACATAATTAATTAATTTTTTTTTATTTTTTGTTTTTTTTTAAAAAAGAGCCATTAAGAGGATTATGAAAGAAAATGAGTTGCAAGAAAAAAAGATCAACATGTAACGTTCAGTCTCTAATGTTGCACAATTTACATGGACAAAATATTCGGATTCAGAGTCAAAGTCGGAACATTCAGAGTCGGAACAATAATAAACCCAATTTCTTCTGTACACTCGCTTGTTACAAATTGTGCAGATCGGCCAAGTTTCAAATGGAATAGAATAGATAAGGGTGAGAGGGTGGGGGTGAGGGTTATTATTGAGTTTAATGGTGCTAGGCAATGAATCAGCACAATTCTGGTTGACCAAGAACCCACAGGTGGTACAAAGATAGGAGGTGCCTTCATGTTTTGTACCGCAAGCATCACAAAAGAACATGGCTGGCTTTTGAAGGGAGATCAACTGGTGTTGTGTATGACTTTTGTGCTCAATCCTCTGTTGAATACTATACACCACCGAAGCACACTTCAAGTCAACATCGAAGTCGCATTTAACTAAGTCTTCAATTGTAACATGTCGGGAGTATGAAAGGAGAGTAATACCATAAATATATTTTTTGGGTTTTTCTTCTTTTTTTTTTTTAAAAGTACATATATAAATTAAAACTATTTATTGTAGTGAAATTCTGCATTTCTCTTTCTATTTTTGGTCCTCTTCTGATTGTTCCCTAATTTTCCTTGTTTAAACTTGGCCAAAAATATATTAAAGCTGGTTGCAAAAATAATAGTTGCAACCACATTTGATACAGGGGCTTCTGGGTGAGAAAAAAAAAAGGGTTGGACTTTGACATACTTTTACCTTGAGCCAAGAAATTTGGCTGACAACCAGTATTTAAAAGTGATGAATGTTAAATAACTGTTTAGTTAATTGAACGAGGCTGGAAATTATGCATGTTTAACACTGGTTGTATACAAAAACACTCTTTAACTATGTGGCTGATATTGTATAATTAATTGTATGGTATAGATATATGCTTTTCACTGGTTTCAGTTTGACAATTGCAATTACTGAGTGGAGTAGCGTCTTGTATTCAGTACTTTATACTTCATTTCCTACAATCTTTGTTGGAATCCTAGACAAGGATCTAAGTAGAATGACTCTTCTAAGGTATCCTCAGCTTTATGGGTCTGGACAGCGAGGGGAAAGCTATAATGCAAAACTATTTTGGATAACAATGGCGGACACTTTGTGGCAAAGTGTAGCTGCCTTCTTTCTTCCCCTCTTTGTGTACTGGCACAACACCATTGATGCTTCGAGCTTAGGAGATCTTTGGACACTTGCAGTGGTGATTCTGGTTAATATACACTTGGCCATGGATGTGATTCGGTGGACTTGGATTACTTATGCAGCCGTTTGCGGATCTATAGTTGCAACCTTTATTTGTGTCCTCGTTATTGATGCTATACCCGGATTACTTGGTTACTGGTAAGATCTCTTTGCTAATTTTTTGTTTAAATATTGAATATACTATTTGAGAAAAGTTAGGGATCATAAAAAAATTTTCATGAAAATGATCATGAAAAATTTATGATCCTTAGATTACTTTGATTAGTGTGTGGTGCTTTATTCTAAGTGTAATCTAAGGGTCACAAAAC